>JALIZH010005163.1:0-384757 GCA_030522465.1 Rhipicephalus appendiculatus
CTGTCGCTTATCTCTTTTTTTTTTTGTTTGTTTCGTTTTGGCTGGCATGCTTTGTTCTCTCTCTCTCCCTCTCTTCAGGCGCATTCTTCGTCGAACTTAATAAAAGACACCTCGGTTTTTATGCGGGAATTATTGTTACCGCGTTCTGGTGCGAGGGTAGCGTTTTCGGGGAAGCGCGTACGTTCGCGTTGTGGCGACGAATACGTTTCCTTTACTCTCCCGTGATAGCTCATAGCACGTAACGCGTGGTAGCTTCCCTTACGAAAATCCCATATATGGACTTATATAATAATTCCCATATATGGCTACATCAGGAATTGGGCATATCAGGCCATATATGAATGCTCGCCATATATGTGCCATATATGGCCTGATATTAATTCTGATATACCCATATATGGCCTGATATGCCCAATTCCTGATATACCCATATATGGATGATGCCTATATATAGCCATATATGGCAATCATCTATATATGGCTATACATGAATTCAGCTTGTGCGGCTGGCATAAATTGCAGCTCCACAAATCATTCTACAGCTAGAAATATTGCACTCTAATAGTTAATGGTGCCTCCAACGGTCTGCAGTCGCTGTCGTCTCCAATCAAAGGGTATCCTGAAAACATTATTGTTCAATTTATCCTCATTATTGCTCAAATTAACCTGAAGACATTATTGCTAGAAATGTAATTTTGCTGGTTATTAAAAGTTTGCGGTCAGCACATGTCCCTGTTAGTCAGGTTTTCCTGAAAAGATACGTTGCGGTTAAATTGAACGCTTATCGACATTTTCTATTAAGTTTTGTAAACATTGTTCGCCGTGTTTTTATTTAAAATCTTTTTGCGTGTCACTTGAGCGTCTTTTGTGAGTCAAATGGAATTATCGACTTGCTCTTGACCGTATGGACTGCATGTGCGGTTAATAATTTAGATGATTTGATATGCAACCTTTATGGAGTTCGATCAAAAGCGATTGGTATGCAAGCTTATGATGCGCAAGTATTGGCTAGGAATGAACTATAGCGCAACTGCTAAAAATGGTGGCTATAAAAGCCTCTGCGAGCGTAGGAACGGAGGCTATTAGCCATATTTCTTGCAAACCAGACACTAATAAATTGCTTTTTTAAAACATAATCCGCTTTCCATACTTCTACTAATACATTATTTTAAACAGTTGCAAGCCCTAATCCAGATCAAAATTATGTTACAGCACTGACGGATTCAAACATGACATCACATTTGTTTTATGTGTCTAACGCAGTGTTGTACACGTTCCTCTAAAACAGGAACGAAAGCTCGTTCCTCGTTACTTGCCAATTTTGGAACGAGTTCCCGTTACAAGTTCCTCAAACGCAAAAGGAACTCGTTACAGTTAAATTTTGAAAATTGGAACGTGTCGTTACATTTACGTTACATTTGACTTTTTAATAAATATATAGTGTCGGATAATCATAAGGCGAAATAAAATAAGCAATTTAAACAACACACCCAGCTACATATACAGTAACATCTCGTTATTTGGGATTTCACTAACCGGTAAAAAATTTCCGGGTTAATGAAATTACGAATTCTCGAAAGTATCAAGAAAACAATATAGAAATGTCTATTACATCAATACCCTGTCATTTTCTTGATGAATACTTATTTTGCATAAGATCAGCGTAAAACCCGCACTTTTCGTCACCCTGCGACGTCTTTCAGAGCACAATCGCGGCGCAAGACCCTTATTAGCCTTAAACGTGCTCTGCACCCTCCCTGATTGCTAGCACCACCACCAGCACCAGCACACGCAGCTCACGATACTTTTTTTCGCCGGTAAACGTAAGAAATTGGCCACAGCCGGTGAAGGCTTGGTCGCCAGAAACGCGATAGCTGTTGGCAACCATGCTTTTTCAAATGTCTGCGACTAACCGGTGCCGCACGCGGTGATAAATGGAAATGAGCATGAACCGTTCTGCCTTTCCCGTCGTTACCGTACGGTTCGCCATGATGACGATTGCAATGCGGACTGCACCGTCTCATTTCGTTTGTCCGCGAACGTCGTTTTCGCTCTTGTGCGCCGCACATTTGCAGTGGTTCGCGCTCGGCGCGCTCCCAGGATAGTCTACATTGCGGCCTATTATGACCGAATTAGCGAGAGTTTGATTCCATTAAACAATGTTATTCTGGCCGGCACCGGAGAACACCTCCAGCTGTCCGATTATTCGTATCAACAAGGATAGAATTAACGAGCTTTTACTCTATTATACGAATTTAACATCGCCGACTGCAGTTTATACACAGGTAAACGGAATCTAAATAAACGCCCCCAGCAGAACTTTTTAGAGACCGTCAGCGCTACTACAGACACGTCTGACTGGAACTGTCGTGCTCGTCTATTTCAAGTCCAACAGATGTGGCACTTTTCGCGTTATTCTTCAAAGACGCAGTCATGATACCGTGCTACAGATATTCAAATTGAAATCTCCACCAATTCACCGATATAATTAAATTTCTTGCACAGGAAACCACAACAAAAGGGACAATACTTAGTCGTCTTGCACAGGAAACCACATCGAAAGGGACAGTACTTAGGCGTTTAATGAGTACTGATTCAATACTGCAGTGTAAGTAGAAAATAATGTCCAGGATCAACACCCTCTATACTGGTGCTGCCAGGCTACACATTTGCAACTTAGTAATAACCCCTGTTCGTAGTCAGCTAACATATTTCTGTATATTGATTTCTCTGTCTATATTTTTCCGTTTCTTCCCTCTACTTTTCTCTTTCTTTATATATATTTCTTTGCCCCTGTCTGCGTCTGTAGTCGTTGTCTCGCCTTCTATCCTTTTCTCTTTATTCACTTTTTATTTCTATCTTTCTCTTTATCCATACTCGTTCTCACCTCCTTCTTACCCTAACTTTCCTTTTCCACCTCTCGATATACTATACTATTCCATTCAAAGCTGTGTCATGCTCTTCTAGTGTGCGTCCATGATGCAGAAAAGCGCCTAGCGAGTGATTTCCTCAACATCCCACTTCTTTAAGATGGTAATTCAGCCAAGAGATGTACACGAGCAAATGGAAAGTCAGCCAGAATGATATTTGCATTGGTGAGGTCTTTATCGTTATAGTCGTTCAAGTGTGTAAATGCAAATGTCCGTTACTTGGTGTATTCCCTCTGGAGAAGAATGCGAATTATTTAGTGCCATGTGTTCTTCGTTAGGTCACGACACGAGCAGAATGGACATATTAGTTCTCTGTCTGTATTGAATTGCTCCAAATTGTCATGCCTATGTTTAATTAAATACCATGAAAGAAAAAAAAAACTTCCCCATCTCCCGCTAAAGGGAACCATGTGTGGATGCGAAGCAGCGGAGTATGGAGCTGTCGCGCCACCTGTCGTGCGCGCCGCTCCGTAGACCATTCCTAGAGGAGAGAACGGGGGGGGACCGTAGGAGAGGACAGAGAGGGGGAGGGGACACGCATGAGCTGTGGGGATGTGGGACGCCGGAGCCGCTCCGTAGAGTAGAGGACTCAAGAGGAAAGAGGGGGAGAGGACGCGCATGCGCTGTGGGACGCGGGCGCCGCTCAGTAGAGCAGAGGATTGCTAGAGTAAAGATAGCGCGTGAGCGTAGGAGAGGAGAGATAGCGGGAGAGGACGCGCATGCGTTGTGGGGGGGGTGTGGGACGCGGGGGCCGCTCCGTAGAGTAGAGGATTCCTAGAGGAGAGAAAGGGGTCGGGCGTAGGAGAGGGGAGAGAGGGGGGAGGGGACGGGCATGCGCTGTGGGGCTGTAGGACGCGTGCGCCGGTCCGTGGAGTAGAGAATTCCTAGTGGAGAGAAAGGGGGTGAGGGTAGGAGAGGAGAAGAGAGAGGACGAGACGCGCATGCGCTGTGGTGGTGTGGGACGCGGGAAGGAGGGGACGGACTAAGCCCCCCCCTCCCCCCAAACACATGCAAGCAAGATCAGTGAATGGAGTCAACCTGGGCAGCACTACCTGCCTAGCCATTGCTAAGCAGCCTCTCTGTGCTCTCAGCCATGACTCTGGTGACTGTGGTAGTGGTTGACGGCCTTATATTCTACTGCAGTGTTCTGGTTCGCATAGTGGGTGCTTCCCTACTTCATGAAAGTGGCCGGACGCGGGACGCGGGAGGGAGGGACGGACATAGCCCCGAGCATAAGATGCTTCGCATCTAAAAACTTCCCCATCTCCCGCTAAAGGGAACCATGTGTGGATGCGAAGCAGCGGGGAGATAATTAGCTTGAGCGGGAGGAACGTCGCCGCTCTCGTTTCACGGCAGCGGTCCGGGCGCTCATCGCGGCGCTGCACAGGAGAGAGAATGAGGCGCGCGCGCTCCGTAATTTTCATACCGCGGCACTACCGTGGCGCCCCCCAGCGGAGTATGCAGCTGTCGCACCACCTGTCGTGCGCGCCGCTCCGCAGAGGATTCCTAGAGAAGAGAACGGGGGGGGGGGACCTTAGGAGAAGATAGAGAGGGGGGAGGACACGTGCATGCGCTGTAGGGGTGTGGGACGCGGGAGCCGCTCCGTAGAGTAGAGCTTTCCTAGAGGAGAGAGGGGGGAGAGGACGCGCATGCGCTGTGGGGATGTGGTACGCTGGTGCCGCTGCGTAGAGTAGAGGATTCCTAGAGGAGAGAGGGGGAGAGGAGCGGACGCGCATGCGCTGTGGGGATGTGGGATGCGGGCGCCGCTCCGTAGGGTAGATGATTCCTAGAGTAGAGGAAGGGGGGTGAGCGTAGGAGAGCATAGGGGAGGGGACGCGCTGTGGAGGGTGTGGGACGTGGGGGCCGCTCCGTAGAGTAGAGGATTCCTAAAGGAGAGAAAGGGGTGAGCGTAGGAGAGAGAGAGGGAGGGGACGCGCATGCGCTGTGGTGGTGTGGGACGCGGGAAGGAGGGATGGACTAAGCCCCCTCCAAACACATGCAAGCAAGATTAAGGAATGGGGTCAGCCTGGGCGACAGACACCACCTGCCTAGTCATTGCTAAGCAGCCTTTCTGTGCTCTCGGTCATGACTGAAGGAATGGGGTCAACCTGGGCGACAGACACCACCTGCCTAGCCATTGCTAAGCAGCCTCTCTGTGCTCTCAGCCATGACTCTGATGACTGTGGTAGGGTTGACGTCCTTCATATTACTACGGTGTTCTGGTTCGCATAATGGGTGCTTCCCTACTTCATGAAAGTGGCCGGACGCGGGACGCGGGAGGGACGGACATAGCCCTGAGCATAAGATGCTTCGCATCTAAAAACTGCACAGCTGAGTGGTAGTAACGCTCTCCTTCAGATCGTGGGTAGGTGGCTTCGAATCTCGCCTCGCCGAATTTTCTTGTTTTCGTCAAGTATTTCTGTCTTGCTCTTTCTCTACATCTCTTGCTTTCGCTCTCCCTGTACTCGTTCTCTCTCCCATCAGAGTTTTTGCATCGTACGCCGGACAAATCAGGGCATTTGTTCTGGGAGCGAAGGAGACGAAAAAAGAAAAGAGCGCGTGTCGGTCCATGATGATGATAATTTTCTTTCTACAACACACGGCAAACCTAGAGCGTAACAGCTCTGCTCTAAAAGACCAACTCTTCCTCCCGCATGCCGCATGCGGTCAGTATCGGCGTCTTCCGCATCTCTACGCCCCCCGGTGGGCGTTTTAAAGTGAAAACCTGGATGCATCATAGTAATATGTTTGGCGAGCGGTACATTTTTTTCACCTCACGCGGTCGCCCAACCACCGTGTTCTGCAGGATGTGCTGCGTGCGTGCGCCTGTTAAATGCCCTGGAACGTTTACAGAAGGAACGCCGTTCCCTCCGTCGTTCCCTCGAAAACGTAACGAGTTACCGTTACAGTTCCAACGATCCTGAACGGAACGGTGGCGTTCCTCCGTTCCTCACAAAAGGAACTAGTTCCTGGAACGTCGTTCCTTGGAACGCCGTTCCGTGCAACACTGCCCGCTACACACCTGTAATGCTTTATGCGCACTTTCTTTGTTTTGACGATGAAGAATTATGGCTCAGCCTTTTGTCATGGGTCGGAAGAATTCAACGACCCATTGGTTAAGTAAATCGCATTGTGTGACGCATGGTTGTTATTTTGCTCTTGCAAAACGATTGATTACACATGTTAACGCGATTCCTTCCCCGACATGAAGCCTGCATATGATCTGCATGCAAAGCAGTTTCAAGAAGCGGCGTGGTTCTCAGGTACAACACTGGACTGCCACACAGAGGGCACGGGTTCAAGCCCCGTCCTACCCGGGATATTTTGTTTCCTAGTTTTATTTTCTTATTTTGCAGTAGAGTGGTTACGGGTTCCGGCGGCAGCGGCGATGGTGGATGACTGCGGCGACGAAACCGCTGTTGTTGTGATCTCATAACAGCTTTTGCTGTAAAAAAAGCCTACCTACATATGTAATACTGCACTTATATTAAGCTATTCGTATTAGGCTTATTGGACTCGCTCCTCATACACGATGAAGGCAAGTTGGTCACAATTTCCCAAGGTCCCTTAGGGACTCGCCTACGCCGAATCGAAAGCAAAAGCTGTATTCTTTTAGGGGCGAAGCTCCTTAGGGCGTAGGCCTGTCCGGAGCCATCCGTCGCAGCCAACGTGATAACGATGACGATGACGCTGATGACCATGAAGAATAAGCGCGTTCCAGACCACCTCTAGTTCTCATTGTGTGCACCGAGGAAGCAGAGCGTCCCGCGGGCGGTGTGGCCATCTATGTCAAGCAGAACACTGTAGTACAATAAGGCCGTCAACCACCACTACAGTCACTAGAGTCAAGGCCGAGAGCACAGAGGGGCAGCTTAGCAATGGCTAGGCAGGCGGTGACTGTCGCCCAGGTTGACTATATTCATTGATCTTGCTTGGATGTGCTTGCGGGGGCTTAGTCCATCCCTCCTTCCCGCGTCCCACAACCCCACAGCGCATGCGCGTCGCCTCTCCCTCTCTCTCTCCTCTACAACGCTCACCCCCTTTCTCTCCTCTAGGAATCCTCTACTGTACGGAGCGGCGCCCGTGTCCTACACCCCTCCAGAGCATGCGCGTCCCCTCCACCTCTCTCTCCCTCTCCAACGCTCAACCCCTTTCTCTCCTCTAGCAATCCCTCTACTGTACGGAGCGGCGCCCGCGACCTACACCCCTCCAGAGCATGCGCGTCCCCTTCACCTCCGTCTCCTCTCCGACGCTTACCCCCTTTCTATCCTCTAGGAATCCTCTACTCTACGGAGCGGCGTCCGCGTTCCACATGCCCACAGCGCATACGCGTCCGCTCGGCCTTTCTCTCCTCTCCTACGCTCACCCCCTCTCTTCCCTCTACGAATACTCTACGGAGCCATATAAGAACCCCTATCCCTCCACTTCACCTACCATAAAGCCCTTTTAATGAAGGGGGACCGGACGTCACGTCTAGCTACCATTTATGAATAAATAAAATTTTTTGTATATATACACGCAGCGTTTGCCACGTCTTTGATGATGTACTGGACGAAAATTCACGGTAGATTCACAGTTTAGCAATGAACCTCCGGAGCTTCAGCCACTCATCATCATTCACTCCGTGGATATGCTGTGATTTCTTTCTTTTTGATCGATTGTGTTGATTCTTCCCAACACCATGACAGCGTTCTGAACTTCACATTACCTAGGTTTAACCGACGAACAATGCATTGTTGTCACGGCATTATGAATGTTGACGTCGTATTGACAAGCAAATTTTGGCGACCTGGGTTATCATGAAGACGTCATATGATAAAGCCTTGATATGACCTCATCACTTGAAGAAGGTATCGCGTATTTTGGCGAGACTTGGGAGGCCTTGCGAGACTTTGCAAGACCTTTAAATCGGAGAAAATCTCGCGCAGGTATCGCGGAACGGAGAGCCAGCGTAGCCACATAACGCTGTTGCCTAAATATACCCTGTGCTCCTTTGGAAAATAAGAATTTTTTTTGATACATTCCATAGATGCAGTGCTGTCACAACGAGTCGAATGATAAAGATGAGGCAAGGAAAAGGAAAGAAAAAAATCCACGCATATCCACGGGAGGTGAATGATGATGAGTGGGCGAAGCTCGGGAGGCTCATCGGTAAACCGTGAATCTTCCGTGAATTTCACCCAGTACATCATGAAAGACGTGACAAACACTGTATATATATAACGAAATGATTTTATTGTTCGTAAATGGTAGCTAGACGTGATTCTTTCGTTCACCCTTCATTATAACTGCTTTATGGCCGGTAAAGTGAAGGGATAGGGGGTTCTTGGATGGGCCGTAGTGGGAAGTTTGCAAAGACGACATCGATGCAGGTTCCTCGGATGGTTGTGGGTTGCATGTGGTCGAACGATGTGCACCTGGCACCATATAGAGACGAGATCGATGCAGGCTCCTCGGATGGTTGTGGGTTGCATGTGGTCGATCACCAGATGGCACCGCAGCGCCATCTAGGGATGATGCTGAGACCTAGAGGTGGCTACTACTACGACGACGACGACTACGACGCCAGACTAGCCTACGCCCTAAGGAGCTTCGCCCCTAAAAATTGAAACAATGGATGGGATTAGGAAAAAGACGGGTGCTTACGTTGTGGTGCGGGCGTTAGTGTCATCACAGTGCGACGTCCGACACGCTCCACGTGAATCTCAATATCTTCCTTTCTGGTTCACATAAATAATGCAAAGGTAGTTGTAATTAACGCCGTGAGTTTGCAATTAAATATTTCCATACTTGTATACGAAAGGTACAATCTTAGATCAGCTGTGTCTTTTGTCAGCTTTACGCCCTGAAGTCCCAAATGAAGTCAGCCCTTATTATCAACACACAAAGAAAACATACATGCCTGTCAGTGGATCGCATAAAAAAGATCGTTTGTTCATGATTCTGTTTTTTTTTATCCACAATAAAAAGGTTCGCCTGCAAAGCAACCATAGTTAATATTTTTTTCATACTAGAGGTGCTAACAACGCAGTACATTCGACGCGTACGCCTTACGTAAATGAATAGTGTCCTGCTACGTTTCACTAAAGAAATATATAGCATTGTATGCAGTGATTCGTATAAACCATTAGTTTGGGAAAGTGAAACGGTCACACTAAACTCCGGATGATGTCTCGCTGTTTCTTGTACATGGCGTGTTCAGTGGTGAACTATCTATGGAGGTTTTTGCGCACATTAGTAACCTCTCTATCGCTTCCGCCATTGAGAGCGCTGAAATATTTTGAGGACGACCTCAGTTTTTTGGTCATCTGTTGAGCAAGATTGGATGAAGAACATCAGATAATCAGAGTTCTTCAACATGAGAAAGGCGACATCCATGTCAAGGTAGGGATATGTCTGGGTAGGGCTCACACGTTTGAAGAGGCCGTTTGTTTCTAATGGTACACTGCAGCAATGTTGAGTAGACGACCTGCAGAATCAGGTCGTCTAGTACTTAGGTAGGAAACAGCGCAGTGATTCACGGTATACATATTAGAAGCACCGTGGCACTGTATGACCTCATGAAGAAGGCAATCGACCACATTTGTAGGGCAGGCTGTGGGACGTGCCTTTGCGACGGAATACCACCTTCGTGATCAAAAGCGACGACCCATCGATACATGTTTGACACGGGAAGAGGTCCGAGAAGAGTGACCGAAACGAGGGGAGATGGATCATCTGGCATTTCAACGGGCTGAAGTTTACCGGCAGACTGTAACGCAATTATCTTGCGCATATGACAGAGGCTACTCACCTTCACATCTTATCGCACAGAACGCCAGAGGCCAGGTCTTAAGAATCGCCGGGAAATACCTTCATACTGTCCCGTACGCTTCTTTTGCTACATATAAGTAACTGAACCGTTACACGCATAACCACTCCCTTGCGCAAACCGTGCCCAAATGTCTGGGAACCTTGTAGGCTATTTCAGAATCTTCGGATATGCAAAGGTGCACCGTTGACTTTATTCTTGAACTAACGCAGCCTCCAGCAATAAGGATCGAATGTTCGATGCCGCGTGTATGTAGAAGCGCCTTACCGCAGATCAGATCACTCGATGGCCGACGTTATTCTAGCCGCTATCAGTGTATAGTTTGAATTGCCTGTACATTGATTCTTTCATTTTCCGCGCACAAGTCCACCCAAATAAAAAGAGTTTCGTCTTGAACACGCCGGCTGCTGCCTTCGCCAACGTCACCACCACGTGACAATACGTACGTGACATCCTTGTATGTCTGGCAGTGAACATATCATGAGGATGGAAGGAAAGAAACAGGCGGAGATATAATCTGGATAGCTCCGCCGGCATGCTCATGCCTTGTCTCGGCAGCCAATTTCTGACCCTGACCGGGGCAGGGTACCCGTCCCCTGACCTAGCGAAAGAAGCTGAACAATGCCGTCTGTCCATTACGTACTTCATCCACATATCTGCTGAACAAAGGTGTGAGCCATCTTTCTGTCTCATTATAAGTAGTCTGACCCATGAGCACCCTGACCCCTCCCCATTTTACACCACAACAACGCCCGCCCTGGCGGAGCTGAGTTTTGCTCATAGTTGCCGAGGATCTCGCCCATGAACATATATTACGCAGAATTCATAAGCTATCTTGTGCTAAATATTTCCAGGTGCGCGGAATAATCTATGTTAAAATAAAAATAGGGTATTCTGTGTACACAGATTAAGATGAGATGCCAAAAACATATCAGAAAGAAGATAAGGGCACCCATAAGTGACCCATATCGCTACATTGTCGGATGTGTTGCTAGATTTTGGGACTGCCATTCTCGGTAGGAGCAGTAATTATTCTTCTAAACTTGCTTTGGAAGCTTTCTTTACCAAGAACAGAGACCCTGCCGTCAGTGAGCTGTCTATCGCTTGGCTAGACGCCGAACTTGAAATTACGCGCAACCACCTCTAATGTACACGTAATGCTGTATTGCCTTATGCGCATGCGTGACAAAACGTTATCTAAGTGAAACCCTTCCCTGATAATAAACAGTCGTGTGTAGCGCTTGTCTTCGCGTCTTTCTTGTGTTCGTCTGTTTTAGGGGTGAAGCTCCCTTAGGGCGTAGGCTAGTCCGGCGTCGTCCTGCGTCGTTGTCGTCGTCGTAGTAGCCACCCCTGTGCGATGACGATGACGCTGCCATCACGGCACAGCACGTGGAATGTGCCCACTATGTGTCATAACGATGACGATGATGACAATGATGACGATGACGATCGCGATGCCATACAACACATGGCATCGCAATATGGTCTCACATGCATATCGTTTTACCACATGCAACCAACCAGCATCCCAGGAACCTGCATCGATCTCCTCTTTGCAAACTTTCCACTACGACCCATCGAGGAACCGCTCTCCCTCCATTTCACCGACCATAAAGCCATAAGACCATAAAGTTTGCCACGTCTTTGATGGTGTAATGGGCGAATTTCACGGAAGATTCACGGTTTACCGATGAACCTCCGGAGCTTCGCCCACTCACCATCATTCACTCCGTGGATATGCTGTGATTTTTAGATGCGAAGCATCTTATGCTCGGGGCTCTGTCCGTCCCTCCCGCGTCCCGAGTCCCCCCGTCCCGCGTCCGGCCACTTTCATGAAGTAGGGAAGCACCCATTATGCGAACCAGGACACTGTAGTACAATATAAGGCCGTCAACCACCACTACAGTCACCAGAGTGACGGCCGAGAGCACAGAGAGGCTGCTTAGCAATGGCTAAGCAGGTGGTGTGTGTCGCCCAGGTTGACTCCATTCCTTGATCTTGCGTGCATGTGTTTGGGAGGGGGGCTTAGTCCGTCCCTCCTTCCCGCGTCGCACACCGCCACAGCGCTAGCGCGTCCCTCCCCCCTCTCTCTCCTGCGCTCACCCCCCTTTCTCTCCTCTAGGAATCATCTACGCCACGGAGCGTCCCACACCCCCCTACAGCTTATGCACGTCCCCTCCCCCCTCTCTATTCTTTCCTAATCTCACCCCCTTTCTATCCTCCAGGAATCCTCTACTCTACGGAGCGGCGCCCACGTCCTACAGCGCTAGCGCGTCCTCTCCCCCCTCTCTTCTACGCTCACCCCCCTTTCTCTACTCTAGGAATCATCTACTCTACGCAGCAGCGCCCGCGTCCCACAGCGCATGCGCGTCCTCTTCTTCTCTCTCCTACGCTCGCTACCTTTGACTGCTGTAGGAATCCCCTACTCCACGGAGCGGCGCCCGCGCCCCACACCGCATGCGCGTCCTCTCTCCTACGCTCACCCCCTTTCTCTACTCTAGGAATCCTCTACTCTACGGGCGACTCCCGCGTCCTACACCTCCACAGCGCATGCGCGTCCCCTCCCCCCTCTCTCTTCTTTCCTAATCTCACCCCCTTTCTATCCTCTAGGAATCGTCTACTTCTACGGAGCGGCGCCCGCGTCCCACAGCGCATGCGCGTCCTCTCTCCCTCTCTTCTACGCTCGCCCCCTTTGTCTGCTGTAGGAATCCCCATTCCACGGAGCGGCGCCCGCGTCCGACATCCCCACACCGCATGCGCGTCCTCTCCCCCCTCTCTCCTACGCTCACCCCCTTTCTCTACTCCGGGAATCCTCTACTCTACGGAGCGGCTCCCACGTCCCACACCCCCTTAAGCGCATGCGCGTCCCTTCTCTCTCCTCTCCTACGGTTCCCCCGCTCTCTCCTCTAGGAATCCTCTACGGAGCGGCGCGCGACAGGTGGTGCGACAGTTGCATACTCCGCTGGGGGCGCCACGGTAGTTTCGTGGTATAAAAATGACGGAGCGCGCCTCATTCTCTCCTGTGCAGCGCCGCGATGAGCGCCCGGGCCGCGAAACGAGAGCGGCGACCTTTCTCCCGCTCAAGCTAACCATCTCCCCGGTGCTTCGCATCCACACATGGTTCCCTTTAGCGGGAGATGGGGAATTTTTTTTTATTTAACACGAAACCTTTTATGCTGGGGTCCAACACGGCTCCACTCACATATTTCCGTCACGGATATGACGTTGTAAATATACATTAACAGATGGCAAAAAACAAAAAAAAATCCCCCCATCTCCCGCTAAAGGGAACCATGCGTGGATGCGAAGCAGCGGGGAGATAATTAGCTTGAGCGGGAGGAACGTCGCCGCTCTCATTTCACGGCAGCGGTCCGGGCACTCATCGCGGCGCTGCACAGGAGAGAGAATGAGGCGCGCGCGCTCCGTCATTTTCACACCGCGGAACTACCGTGGCGCCCCCAGCGCAGTATGCAGCTGTCGCACCACCTGTCGTGCCCGCCACTGCATAGAGGATTCCTAGAGGAAAGGACGGGGTGAACCTTAGGAGAGGAGAGAGGGGGGGGGACGTGCATGCGCTGTGGGGGTGTGGGACGGGGGGAGCCGCTCCGTAGAGTGGAGGATTCCTAGAGGAGAGAGTGGGGTTGAGCGTAGGAGAGGATAGGGGGAGGGGACGCGCATGCGCTGTAGGGGGTGTGGGACGCTCCGTAAGGTAGAGGATTCCTAGAGGAGAGAAAGGGGGTGAGCGTAGAAGAGCGGGCGCGCATGCGTTGTGGTGGTGTGGGACGTGGGAAGGAGGGACGGACTAAGCCCCCTCCAAACACATACAAGCAAGGTCAAGGAATGGTGTCAACCTGGGCGACAGACACCACCTGCCTAGCCATTGCTAGCAGCCTCTCTGTGCTCTCGGCCATGACTCAAGGAATGGGGTGAACCTGGGCGACAGACACCACCTGCCTAGCCATTACTAAGCAGCCTCTCTGTGCTCTCGGCCATGACTCTGATGATTGTAGTAGGGTTGACGGCCTTCATATTACTACAGTGTTCTGGTTCGCATAATGGGTGCTTCCCTACTTCATGAAAGTGACCGGACGCGGGACGGGGGACGCGGGACGGGGAACGCGGGACGCGGGAGGGACGGACAGAGCTCCGAGCATGAGATGCTTCGCATCTAAAAAATTCCCTATCTCCCGCTAAAGGGAACCATGCGTGGATGGGAAGCAGCGGGGAAATAATTAGCTTGAGCGCGAGGAACGTCGCCGCTCTCGTTTCATGGCAGCGGACCGGGCGCTCATCGCGGCGCTGCACAGGAGAGAGAATGAGGCGCGCGCGCTCCGTCATTTTCATACTGTGGAACTACCGTGGCGCCGCCAGCGGAGTAAGCAGCTGTCGCACCACCTGTCGTGCGCGCCGCTCCGTAGAAAATTCCTATATGAGAGGACGGGGGGGACCGTAGGAGAGGAGAGAGAGGGGGGGAGGGGACGTGCAGGTGCTGTGGGGGTGTGGGACGCGGGAGCCGCTCCTTAGAGTAGAGGATTCCAAGAGGAGAGAGGGGGGAGAGGACGCGCATGCGCTATGAGGATGTGGGACACCGGAGCCGCGCCGTAGAGTAGATGATTCCTAGAGGAGAGAGGGGGGAGAGGACGCGCATGCGCTGTGGGGATGTGGGACGCGGGCGCCGCTCCGTAGAGTAGATTATTCCTTCAGTAGAGAAAAAAACCGGCAGATCCCACGCACTGTGGGAATCGATGTGATGCGAAGCAGCCAGCAAGGAGCAAATCATGCTGTACATAATATGCATGTCATTATTTACATGTTAGGACCTGTCATTTGTGTTCGTCATACAGTCACGTCACGCAATACAAATTTTGGTGTATATCAAGCTAGCGAACTGGACGCAAGCGAACCATGAGCGTGGCATGTAAATGGCATTGTAGATGACATGCATGCCATGATTTTCATGTTACAACCTGCCACTTATGTTCACTTAATGTTTTACCTCGAATCGCAACGAGACGCGAGACCAATCTGCCTCCGTTTCGCATGCGTTCGTATTCTCGCGCTCTGCGCATCGTGCAGACGCCATCCGCGTTCCAGCGTTTACATTGATGGACACCCTGTCAATTGCAAAGTGCGTTCCTCGAACGCCTGCGCCCACTGAGACGGGGTCGGTCAGAATGGAACGTGATGCGCGCGTCTCCCTCCTTGCATGATTATAGACGCTGGTCACAGCGACGCTACGCAAGCAAAGCGCGAGCGCTGTAAAGTCTAACGCGTCCAGCGTCCGTTTGCGCGCCCCGGCGCCCAACTGGCACTTTGCCAGGGCACGGCTGGAGGGACGGACGGACGGGCGGACGTCGGACGTGAACATGAGACATTAAAGGCTTTCACCTTAGAATTTGTATGTCAAGCTGGCGAAACGGCCACAAGGGTGTCATGAGCGTGGCATGCAAGTCATGTTGCACATGACATGTCATGATTTGCATATTGCCACTTGTCATTTATCCTCGTCATACAATCACGTCACTGAACAGCAAATTTGGTATATATCAAGCTAGCGAAACGGCCACGGGAGTACCATGAGTGTGGCATGCAAGTCATATGTTGCACATGACATATCATGGTTTCCATATTACCACTTGTCATTTATGCTCGTCATACAGTCACGTCCCTCAATACGAAGCTTCTTGTATATCATGCTAGCGAAACGGCCACGAGTGTGTCATGAACGTAGCATGCAAGTCATGTTGCACATGACATGTCATGACTTCCGTATTACCACTTGGCATTTATGTTCGTCATACAGTAACGTCGCGCCATACCAAATTTGGTGTATATCAAGCTAGCGAAACGGCCGTCAGCGCGCCATGAGCGTGGCATGTAAATCATGTTGCATATGACATACAGGTCATGATTTTCATATTACCACCTGTCATTTATGCTCGTCGTACAGTCACGTCCCTCAATACCAAACTTGGTGTATTTCAAGCTAGCGAAACGGCCACGAGAGTGTCATGAGCGTGGCATGCAAGTCATGTTGCACATGACATGTCATGATTTTCATATTACCACTTGGCATTTATGTTCTTCATACAGTCACGTCACGAAATACCAAATTTGGTGTATATCAAGCAAGCGAAACGGCCGTCAGCGCGCCATGAGCGTGGCATGTAAATCATGTTGCATATGACATGCAGGTCATGATTTTCATATTACCACCTGTCATTTATGCTCGTCGTACAGTCACGTCCCTTAATACCAAACTTGGTGTATTTCAAGCTAGCGAAACGGCCACGAGAGTGTCATGAGCGTGGCATGCAAGTCATGTTGCACATGACATGTCATGATTTTCATATTACCACTTGGCAGTTATGTTCGTCATACAGTCACGTCACGAAATACCAAATTTGGTGTATATCAAGCAAGCGAAACGGCCGTCAGCGCGCCATGAGCGTGGCATGTAAATCATGTTGTACATGACATGCACTTTATTATCTGCATATCACCACCTGTCATTTATGTTCGTCATACAGTCACGTCACTCAATTCCGAATTTGGTGTATATCAAGCTAACGAAACGGCCGCGAGCCGGCCATGAGCGTGGCATGTAAATCATACTTTTCATGACAAGTTAGTCATGATTTTCATGATATGACCAGCCATTTGTGTTCGTCATACAGTCATGTTATGGCATACCAAATTTGGCATAAATCCCATTAACGATACGGCCAGGAGAGCACAAAGTCGTAGGCGGCTAGATAGATAGATAGATAGATAGATACGCTCAAAGTCGCCGAAGTTCGCTAAGAAATGCTTCGCATTTAAAAGGGTGAGCATAGGAAGGATAGGGGGAAGGGGACACGCATGCGCTGTGGGGGGTGTGGGACGCTCAGTAGAGTAGAGGATTCCTACAGCAGAGAAAGGGGGGTGAGCGTAGGAGAGGGGGGAGAGCGGGGGGAGGGGACGCACATGCGCTGTGGTGGTGTGAGACGTGAGACGCGGATACGAGGGACGGACTAAGCACTCGCCAAACACATGCAAGCCAGATCAATGAATGGGGTCAACCTGGGCGACAGACACCACCTGCCTAGCCATTGCTAAGCAGCCTCTCTGTACTCTCGGCCATGACTCTGATGACTGTGGCAGTGGTTGACGGCCTTCATATTACTACAGTGTTCTGTTTCGCATAATGGGTGCTTCCCTACTTCATGAAAGTGGCCGGGCGCGGGACGCCGGACGCGGGATGCGGGAGGGACGGACATAGCCCCGAGCATAAGATGCTTCGCATCTAATAAACGCTCAACTACCTTTGTGAAGACACTTCTCACTTTCGTGTTATATACCGATTTCTGTGACAGAGGGATCAACCATGTTTTTTTTTTCGGTAATGTCTCAGCCAGTAAGGTTTCACAGATCCAGCCATTTCCCGCTCCTTTCTCATAGCTATTCTTCCTTAGAATGCCTCATTTATTTCACATTAGCTCTACATTGGATATACTTACAGTGTGGCGTCAAGATACTGTAAGAGGTTGATACACCAGCACGCTGTCGAGTTTGTGTGTTATTCGAACAGGCACTCTAGGCTCACTCTGAAGAAAGCATAGATACGAAATTCGCAGCGCATGACTGCGGACACAGAACCAACGAAACTTCAGTAGATGAACGCTACGTACAGATACACAGTGGACACAGTGGCGTCAAGACGCGGCAAGGCGAGGCCAATGCAATGTCTGCTTTGTTGAGAGCACCGCGCCGTCGTAGCCGTCGGCGGGAAACTAAGCACAGCCGTGTGTTGGGGCTGTAGGCATGGTTCAGGTGCCAGAGATCATATCGATGGTGTAGCACGGTCGATTGTACTGGATAGCGGAGGGGTTCCAGGCACAAGCATGACCATCGGCGAATGGTTTTCATTATATGTCTAAAGAGGCTCAATAGGGCTTGTAGTCTCTTTCGTCGATAATACTGTGGCGCGTCGGCAATGACAAAGGGGTCCTAGCGGTTTTTGGGCACGGAGACCGCTGCGCTCTGATGTGTGTGACACACCATCACCAGTGTGCCCGTTCTATTTGGCTACGCGCGAAGAGATTCCTTCGCAATTCTCGCATCGTCTTCTGGGGGTAAATCCACAGTGGGAGGTAGTTTAAAGGAGTCCTGACACAGAAATTTTCGCCCCGCGTTTTTTTGCAGCAATGTGTTGCTGGGGGCCTGTTAGTCATAACACGGCACATCGTTTGCTGCAGCGCGCGACAGATAATTAATTACATGCTCCTCATTACCGACACAGCCTCAGTTTCGGTTTGACAGAGCTCCAAAAACGACAAGCCGCCGGGTGCAACTATCACCCCTAGCGAGTGAAACGCTCGGTCGTGTGAGCACAGAACAGTGACGCGCTTCCGCGCGGTCTGCATCGTCTGCTTGCATTCGCTTGTTACACATGCTGCGTGATGTCGTCGCCGTTATCGTCCTCGCTGTCGTCGTCGGGCTCATCGTCGTCTGATGGCGACGATTTTCTTGCGGCGGGGATGGAAGGAATTTTCGACGTGGCGAATCACTTCAGGTTTGACCCGCTGGCGAGGAGTGCTTCGTCGGGAAGCGGCAGCGATACCAGCGACGACGACCACGATGAACCTCGCGTCGGCAATGTACAATGGTAAGACCCGAAACATTCGTACACAAATGTTCTGCAGGACGTTTGCTTTTTCTACGTTCAATATTCGATTAAACCACCTGATAACATTGTGATGCCCTTCAAGTTGTTGGTGCTGAAAAAAAACTACACCACAGCACCAGACGTGAGTGATGCACAGGGTCGAGTCGGAAGACCCATGTACGCTAAATCCGGCGCCTTTGTGTTAAAGCAATGTGCCTCGAAATGGAGCCCGTAAACGCGACTGTTCTGCACGGGGGACCAGTCCTGATACTCCTGACGTCCACAAGCGCTCACGAACTCGATCCACTTCTGCCACCGAGGTTCGTCGGGGGGAAACGTATGCAGCGATACGCCTGATCCCGACTTCGACGTGCAGAAGGAAACAGCGCAGAAGGATTTCGGCATTGTGGTCTGTCACTGCAGACCAGGCAGCACAGGGAAATCAAGAAGTTCTTGGGAGCAGGAAACGGGAAAGCCGTAGTGTCGCCAAACACAAAACTTTCAACGCGTGCGCCGCGGCAGCGCCTCCTCTTGGCCGCGGCCACACACTCGCGAGCAGCCGCCGAGCAGTCACCAACAGCGCAGCGGTATGCAGCGGCGAGCGCGTCAAAACAGAAATGGCGGCTACGACGTCATCATAACTTGTTAGTAGGGGGGTCACCTCGGGTCCCCTCCGAGGGTGTCAATGCCGCCAGGTGTTGCCTATAATGCTGGATCGCGCACGCGAACTTCAAAATTCATATAAAATACCTTCCAAGCTTTATTCGCTGTCGATATTTTGCAGATGGTACACGCATGTACACGGGAATCGATCCAGCAGGCTATCTCGGCCGCGAAATTTTGTGTCAGTACCCCTTTAAAGTGCGAGTGTATAGCTGCAGATATGTTTGGTGGCAGGTATGTATGTCCATTGCCGTAGAGACACCTGTAGTTTACATACAATGTCATCCAGCTTATTTGAAATGCAATGTTGTGATGCAAAGTTGTAACCTTCATGACCAGTGCGCACATATTTTAGTTGCTCACCCGGTGCTTAGCGTCACATGTAAGGGGTTCGGAAAAAAGCATGCCCTACTACTCATGAGGCGTACAAACGCATCAGCATTCCACGGCGCCCCTGCGGTCAGTATCCCTTAGGTAGACACCGTTAACGCTTAGGCTACTTGAAAACCTATTTCTATGTTAACCATAGAAATTTTGACAGAAATATCCAGCTGCGCAAAAAAAAAGTATTTGATGTCATTTATAAAGCGGTACTTCAATGCTGTTTGTGGTGCCTATGATATGCGTGTTTCAGCACTTATTTCAACGATGTGTGATTACCAGCACTTGCTACTTTATGTACACCCACTCATATATCACCGATGAACATACCAATAAAGGTAGTAAACCAGAGCTTAAATTTCTGATAGTGGAGAAAGCAGTTGCGGAATTCTTATCATAATTGCAATAACTGTACAAATGTGTACATCTTTAGAAGGGGACACATTAAGATCTAGGTCTACGTGTACAACGTCCTCCATCGTTAAAATTAACTCATGTCCCCATAAAAGCTCTAATTTTGAGGATAATAAATAGCATGAGACTGCAGCATAATTAAAAAACAGCATCTACAAAACTGAGAAAGAATAAGCAATCAACTCAGCATGCGCAGCAATAGATCACTTGAAGAACGAGTATATATTTGAAGGCGGGACATAAATTATTACCAAATTTCTGTATATAAATTTGTTCAACTACAAATAATCTTATGATGGGCTGCATATTTTTGATTACAAACAACTAAGGCAACTTAGTATGTAAAAAGTAGGAATTGAGGATAACTTAAATATTGCACAGCAATAACTAAAGACATACATAGTGGTTTTGTCGGTGTTACCGTGGTAAGTTGTTTCAGTCTATACTGTTTTTAAACAAACTGTAAAGCTGCCGTAAAGAAATTATGAAGCGTGGCGAAAAAACGTTAATCTATACAATTGATAAGACATGTTAGCTTCGAAAATGCGTTTTTTTTTTCGCAATAAAAAAGGAGAACATGTAAAGCAGTATTTTACGCACAGCGTCAAGATGGTCGGCTTGCCAATTCTGCAAGAGAAAAAAAATGAATCAAATGATTTGCAACCGCACATGTCTCTAACGACACTCTAGAAAATGATGCAGATACTTTAATTCTTTTCTTCCTGGGGTGTTTATTTTTAGCACAGAATTGTTCCTCCGTGATATACATTTCGATGACCCAGATGATACGCTTATTAATTGTAAAGCTTGTGGGCGAAGTATTTAACAATTTTTTCTTCGTGTCATCAAAAAAGGACTTAGGGCGCAGTGGGTGTAGGCATGAGAAATTATTCCATTTATCCCAGGCAGCTGTTACAACAAAAATAGGCACAACAGTCATTATTTGTAATTGTAACAAGGTCCCTAAATCATTTCCTGAACTTCGCCAACCAGCGATAATCTTTACATGTTTCCTCATCATTATCATACTGACTATCATTAAACAGGCAAAGGCCTGTCTAAATTTCTTCCGAATAACTCCCTCCTTTGCTTTAAGTAGACATGTTTTCCCCGCAAAGCTCTTAACCGAATCTATACCTCACTTACCTAGCTTTATCCCCACCTAACTTTCTGCGCTTCGCGCTTGCAATTTTGACTGAGTAACAAATGTCGTACTGAAGTCCCACTTGATGTGACGGTCATCATTATCTGCCACTTTGAATTTGGTGTCTGGCACTTTGAATGGCTTTATCGTTCACGCGCATGGCCCTGCTGCTGTGCTGCCATCATTGTGCAAATAATACAATCACGGTATTATCGAGCTACGAGCATCTCTTGCCCCGCGCCACCACTACCGCCAGAATCATCGCACCCTCCTTAAACCTCTGACAAATATCCGTTGTCAACTTCTTCGAACTTCTTCGTCAGTACACTCTTGCTAGCATCTTGGACGTCATCCGTGGCACGAATGAAATAAAGCCACAGGTGCCGATGACCCTAAAGAAACTGAAAGAGAATGCAATGCAGCGCAAAGGACGAAAGCACGACGTACAACTGCTGAACCATGGTATCCTCAAAAATGCACGTCTAAACAAAGGGTCACTGCAGAAAAAGTATTATTTCTAGCCTTGCGATTTTTCGCATTCTACCTACACTTTCAAATGAAAATAAGCATAAACAATATCAGTCCCAAATAACGGATACATCTAAAGTAATATTTTGTAAAAGTTGAGCTTTACATGAACGCTCCCCTACCATGGTACCTGCAAACACTTAGCCTTCTTCTGAACGTCCGCAGCAAAACCATGGTGCACTGCGGACGACGGTGGGTATTGGGCTCTCTATGGAACATACGAGAATAAAAACTATTGGTTTCAGTTTTGCTTTTACGTTCGAGAACTGTTTCATTTTGTGGATACAGTTGATGACGCCAGGGCACAAGGGATAACAAAAAGGGCGCTTGTCGTAACATGCTCTGCACAAGCAGCAATTATAAACATGCTGTAATTGTCACCAGTCACCGTATTTGATCTCTCACGGGAGGCCAGCAATTGCTTTGTAACATAACTCGGTCCGCTCTTGCAAGGTTATCTCATTCCACATAGAAAATATCACCACCCATCGACTATTGACAGAACCTACCATTGGCAGCGTTCATGGTAGCACACATTTGTACATTCGAAGATAATAATACATGTGTTTCAGCACCCGTACAGTTTTTTTTCGTCTAATTTTCAGTATTCACTGTTCGGCATTCAGACTCGCTTGTTTGCCGCTCGACGATTTCTTGTGCCTTAGATATGGCACAACGCACAATGTTTCTGATATGCTCGATAGAGCAATGTTGCAGGTGCATTTGCGAGACAATCCAAAATAGACCGATCGGGCCCTGGAATGTAAAAGGACACATTTCTTCATTGTATGCGCGGTTTTTCTCCGAGACATCCTATATGGTTCTCGCGACGTTTCGTCATCGGCTGTGTGATGAATGGACGCTAAGTGGAGATATCGACGTTTCCTTCCGCGTGATGTGAAGGCACAATCTGCTGATGCACAGTCATGGCACTTCTTAGTTTGATTAGGGAGCTCACAATTTACGAGTTCGTAGAGACTTGACTCCATCAAAAGCACGGGCCATGGTGTGTACATCTTATAGGAGTAAACGGTACTGTTGAGCACAACTAGGCAACCTTGCTTCATCGAAAAAAATGGTGGTGATATGAACAATCATGACAGTTCAACGTATCTGATGAAAAACGTATCTGATGAACCTGTACCGCAGCTAGACTGCTAATTTCGGAGCGCTCTAAAATGCTTTCGCGAGTAGAATCATTTTGACTACTTAAAAGGGAGGGCGTCTCGAATTTGGATGGTTCTTTTCGACCGCTCTTCTCTCTTTTTATTGGACTCTCTTCTCCTGCTTGAGTTAACCTTACGACCAGAGCGCAACTCATGGACATTTCATTTGGATAACTGACGCCACTTTCGCGGACCTGAGTCCTGTGACAGCGCATTCTGTCATGAGAGCGTCTCTGGCGCAGCCGTCTTTATGGTAAGCATGGCAGAGTAGCTTACACATCTTCGGCAACACCGGTCGAGCGCCAGTGACCCTCCCTTGCACATCGTTCACACATTATTCGCAAAGGCGTTCGGAGACGTTGCTTGCAACTGTAGGAGGTGGAATCTCATCGCCAATGCAAGCGCCGCGCCATAACGTCATGAACAGGCGTAGAAACTTGGCAAAGTTGTCCACAAGCAACCTAGAGTGCTTTACCTACCGGCGCCTGCATCTGACGCCAAGGTGATCGCGAAGTACTCGGGATACTTTGGAGGTACCTCGTCAACCGACAGCACCGCAGCCTCTCTTGATACTGCGGCTGCACTTCAAACAGCTCTTCACGGTGTTGTCGCACAGCTGTTAGGCCGATGAGTTCTACCGCGCTCGATGCGGTTTGTGTCGTCTTTGCCGCTGTGGAGAGCTAGACGTTCACGGACAGCCCCGACCCCCGGAATGTGCTTCTGCCACTGGAGTAAGGGCAAGAGCCTGCTCACTTAGATACTACGTCTACGCGAAAGCGCTCGCGTCCTAGCGAGTGGGGAAGTGACGATGAAGGTGCCTCGCGCAAGAAGCAAGCGGTAGCCGCCGAACCTCTCATGGTTATGTCGCCTACTGCCCCATCAAAAGCACTTTGCCATCCACGATGACGACGGTACTAACAAGACTCAGCTCGTGCTCTCAATCTTCCGCAAGTGTCGCCAGAGAAGTGCGACGTCTCCGCTACCATTTACAAGCGCCTGCCTCCTCCTGGCTCCGCTCCGGCGACCAACTGTGTGGCGCACTTATCTGTTGCCCGCTATGTCACTGCGCATGCCACCATTCCGACTGCGACTTGGGCCGCTACTAACGGAGCCTGGCAGCTGCTTGCACCATTAAGGTACATTTAGCCGACTCCGCGGAGTTTCAGCTGTGGCAAAGAGAGTGGCGGCTGGCCACCATCAAGGTGTCAGCTTCCACTCTCCTGCCTCATCGCTAGGCTCAAGCAGACCTGCGGTGAAGCCCTAGCGGAACTGGTGCTTCGCAACAAAATGAGGCCAAACGCAACGGCTGCTGCGGCGTTGGGAGCCCCATCCAAGGTGGTTGCAAATTGGACCTATCCGCGCCAATGGGAGCAGTGGGAGGCGCGAGCTGGTCCAAAATAGCTGGACTCTCTCAAGCCACGCCGATCTACGACGGCGACCTTCCGCCGTCCTCTGGACCAGTAGAGCATAACCCTGAGTCTTCCGCCACCTATGGTTCCGGACCCGCTCCCTCTTGCGAACTAGCTTCGCTCCATCTACTTAAAGGCAGGCGGCGTGTCGATATAGCTTGTCGATACGATACCATGTCAATACGGCTTGTCGACGGCATACCAGCTATCGCAGACGGCAGAGTATGCACGGTGTTTGCCGCTCTCTCAGCTAAGAGAGAAGCCGCTTGAAAGCATGGCGGCTTCTGCGGTCTCTAGCATTCGACCAGCGGCGGGGCAACCTGTCCTTGCAGTGACCATTCGCTTCTTCATTATCGAGCGCGAACTGGCAAGAAGGCCCTCCTATCGCTTTACGGCACAGCCAGGAGCCCAACCCGCGGCCGTCACTACCGTACGAACGGCGGAGCAACCTGTCCTTGCAGTGGACATTCGCTTCTTCATTATTGAGCGCGAACTGGCAAGAAGGCCCTCCTATCGCTTTACGGCACAGCCAGGAGCCCAACCCGCGGCCGTCACTACCGTGCGAACGGCGGAGCAACCTGTCCTTGCAGCGGCCATTCGCTTCTTCATTATCGAGCGCGAACTGGCAAGAAGGCCCTCCTATCGCTTTACGGCACAGCCAGGAGCCCAACCCGCGGCCGTCACTACCGTGCGAACGGCGGAGCAACCTGTCCTTGCAGCGGCCATTCGCTTCTTCATTATCGAGCGCGAACTGGCCAGAAGGCCCTCCTATCGCTTCACGGCACAGCCAGGCGCCCAACCCGCGGCCGTCACTACCGTGCGAACGGCGGGGCAACCTGTCCTTGCAGTGGCCATTCGCTTCTTCATTATCGAGCGCGAACTGGCAAGAAGGCCCTCCTATCGCTTTACGGCACAGCCAGGAGCCCAACACGCGGCCGTAACTAGTGTGCGAGTGGCCAGGCCTAAACTACCAGCCAAATTGCAGCTGTGTGCGAGGAGCCCAAGCGCCGCTGGCCGGAGCCAAGTGCCACAGTGGACCCAGAGCGGACGGCATCACATACCAGAGGCTCCGCAACGTGGATATGGATCCATGGCGACGCCTGTTGAGGGTTTTCAATTACCTCTGGAAGAGCTGCACTCTTCCTGAGACCTTGCTGACTGCTGTGGACCGTCCGGAAATCAGGCCACCAGGATGCAGCCACCGCTTCGTAAACTCCCGTCTCACTCACTTCTGCTGCTTGTAATCTCATGGAAGCCATAGTTTTGGAATCGCCTCAGTTAGACTGCAGGGGCACGCCCGGTCGATGAAAACACACGGTGCTGCCTGCCGCGTCAGGCGCCGGCAATGGTCGAGAACGTGGAAGTGAAGTTGACACTTGTCGCAGCATTGCGCTAGGAAGGCGCTAGTAGTAGGAGAGAACTCCACGCGAGGCGCCGGCGGGAAGGCGCGAGTGCTCAAACAAAAAAGAGCGGGTAGACCGAGTAGGTGGTTGTTTTACAGCGAAAGCTGGTATGAGATCCCAAAAAGGGCCGTTTTTGCGCCGTAGTTGTCCGCCGCTACCGCCGCCGCCGTGTCCGTAACCACTATCGAGCGAAATAAGAAAAAAACTAACTAAATAAAAAACACCTATGACAGAGTGGGAATCGAACCCGGGCCCTCTGCGTGGCAGCCCAAGCCCAGCACTCTACCACTGAGCTACGCCGGTGCTTGAAACTGCGTTGCAAACTGACCCTATTCAGGCTTCATGTCGGGTAACGAATCGCGTTAACATGCGTTGTGAAGCGTTTTAGAAAAGTAAAGAAACAAGCAGGCGTCATACAATGCGAATTGCGTAACGAGTGGGTCGTTCAATGCTCCAGCCCATTACAAAAGCCTCAGGCATAATTCTTCATCATCGTCAGCCACAGCATCGACAAAGTGCACATAATACGTTACAAATAGGTAGCGGGTAGCGCGCTTTTCCGAAGAATGACGAATTATGGCATAATGGGCGCTTCCCCACTACACAAAAATTATGATAATTTATGGCGTAGTGGGTACCATGCAAGTGTCCTTGTAGTACTCGACCCAAGAGTGTTTAAAAAAGGCCGGCAGATCCCACGCACTGTGGGAATCGATGTAATGCGAAGCAGCCAGGAAGGAGCAAATCATGCTTTACATAATTTGCATATCATGCTTTACATGTTAGGACCTGTCATTTATGTTCGTCATACAGTCGCGTCAAGCAACACCAATTTTGGTGTATATCAAGCTAGCGAACTGGACGGAAGCGCACCATGAGCGTGGCATGATAATGGCGTTGTAGATGACATGCATGCCAAGATTTTCATGTTACCACATGCCACTTATGTTCGTTATACAGTCATGTCACTCCATACCAAATTTGGTGTACCTCAAGCTAACGAAACGGCCGCGAGCACGCCATGAGCGTGGCATGCAAGTCATGTCGCACATGACAAGTCATGATTTCCATATTAACACTTGTCATTTATGTTCGTCATACAGTCACGTCACTCAATAGTAAATTTGGTGTATATCAAGTTAACGAAATGGCCGCGAGCGCGCTATGAGCTTGGCATGCAAGTCATGTCGCACATGACATGTCATTATTTGCATATCACCACCTGTCATTTATGTTCGTCATACAGTCACGTCACTCAATCCCAAATTTGGTGTATATCAAGCTAGCGAAACGACCGCGAGCATGCCATGAGCGTGGCATGTAAATGATACTTTTCAAGACAAGTTATTCGTGGTTTTCATGATATGATCAGCCATTTATGCTCGTCATACAGTCATGTTATGCCATACCAAATTTGGTATAAATGCCATTAACGATACGGCCAGGAGATAAACAAAGTCGTAGGCGGCTAGCTAGCTAGCTAGCTAGCTAGCTAGCTAGCTAGCTAGATAGATAGATAGATAGATAGATAGATAGATAGATAGATAGATAGATAGATAGATAGATAGATAGATAGATAGATAGATAGATAGATAGATAGATAGATAGATAGATAGATACGCTCAAAGTCGCCGAAGTTCGCTAAGAAATGCTTCGCATTTAAAAGGCTGTAGAAACGTCACTCTTCCAGCTTTCGCTGTGACTGTGATGCGCGTTCCGTGCAGGCCTGGCGTTTTTTCTCCACATGTGTCGTTGACTCTGAGTGTCACTCAAGACAGTTTGCGCATGTGTGATATTTCACGTGTTAGGCAAAATGCCACGCAACTTTTGTGTGCCGCTGTGTTCGACAAACATTCTATTAGGTTGGTATACTGCAGTCTGCAAAAATTGGGAACGCCCGTGTTATTTCGGAGGCTAACGCACCCAATAAGACGCATGTAATTAATCAAGGACCTGCTCCTAATTCATGTGGCCTTCTGCTTTCTGCGAAAGAGCTGGCCATTGAACTGGAATACATGAGTAGCTGGTCTGATACGTCAGCTGACATAGAACTAGCTCCTACTGCTCATTAGGCTGGATATATAATTCGCGCCAGTGATGAGAAGGTAAGGGTTCCTCCTGAGTAGGAAAATAACTAGATGTGTATCGCTAACACGCCGTTTAAGGGACGAAGCACCTTAGGGGGCTAGGCTTGTTCGTTGTCCCTTGTACGTAGTATACGCCATGATGATGGCGATGAAGAATAAGCGCGTTAGCACATGCACAGCACATGCAAGGTACCCACTATGCGCCATGACGATCACGATGACACTGATGACGATGAAGAATAATTGTGTTAGCACACCCACGGTACCCGATGACAATGACGATGGCGACCATGGATAATTTTCTTTCTGACATGGATGAAAACGAACGAATGTGCGGGAAGCGGCGCTTCAGCGGCAATGCCGACAACAAGCTGCTACCCCGGTGGGGAGAGCTCGGCAAGCGGTGGAAAAACGGCCAACGTAGACACCACGGACAACGGCAGGCTTGTGCCGTATCTGCCGTCTCCATACGCTGTATGATGCATTTAGTATGACTGGGAAAAACCAGCAACCACCAGGGGAACGTGCATAGACCTCATCTTTGCGAACTTCGGGCTAGATCCGATAGAAGAACCATTGGCTTTACATTTCAGGGACCACAAAGCAGTAATAATGAAGGCAAAACGAAATGCACAACTCAACATGGTATACCATTTATGACCAATGAATATTGTATATAACTTTACACCGCTTTGTCATGCATTTACATGCGTGAGTGGGCAATGTCACGGGTGATTTACGGTAACACCGAACAATCCCACTGCTTCGCCCACTCATCATCATTCACTTCGTCGAGATGCGGTGATTCTTTTCCTTACATGGTATCGAAAAAAGAAGATCCGCTTCAGAACACGTGCAGTTATTCCAGTACAGAAGATGGTGGTTTAGGCTAGTTAGATTTCGGCAAATTATAGGGGTGTACGAATACTAAATTTTCGAACTGAATCGAATACGAATCGAATAGCGATAAAATAGAATCGAATACGAATACCCCTCGACTGATATTCGAATATAAGGGAACCGTTTTCAATAGAGCGCAGCAACTCGAGAAAATTTTATTTGAAACAAATATTGTCCGCTACGCTGTATCGATGGTTACGGTGCACAGCTTCTGAACTGGAGGTCGCGGGTTCGATTCCAGCCGTGGAGGTTACGTTTCGGTGGAGGCGAAGTGGTGGATGCCCGTGTACTGTGCGACGTCTGTGCACGTGAAAGAACACCAGATCCTGGAAATTCCTGGAGCCCTCCACTACGGCATTCCTCATAATCACATCGTAGTTATGGGAAGTGAAACCCCAGATAATTTGATATCATTGAAACAAATATTCGCAACGTTAACACAGGAACATGAAAAGTACTTTTAACAAAAAATACCACAATAGTGAAAACGAGGTTAAGCTCACCTAATGCAGTGACTAGAGCCTGCGAGGTATTTTGTAACCGTAAGTTGAAATACCGGAGTAACTACCGTATTCAGAATGCTACTTTGACTATAGTTTCCAAATAAAACTGAGGCATAAAATTTAACAATGTGGAACCGAACACCACACATGTAGCTAAATATGTGATGAAACAGATAAAAAACCTATAAAAACATGTGCCTTCACACGGAAAGCAGCTAACCATCAGTGCTGAATATTGTACTCATAAGATCAATTCACGCTCTCACAACAACTGGCCCTGTTATTTATGTACACGTGCGCAAATATTACACTTCTGAAGCTAAGGGCAGTCGTAGTCCCTTCTTTCGCTGATTAAAACACAAAGACATGAACTGATGACCCTTCGCTGTTGGAACGTTTCCTTTCTTTGGGGTTTCCTGTCGGTGTTCAGTATTCGAAAACTATTCGGTATTCCGAATATACGCTATTCAAGTCGAGTACCTAATTGAATACAACGCTATTCGATTCTTTGTTCGATATGTTCGAATATTCGAACACCCCTATCAATTTAGTTAGTTAGTTCCACTCGCAGCACAAGTAATGAACGAACAAACAATATTCAACCACGCAGCGCTTTCTAGGAACTCGATTTGTAACTTTCTTGTTGATTGCAATTCGTGTTTCGAGTGCGCTAATATGACATAGGAAATCGGCTAGGTCATGAAGATAGCAGACGCGAGACGAAGTGGCAAGATTAGCGACGTGCTATCGTCTGCCCTTTTGCCACACCTGTTGCTGTGCCGGAAGTTGACTCGCGGGGCGGAAGACGACACCATGGAAGTCTGCAAAGTTTTCCTGGGAAAGATCTTACGAGCGCATCTTGCCAACTGGGAAGGAATTGTTAACATGTCAGTTGAGCATCTCGTACGCTTGGCGCAAAAGCGTCCGCCTAGGAAAGTGCTGCGCCTGTGGTTCCAATAACATATAGGTTTTGTCTCCACAAGTTCCAATAAATCACTTATGACTCCCGTGATGCTCATAATGCTTTTTGTTACTTTAGGTCGTAAGGAATACAACCATGTTGGAAATACAACCGCAATTATCAAGCAGTGACTCCTGTTGCAACAACAATAACAAAAAAAACGGCAAATCCCACGCCTAGTGAGAATCGACATATTGCGAAGCAGCCAAAAGGTGCAAATCATGTTGTACATAACATGTCTGTCATGATTTTCATTTTCGTTCGTCGTAGTGTCACTTCACACAATACCAATTTTGGTGTATATCAAGCTAGCGGAAAGGCCGCGAGCGCACCGTGAGCTTGGCAAGTTAATCACGTTGTATATAACATCCATGACATGATTTTCATGTTACCACCTGCCATTTAAGTGCGTCATACAGTCACGTTGTACAAGAGCAGTTTTGGTTCATATTATTCTAGCGATACGGCCGCGAACACACCATGAGCATGGCATGCAAGTCATGCTGTTCATGAGATTGCATGATTTTCATATTACCACTTGTCATTTATGTTCCTCACGCAGTCACGTCTATCAATACCAAATTTAGTGTATATCAAGCTTGCGAACTGGCCGCCGGCGCACCATGAGCCTGGCATGAAAGTCATGCTGTACATGACATTTCATGATTTTCATATTCGACTTGTCATTTATGTTCGTCATAGATTTCAGCTTTGACCACCTATGCTGGCGGTACGAACCGCTTTCGTTAAAACGTGTACTTCCTTGCACGTCATCGCATTATAAATTGGTAAAACGTGGCCTGGCCAAATCTTGCGGGTGGGAAGCGGTGTCACTTCTTGGTACCACCAAGTAATTGCAAGGTTTCAAATGCAACAGCAGAGGCTACAAAAAGCAGGCTTTCCTTTGATCTTCCTTCATAATGTCACTGAGGAAATGATCGCAACATTAAAGGGGCCCTGCAACACTTTTTTGAGCATGGTCAGGAAACGCCGCCGATCGGTAGTCGAGGCTCTCGATAACACGCGAGCCAGATATTATAGCGCAGTACACGGCCTGGAATTCACAATAAATTATCAGAGTCAGCTAAAAATTGCTTTCTCTTCTCTCGACAAATGACGCTACGAGCTCAAAAATCACTCGTCACTGCCATTGTATCAGCCATTGGCTGATTTGAGCATGCCGCGCTTGGTCGTTACTGAGTCCGCCACGGGAGGCCGCGACTTGTACATGCGTGCGCACGTGGTCGCACTGGAAAACCGCGTACTCGAAGAAAAAAAAAAGAGAAAAAGAGAAAATTTCACAAACATGCGGCGTCAAGGTTGGTCTTCAGCGTCCGTCACAAGCTATCAAGCCACTGCAAGAAGGCTAATAGTGAGCAGGCGAAAATTTCCGGACAGTGTTACATCGGCTAAACAGGCCGATACATCAATGAAAGATTACGTGAACACGCGTACTCGCTTAAAGGGTCTGTGAGCAGCCACCTTGCATACCATTGCAATAAATTTCATTGTAACCAGTGTTTAAAGATAGTAAAATTCTAGGCACATGTGTAGAGCAACGCCAACCTGAATTTTTTTTAGGCTTTTTGGATCCAGAAAAGCGAATGTTGTGTCAGGGTAGCATCACTATCCCTTCGCAAAAGTGAAATCATGTATCTTTCGAATTTGTCAGTTGGCATTTTTACAGCGATCTCTTGTTCCTCGATATGTTTACTGATTGTGTTTTCCCTGTATATATTGACGTGCAAACGCAACAAAATATGGTGGTTAATCAGGGCCGTGTATGTGTCATCGCGCCTACGTCCAGTTCCAGCGCTGTTTCTTCATTCAAAGTCTGTATGTACCAACCAGCCCAATTCAAGAAGATAATTTAGTTTATATTTAGGTTCCGGCGTCGCCGACGCACATTCTGTAGGGATGCATACCAATATGTTTAATACTATAGCAAGTTTATTGTACCCAATTAAAAAGTAACAAGTGCAGGGCAGCTGCGCTGGTAAGCCGCGATCCACTGCAATTATTCCAGCGCTTTCCCTTTCGGTCGCCCCTACCGGTGGTGCCGCGGCGGACGCCCGGATTGCTAGGCACTCTACGCCTTATGCGTTCCACGCAGCAGGCAGCACCGTGTGTTTTCGTCGAGCGGCCGTGGCAGGGGCCAAGGCATTCCTACCACAGCAGGAAGCAGGCTTGCGGCGACACCGCTGCACCTAAGATTCAATTGCGGACGTCGTTTGTATCCTGGCGGAGGCCAGGAACAAGACAGAGGTGGTCCTCCTAGTACTAGTGCGAGTCAAGAGCACTTTTTGTGGCCTGGCACATATTAATTTATTGTATTTATTTATATAAATTTACTTTAATTGCCCCCAAAGGCATTGTGTAAGGGGGACTGTGCAAAGAAATCTATTATACATGCACAGCAGTTTCATTAGAAAAGGAACGGGTATAAATGCATAAATATATGGGAACGAGAAAAAAAAATGTAACAGAAACATGTACGGGAATGTAACAGTAACATATGGTCATGATGAGTGCTCTGGACGCACTTAGGGTCGTGGGCTGCCTCCGTATTTTCATCAGTGCCTTCCTATCTGAATGAACCCTCAGGGTGAGAATATTACACACCATCAGCGGCCCTAGGTCAGTGACAGCCGGCGCCCCACGTGGTTCTGTCCTGAGCGCCTTTTTTTCAACCTGGTGCCGCCGTTTCAGAAGCGCCTATCTCACGCAGGGCTCGTTGTACGCGGACAACGCGGTATGTGGATTAACCTCACGACCATAACACGCTGCCTCCGATCCTCCCTGGATGCTGTAGCCTTCTTTTTCAAGCCGATACGACAGATCGTTTCCCAACGAAGACGGAGGCGTTGCTGGTTGACCCCAAAGTCGCTGCACGGAGGACCATCCAAAAGCTCGAGCTGAGAGACCAAATGCAGTGCAGCACTGCCAACCTTCGGAGACTGCGTCGCCGACCGGCTACACGGATGGGACATATATCGTCGCTCTTTTCGAAAAAATTACACCATCTCTCGCTAAAGGGAACCATGTGTAGATGTGAAGCAGCGGGCGCTAACGCTTACACTGGAGGCGGCGTTGACGCTGGCGCTCATTGCACCGTTGCGTAGGAGAGAAAACTGGGGAGGCGCAAAGCACGCAGTGATGGAGCGGTGTTTCCTACTGGAACATACCAATCGCTGCTAATGGGCAATGAGAGACAGAAGACTCCGACTGGACACAGGGACCCGCAGTCCGCTTTTAGTTAACGCGGACGCTGGGAATTTTTATTGTTCAAGAACGCTTAGGAGAAATCTCCCACCGGCACTACCTTGGAGGTCAAGATCCATTGCCATATATACGGGGTGGCCAGTGAACGGTTGTGCAGCGCGAGCAGTCGGTTTTTTCAACCAAGAAACTCGCTAGCAGACGCTGCCTGCGTCGGCGTCGCGAGGCGAGAGAGGGGGGGGCGTAGGAGAGGAGAGAGAGGGGGACGCGCATGCGCAGTGGGAGTGTGGACGCCGCGGGCAGGTATGCCTATAGGAGAGAGGGGGAGCGTAGGAGAGCGGAGAGGGGGGGACGCGCATGCGCAGTGGGAGTGTGGACGCCGCGGGCAGGGATGCCTAGAGGAGAGAAGGGGGAGCGCAAGAGGGCAGAGAGAAGGGGTAGCGCATGCGCAGTGAGGGTGTGGTTGCCGCGGGGAGGGATGCCTAGAGGAGAGAGGGGGGAGAGGAGGTTTTTTATTTTTATTTTTTTTGAAAGGGTTTGCGCATGCACAGTAAGGCTCGTCACGCCGGCACACCACCACCACCACCGGATTAAGCTTCGCCATACGATGCTTCACATCTAAAAACATGTGCTCTAGGCTACCCTCCTATCCAGCCCACTTCACCACACCAATGCTCCGTGCACCTCCAGTTAGAATTGTTCAGAATCACAAAAAGGCGGACACCGGCGTGCGAGCTCCACCAGTCAGCCTTGGCAAAATCCACGACCGGCTGCGGGGCACCTCCTTGTATTCACGGGTGGGTATGTGCGAGACTGCCGCCGCATGGCCGCGAGCGTGTGCCATGCCAAAGAAGAGAACTCACATAAGTGCGGCCATACAAAAGACGGGGGTGACCATCCGGTGCCTTGTTCCGTTCCACGTCAGCTCCACTGCAGCTGCATTGGATGACCTTCACTATGCAGCCGACTACCTCGCTACTACAACACCCCACTTATCCGTGGCGATCCTCTGCGACTCACCGCCAGTCATTCAAGCATTGCTGCAGCCATCGAGCCGGTATGACTGTGGCGCTGCTGCACCGCCATCAGAGCTAGTGGTGTGCGCCTGTCTCTCCCCTGGCTTTCCTCACACGTTGCGATTGCTGGGAATGAGGGGGCAGATGCCGTCGCTAAAGCAACACACCACGAGCACACCCCAGCGATCAATACACTAGCCCTGTCAGACAACTTCTGGCAACGACTACGGCAGCTGATACCAGCGGCCCACCGTGAAAATCTGGTGGTAATTTGAAAATCACCGATATCCCTACCGGTGTGCGGGCTGAAGAGACAGGAGAAGCGGCTGCTGCTTCGCGTGCAGACCGGCAGTGCCCGGCCTGAAGCTCGCATGTACTGCGTGGGTCATGGCTCCTCACCTGTTTGCTTCATAAATGGTGACGCAGAAACACTGCAGCATGTAATTTGCTACTGTTCTGCTCTGGGCGCTTAACGATGCAAGATGGCGAGCCGCTATCACCTCTCAGACTTCTTCGCACAACAGTGGATGAGTTCGTCTTGCCTGCATGGTCTAAAACACCAGCCCTGCAAGCCTTCCTCAAGTTAGCAGCTCCGAAGGACCTCGCCACCCTACACACGAATGCCATTGCTTCGTGCTACCACCTGCACTGGCAAGACAGCCTCTTGTCATGCTACTCTCACCTCCGCTCTATCATCTCTCCTTCTTACTTCTAACTTTATTCCCCCTTCCTCATTTCTAAGGGCATTGAGCCATGCACCCAATACGGGAGGCGTTTTCATTGCTTCTTTCACGAACCAGTCTCCCTCTCAGCGAGTGCTCTGAGCTCCTTCGAATTTGTTCGATGAAGCCGAGCGAGCGCTGCCGCTCAGATGATCAGAGACAACACGATGTTTTAGGTTGGCGGACATTACATGGTAGCGAATTCTGCTATCTGCTCAATTTTTTGAACATGCCAAAAAGAGTCGTTTGAGCGCTGTTTGACCCCATTTGCGTTGTTGACCAACTCGGAGTCCAGCAGCGAGAACTCCGAAAGCGATGACGACGTCAGCTGCGCTGCGCAGCCGCGATTCCGCCAGGTGAGGGTTCGCTCTTTGAACAACTTGATGTATTCACGCGCACGCCATTTTGCTTAAAAGCTTCGCAAGCTTCGACTAGAGTTCGCCTAGGAACCGGATTTTGGCTGCATTTACGTGGTTGCGCTTGTGCCGACTTCATGTGAGAGTGAGTCTCACGCTCTGATGGCGATTTTGTGCTCTGCCTCAGAGTTGGCGCACAGCCGGGTCTAATCACCTCTGAGTTCAAGGGCAGTAGTGACCAGTCGATAATGCCACCAGAAACACGGACATTGTCGATTGCCACTGCTTCCCGCATACCTTCTCTATGACTGTGATGTCGTGGCTCTAGAAACTGCATCCTAACCAAGTAGAACGCAATTGCCGCCGCTTACGACAGCTGCTTTCACAGTGATACCCACAATGAACGACGAGAACGAACGGTCGCTGTGAATAACGCGCTAATCTCCAGTTAGCTGGGCCTGATGCGAACCACTATCACCTCGCCCAGTGCATTCATGTACATCGTGGACGCACTCAAGGGTATACTTGCGCTGCTTTCACTCGGCTTTCCGTGACAGCAGTGGAGGACATACAGTTGTTATCGAAATTGTATCGCAATGGCCATTTATACTCAGATATAATGTGCGCTTAATTATTCACAAACACCGTACCGATACTTTAAGCTGATCTCTTTTATTCTAGCTACGTTCAAAGCCGCAGCCACGATGGCCTTCGCCTGATGCGTTGAAAATGAGGCGACCTAGGGCGGCGCTGCGCTGTCGTTCCGCACAGAATGACACCTTACTGATTTTCTCTATTAGTGGTCGTTGTCGTGTGCCAGTGACCGTTAAAGAAGTAGGCGTGCTTTGCTTCTCATACCATTAGCATAACAATATGTGTTTATAATATATCCCTTTTAAAGAACTCAGCGCTGTTGGCAACTATGATCGAGTGCTGGGCTGTTTAAAGAGCAAGTAATACAGTGTGAAAATCGAGAGTCGAGCTTTCGTCGTCAAGGAACACTTGCTCTTTACTGTAATACCAATTGATGTAGACTAATACTGCAACACGCCACGTCTTTCTAGCGCTGTTAAACATACAAAACGACTAGCTTCAGCATGTGGTAGTCACCCACATAGTCAGCCCAAAGGGATGCTACATCAGCGACTTTGGCTTCAAGCCACCACACGGCGTTTTTTCTGATCAGCCGTCTGTGCTATTGCAGTCACTTGTAAGAATGCAAGATGATGTCGTATTTTCGCCACACACGGCATAAAGAGCAAACATTTTTAACAACATTAAGGTTAACTATTCTTTCAAAACTTCTCTGCAATAAAGACGAATCACACATAATTCCTGAAATCAAATGTCCAATGAGACATGGAAACGTTTTTTGAGACGTTGTAATCAAGGAAGGTATTGGCGCAACACTGCGCCACTTCTGTCCTGTTCGCATTCGAATGAGGAGAGAAAGATAGTGCCCGAAAGAGCAGACAGGGTAACGATGCGCCCGAGAGAGGCACGGCAAGCGTGTTATGTATTGTCATTGTGCAAATATACATTGTGTTTAACAAAGTGTGTCCGGATATAATAAAAAATTCGGGGACCCTTAATCTTCGCCTTTAAGAGTGGAACGCGATAGCGATATTCTGTCCCTAGTGCGTACTTCAATCACTTAGTGCATACTATGTAATGGGTAGCATGCTTTAAACCACTGTTGTTCCCCGAACGCAAGCTGGCTAGACTGGGCCCGTGCATTTCTGGGAACTCTTTAGAAATAGGATGCCGTGTTGGTGCGTGGATCGCCGTCGGCATTAAGCTCGGCCTTCTGTTTTGATGAAGTAAACTTTACATCGCAGGACTATTCACAGTATCGATAATCAAACTGTTGAAGATGATCGCTCTGAGAATAAAAGTAGGATGCATTTGCAAGTGCATTCTCGGGCTTGTTCGAGAGATTCCCTGTATACTGGTAGGCTACTAACATTGTGGGCAAGCGCGGTGACATGGTCGTTTAAGACACAAAAAAGAGCCGTATGGGAGGGAATGACAAGATGAGTATCATAAGCACCGTTATTTTACCCTGAAACTGGGAAGCGATGTGCTTAAAAAGCGTTGTAACTACACTTCGGTGCACCACCTTCGAGTTCATGCATTGTGTGACCTTTACGCATGGTGAGGTCTGCGCATCTGATCCAGGTTTCTATATCTCTGTATGTTGATTGCCATAAACCTGAGGCGTGACTTAGTGGCCGTGATTTCCTCGTCTCCTTGTTTGGAGTAATATTTGCATCTGGTTTGGCGTAGTACAACTAATTAACCAGCTAATCTAGCCAGACAACTTTGAAGTTATTGTTGTGTTTTGTATTTTCATGAGGCGTCATGCGTTTTTTATTGTAAGCGTACTAATAATCAGCAGGTATGTTGGACGAAGACGTCCCATTCAGAACAAACTTAGAAATATGTTTGGCTGTGGCAAAATTGACTGCCAAAAATGGATTACAAGTTCTAACAAGACACGAAGAAAAAAAACACACAGAAGGGTGGGCGCTGAGGAAGGCACCGCCTGTCCTCTTCTTATATCATTATTCGTCCCGTGTTAGCGGTGTTGATCATTTTTTGGAATGTGTACGAATGAGGCAGGCTATCGGCACTTGTTCAATTAATAGGCATTATCACTCTTTGTCGGAAATATGGCACGTTATCAAAGCAGTCCATTGTAAGAATTCATAGTCCAAAATTGAACGCATTTGAAACAGCCTAGGTCGAACCTAGATATAGCGCATTATTGCATATATCAAACAGTTGTCAGATACTCTTGAAACATTTTCGATAAATTGCACATTATGTACATCAAGTAGCTATTAACTATACCCTTTCGTAATGCCCTTGAGATTCGATATACAGTCAGACCTCTGAATAGCGAATTCACCGGGGAAGCGATAATTGTTCGTCCTCGTGAGAATTTCGCTGTCGCAGAAATAGAAAAATACGCAAACCATTTAGTTCGCACAACCAAAATTTAAAGCTGCTGATCTTATGCTGCTTTTTGAGTTGACAGTTGTAGATAATTAGCTATACAGGATAATGAACTTCTCTGCAATATCCGCCTTTTCCCTGCTTTTCGCAGTGTAGAAATTGATCCTAGACCTCTCCTGAAGAGTAAAAAAAGAGAAAGCACCTCACATGAGAAAAACGAGGGAGCTCTCGGCGTCGACACGGAGCGTGGCAGCATGTATTTAGGCAGTGTACAGAGCGTCTGCATGATGTCACCTTCGTGGGTGTGGTCACTTGAAACCTCATGCGCCGACGTACTTGCCTACAGAGGCTTTATCAAAAAACTGTTCTCAGCCAAAAAAGTAAGTCTTGTCGCTATCATGACAACCCGACCGAGCGTAAACAGCAATGGTCGTGCTGATGCTTGTTGACAGTAACGTGTATGGCCGACTACTCCAATGAGCGGTGCTGAAATTTTCGAACATCGGGATTTCCAACTAGCTGCTAGCTTACAGGCAAAAAAATGTTGCCGATTGCTAACCGAAACTTTCATTGTTGCGGGAGTGTTTTTGAAATCCCTTCGCTCACGAAGCGGGATAAATGCATTGAACTATACATAAGTTCGCCGGGGACACCACATTTCTTCGTTGCCGCGGGAATTTCGTTCTTGAGGACTTTCGATATTGAGAGGTTCGACTGTATCCGGTTTCCACGATATCATTGTGGATGAGAATGAATGAAAAGGTACGTACTGGTCTTTCATTGAAGGAGGGGCTGCCCTAGAAGAAAGAAAGTACAAGAGTTAACTCAGATACAAATGTATCCACTCCGACAAATATTTACAGGACACGAGATTTGCGAGAAAGCACTGTTCTAGCCACTCAGTGGTACTCTCTTAGAACGCAGGGAGTGCCTTGATGCCCTTTGCGGGAATGTTCGGTTGTCCCGCTCGGCAGTCCTTTTTCCAGGGCGAAACTACAATCTTTAAGAGAGAGTGAACCAAAGCCCTCTCATGGAGTACAGTACTCCGTCTGCGATAGAGCGAAATCACTCCTCCGAGGAAGTAAAGCTAGCACATTCAAGTTACATGGGTATAAAAATTGGCCGCGTATCTGCGTGCTTCGCTGCAAATGTCGTCGAAAGACGATAGTCTTCTGCCGGCCGTACTACACTGTTTTGCCTTGCCTCAGACAGCGCTTTCTCAGTGTTGAATCGGCCGCATCTGGCTGGCCTTGATAAAATAGAGGAGGCGCGAGGCGCTGCGTGAGACATGGACGCCATCTGGCAGTGCTGTCGAGAAACATCACCTTGTGCAGAACCCAGCAGCAACATATCGTCGGCCGAGGGCTTTTTCGTGCATAGCGTCGCTTTTTGAGCGCAGCCTAAGAAACGCTGGGGTCTTCATAATTACGTATCTATGTATTTTCTTATAAAGAAACATACTAGAGACTACTTATTTATTGATGTTGCTCCTCAGACATGCGTAATATTTGCTTTTTGTTCGACAATGTTCACAAGTATGAACAAAAATACTTGTGCAAGATGGCTGGGCACTGAGAAAGTGGTTAAACTTTGGCCGGGTGGCTGAATCGTGTGACGTGCTGACAAACAGAGAAACAGACAGACAGACAGACAGACAGACAGACCAAAATTTCTCCGTTTAAGTATCCCAAGAAAGACTATCGTCTTTAAAAAAATTTCCCCATCTCCCGCTAGAGGGAACCATGTGTGGATGCGAAGCAGCGGGGTGATGGCTGGCTTGAGCGGGAGAAACGTCGCCGCTCCCGATTCACGCTCCCGATTCGCGCCAGCGGCCCGGTCGCTCATCGCGCCGCTGCACAGGGAGAGAGAATGAGGCGCGCGCGCTTCATTTTCATACCGCGGAATTAGCGTGGCGCCCCCAGCGGAGTAAGCAGCTGTCGCACCACCTGTCGTGCACGCGGCTCCGTAGAGCATTCCTAGAGGGGGAGAGAACGTTCCACACCCCCACAGCGCATGCGCTGTGGGGGTGTAAGGAGGGATGCGGGACGCGGGAAGGAGGGACGGACAAAGCTCCCGCAAGCACATGCAAACAAGATCAAGGAATGGAGTCAACGTGGGCGACAGACACCACCGGTAGTGCGTGTTATTCTTTGCTTGCACCCACCACATGCCTAGCTATTGCTAAGCAGCCACTCTGTGCTCTCGGCTATGACTCTGGTGACTAGGGTGGTGGTTGACAGCCTTATTGTACTACAGTATTCTGGTTCGCATAGTGGGCGCTTCCCTACTTCATGAAAGTGACCGGACGCGGGACGCGGGAGGGACGGACACAGCCCCGTGCATAAGATGCTTCGCATCTAAACAATAGACTTTCGGCGACACTGTGACTTGTTTCCCTCACTACAGAACTGCAAATTAGACATAAAACCTGTATTCAGGAATAATTCTTGTTGGTCCATTGACGGACACTGCACATTCCTTTGCGAGGTGTCAGGTTCATTCTTTTTGGAAACAATGTGTGACGCTGGGCTGGCCTCAGTGATTTCCATGTGGTTGGCCGCCCCTTTCTGGCGGCGCTTATGTCATGACGCCCTGAGACGCAACGCCAGAAAACACCGCCAAAAAGCTCCATGTGGTTCAGCCTTAAGACAACTCTACCACGCGCCATGCTTGCGCCGGCATATTAACGGCAAGCTATTTATATACACTATTTACCGCTGGCGGTACACAGATCTCGGAGGAGCCTGAGCGTGTTTTCTATCACGCAACGCGTTTACATTTTCCTTCAGTTTGAAAATTGCCCTTGAGATGAGCACAAAAAACCGGCAGATCCCACGCATTGCGCGAATCGATGTAATGCGAAGAAGCCAGTAAGGAGCAAATCATGCTGTACATGACATGCATGTCATGATTTTCATGTTACCACCTGCCACTTATGTTCGTAATACAGTCACGTAAGGCAATACCAGTTTTGGCGTATATCAAGCTACCGAAACGGCAGCGAGCGCGTCACGAGCGTGGCATGCAAGTCGTGCTGCACATGACATGTCATGATTTTCATATTACCACTTGTTATTTATGTTTTTCATACAGTCTCGTCATGCATACCGAACTTGTTGTATATCAAGCTAGCTAAATGGCCTTGAGCACACCATCAGGGTAGCATGTAAATCATGTTGTACATGACATGGATTTCATGATTTTCATTTTGCGACCTGTCATTTATGTTTTTCATACAGGCACGTCACGTAATACCAAATATAATGTATATCAAGCTGGTGAACTGGCCGTGAGCGTGCCACTAGCGTGGCATGCAAGTCATGTTGCACATGACATATCATGATTTCCTTATTACCACTTGTCAGTTATGTTCGTCATACAGTCACGTGACGCAATACCGATTTTGGTGTATACCAAGCTAGAGAGAGAGAGAAATAACTTTATTGGGTCCCGCGGTTTGGGGAAGAGGTCCCCGCCTAAACGGCGGCCAGTAGCCCTTGGGTCCTGGCGGCGTTTTCGGCCAGCTGGACGGCCCAGAGTTGCTCCTCCGGATCCGAGCTTAGCAGTAAGGCCTCCCACTGCTCATCATTTTCTATATTGCGACCCTGTAGGGACGCCTGAGGGCAAGCCCACAGAATGTGTCGCAGATTCGCCCGTTCCCTGCATAGCTGGCATTTGCCATCGTGGTCGGGGTAATAACGGCTGTAGGCCACCGGATTCGGGTAAGTGTTGGTTTGGAGAAGGCGCCAGACCACCGTCTGTGTCTTATTGAGTCTCGGGTGGGCAGGGGGATACCGAGCCCTCGCCAATCTATAATACTTTGTGATTTCATTGTAATTGACCATGCGTTCCTCTCTCATCTCTGGCTGAGGCTGCTCACTGGCTCGGTGTGTAAGTTCTCGAGCCACTGTGTGAGCCGCCTCATTTCCAGGGAGAGAGGCATGCGCAGGTGTCCATATTATTTCTATGTGCCTATTGATTTTGAGAGTGGTTAAAATTCTAAACGCCTCCGACGAGATTCGCCCTCTTTGAAAATTTCGCACCGCTGTCTTCGAGTCACTAATTATGTGTCTTGCCGACGTTGAAGCTATGGTCAATGCGATCGCTGATTCCTCTGCAGTTTCTGCGCTATGCGTTCAGAGTGAGCCGCTGGCTTCTATCTTACCCCCTCCGTTTACGACAGCTACAGCCATTCGTTCATGTGGATATGTCGCGGCGTCAACGTAGACCACGTCCTTGATGTTTGCATATCTAGTTCTGAGGTATTCACCCTTGCCGCACGCCTTTCCGCGTCATGATCCGGGTGCATGTTTCGGGGAATCGGTAGAACGTGTATCCTTTCGCGTATTTCTCGCGGTATATCGGCCTTCTATCCCTGCTGCGTTGCATAGCCAATGTAGAGGCAGTCAAGTATCCTCCTGCCCGTAGGAGTCTGAGCTAATCTCATATTGGGCCGTTTTATGAGCTTCTATTAATTCATCTAGGGTGTTGTGTACACCTAACGCAAGTAGCCTGTCCGTGGGTGTACTGACTGGTATACCAAGTGCTTCTTTATACACTTTCGTTATCAATGCTTCAATTTTTTGTTTTTTCTGCCATAAGGAGGTTCAGATAAGGAGCCACGTATACTATTCGACTTATGGCGAAAGGCTGCACTAACCTAATTAGGTTGGCCTCCTTCATGCCGCTATGTCGGTTTGAGATTCTAACGATCAGACGCATTGTTTGTTGCGTGCCTCTTTCTAATGCCTTTATCGTTTCATTATTCCGCCTGTTTGCTTGTATCCGCATGCCTAACACCCGAATACTCTCAACTGCCGGTATTTGTTGGCCCCGCGCCTTCAGTCGTATTTGTGGCATACCGTTGTTGGTTTTACAGCCACTTCTATTTGGGCGGTAAATCAAGAGTTGTGACTTTTGCGGTGAGCATTGAAGGCCCCTACTACCCACATAGTCCTCTACTCTGCGTATTGCTTCTTGGAGGGTAGCTTCGATGTAGCCGTCACTGCCGCCCGTGACGCACAGCGTAATATCGTCAGCGTATAAGCTATGATGTAGCCCTTCCACGGTGCTCAACGTCTCCGGAAGCCCTATCATGGCCACATTGAAAAGTAACGGGAAAAGAACCGAGCCTTGTGGTGTACCTCGCCTCCCTAAATTGTATTCATCCGATTTTATCTGTCCGATCGTAATTCGGGCTTTTCTGTTCGATAGGAAGTCTCTAACGTATTCGTACGTTCGTTTTCCTACTCGTAATGTCTGGAGGTTTTCTAAAATAGCTTCATGCGTAATGTTGTCAAAGGCTTTAGCTAAGTCTAGGCCTAATAGAGTAGCTCTGTTATCTCTTGTCGTCGTGCTCGTCCCTATAATTTGGTGTTGAATTTGAAGCATGATATCCTTGTTGGAAAGATAATATCGGAAGCCTATCATTGTGTGTGGAAAAAGGTTATGGTCTTCAATGTATTTTACAAGACGCGTGAGTATCATGTGTTCCATTAATTTACCCACACACGACGCTAGCGATATCGGCCTTAGGTTTTCGAGCTTCAGCACTTTTCCTTGCTTGGGGATCATGACTATGTATGCTGTTTTCCACTGTTGAGGGATAGCGCCCTTCTCCCAACAATCATTCATGTATTTTGTAATCGCCTTTATAGAGGGATCATCGAGATTCCGTAGCATTTTGTTGCTGATGCCATCGGGTCCCGGTGCTGATTTCGGGCGCAGGTCATGCAGTGCTCCTCTAACTTCGGCTAACGTAATAGGCGTGTCCAAATCATGGTTTTCAATGCCAGTATAAGGCGGTAACGGAATCTGGGTTACGCCGCCTATGTAGAGTGATTGGACTTCTTTCAGTAATTCCGCCTCAGTGCCTGCGTATGTGTGGGTTAGCTTATTTATGTTGTGCGTCTCCTCAATTTTGATTTTTTCTGGTTCAATCAAGTGTCGGAGGATATTCCATGTCTTTGCCGAGTTTACTTCTCTCTGCATTATGTTGCACGTCGCTTCCCAGTTTAGCCGCGTCAATCTATTTGCGTGTTTCTCGATTTCCTTATCGAGTTGAGCTGTTTTCCTTCTAAGGTTTCGATTGAGCCTTTTCCGTTTCCATCGTGCCTGTATGCTGTTCCGCGCTTGCCATAAATGTAGCAGCTTTGCATCCACGTTTTCTAAGCCCGCCTTCTATGGTATATTTTTGGTGGCTTTCTTTACACTGTCGTGCAGTTCCTGTGCCCAGACCTCAATGTCCTCAATAATGTCTCCATCTGCACTGGTTTGCTCCGCCCGTATTTTGCGGAAAAGATCCCATTCTACAATGGTCAGGTTCTTTTCCTTCTTTCGTGGGGGGCCGGTACTTATTACTGTCTCAAGGATGAAATGATCACTACCAATATTCTGCTGGGTATTGGTCCACTGTGCGTCGGCCATATTTTTGATAAATGTTAAATCCGGCGTAGTATCGATGCTGACGCTATTGCCTAGTCTGGTCGGTGTTAGTGGGTCTGTTATTAGGGTAAGGTGGGCTCTTTGCGCCTCAATCCAAAGGTTCCTGCCTTTTGGAGTGTCGCTTTTATAAACCCAGGTCTGGTGAGGAGCATTAAAGTCTCCCAAAATTACCACCGCCTGATGATTGGCTATGGTCAATGTTTTTCTAATGAGCTCTCCAAACCGCATTTTGTTACTTCGAGGGCTGCTATAAACATTTAGTACGAATAAGCTTCATTCATGTTGTCGTCTAGGGATTATCTCGACTAGGACATGGTCTACGTTTTAAACGCCCGTATCGTGCGTTAGAACAGCTAAATTTCTGTTAACTAGAGTTGAGACGGGCGTCTGCTCGTTCGGAGTACCATATGTTTTATATCCGGCCAACTTGGCTGGTCCCCCCGTTTCCTGTAGAGAGATGATATCTGGTGCCTCCTTGAGTTTTATGAACTGCTGAAGGTTGCCCCGTTTCCGGCGGTATCCTCGGCAGTTCCACTGCCAAATTTTGTAATTATTACGCGACGCCATGTTGCCTTGCAACTGAGTCCCCGGTGGCCCTAGTGACGTCTGTCCCCGCGGGCCTATCATAGGGCTTGTGGACTTTTACCGGCCCTATTCCCATCGAGCGACCAGATTTTTGCATGCTCTCGAGCGCTGCAACTCTGGAGTCTATTCCCTCGATAGTTCGCTGCATACCAGCTAGTGGCGTTTGTATACTTGCATACTGCTTCTGCAATGTGTCTGCCAGTTCAGTTATCATGCGCTCGATCTTTTCAGTTATTTCAGTTACTTCATCTGCGCTAGACTCCTCAGTATTTCTCCTCTTTGCCGGAGGCGGACCTGATAAATTTTTGCCTCACTCCACAGCTGAATTAATCGGGAGACTATCTGGCTGCTCTTTGTTTCGACGAAGTTCCGCATTTTCTATGCGGAGCTGGCGGATTTCCTCCCTGTGTGCCGCATTTTCACGCGTTAACTTCTCGAGAGCTTTCTTAATATCAGAAATTTCTTGTTCTAGAGCTGATCTATTCCCGTCCTTCGAAGCAGCGGAGGCCTTATCTGCCCAGCTCACCGTTAAACCTTCTTCTGTTGGCGTTCCTCCGGTTCCGCTGGCCGCCTTCACTGGTGACGTCTGTCTCCTCGTCCTCGATGTGGACCGGGACCAGACTGTTGATGTAGAGCGGGACCGGGGATGTCCTTTGTGTTCCCGCTCAGCTGATTGAAGTCGTGGGAAGGAACTGGAACGGCTTCTACTTCTGCTTTCCCTTTGTGTAGAGGACACGGAGTCATCGCGGCGTTGCTGGTCGTTGTGCTGTTGGTTCTGTACACGCTCCCAATACCTTTTTTTGAGTATATACGGTGTTTTGAACAGCTAGCGGCACTTCTTGTCTCCTGTGAGGTGCGCCTTTCCGCACAAAGAGCACCTGGGATCACATTGGTGGTCCTTGGCGGGATTCAACATCCTGCAGCCTCTACATTTCTTGGTATTGGGTGCCGGGCAGACGTCCGCTCGGTGTCCTAGGCGGCCGCATGTTGTACACAGCTCATGTTTTTTTTCGGTACAATACACAACGGTATTCAGCGCCTCTGTAGTATACGTAGTGTGGTACGCTAGTGCCTTCGAGCACTATCACTACACAGTTTGTCCGCCCCATGCGTCTCGCGTGGAGAACTGTCGGGTTTCTTCGATTAACAAGACTTCTCTCGATGTCTTCTGGTTCATCGTAGGCTGGGGTTCCCTGTATAACACCTTTCGAAGTGTTTTCAGGCGCTGTGATATAGGCCACCGCACCAAAGACGCTTGTTCCTATCCGGATCTCTTTTAGTTGGCTGTAACGCTTCGCGTGTTCCAGCTTCGGTGTGCTCATGATGAAAGTGTTTTGCCTTGCGTTCACACGGAGAATATCTTCCTCCGCGTCTGCAATAGGTATTTTTTTTTGCTGCACGCAGTACGGCGTCTTTTATACTCGCAGAGCTCTGCGTCGTGTCAAATCCTCCTATGGGTCGAAGAACTACCTTGTAGTCCTCCTCTGGCAGTTGCGGCTGTCGCGGTGCCAGCGTTCTGTGCTTGCGCCAGCTGTCGTGTCTGATCTCCAGCTGACGCGTCTCGTCAGTCTTCCTTGAGCTGTCGCTGATGCTCGAGCGTTCCTTAGTCCTAGATTGTCGGCGGGTGTGTGCCGCCATGCACCCTGGATCATCACATTCCTCCTGGGACATTATCTCTCCCTCCACTCCAACGACGTCCATATCCTCTGCAGATGGCCCTTCGCAGAGATGGGCCCCGTCTCCGCTCAGGCCAGGATGTGGGAGACCCGCCGACGCAGCGGGTCAGTGTCGTCGCTTGCCAAGTGAGGGTTAGCGGAGCCGCCGGCGTGGCGGCTCACGAAGGTCGGTGTTGTACTCCAGTGAGGGGCCCTCTTGCGCAAAAGTTGTTGTCCACGGAAGGCGATGATCTTCCGGCGTGTCTCTTCGACGAAGAACTGTTGAGATCCTTGAGTTGCCGCTCGTAATCATGGAAAATGTACGGAGCCCATGGATAACGTGGCTTCTCAGCGTGGCCCCCCCCTACCAAGTTAGAGAAACGGTCCTCAGCGCACCATGAGCGTGGCATGTAAATGGCGTTGTAGATGACATGCATGCCAACATTTTCATGTTACCACCTGCCACTTATGTTCATTATACAGTCATGTCACTCAATACCAATTTTGGTGTATAGCAAGCTAGCGAACTCGACACAAGCGCACCATGAGCGTGGCATGTAAATGGCGTTGTAGATGACATGCATGCCAAGATTTTCATGTTACCACATGCCACTTATGTTCGTTATACAGTCGTGTCACTCAATACCAAATTTGGTGTACCTCAAGCTAACAAAACGGCCGCGAGCAAGCCATTAGCGTGGCATGCAAGTCATGTCGCACATGACAAGTCATGATTTCCATATTACCACTTGTCGTTTATGTTCGTGATACAGTCACGTCACTCAATACCAAGTTTGGTGTATATCAAGCTAACGAAACGGCCGCGAGTGCGCCATGAGCGTAAATCATGTTGTTCATGACATGCACGTCATTATTTGCATATTACCACTTGTCAGTTATGTTCCTCATACAGTCCCGTCACTAAATCCCAAATTTGGTGTATATCAAGCTAGCGAAACGGCCGCGAGTGCGCCATGAGCGTGGCATGTAAATCATTCTTTTCATGATAAGTTAGTCATGATTTTCATGATTTGACCAGCCATTGTGTTCGTCATACGCTCATGTTACGCCATACAAAATTTGGTATAAATCCCATTAACGATACGGCCAGGACAGCACAAAGTCGTAGGCGGCTAGATAGATAGATAGATAGATAGATAGATAGATAGATAGATAGATAGATAGATAGATAGATAGATAGATAGATAGATAGATAGATACGCTCAAACTCGCCGAAGTTCGCTAAGAAATGCTTCGCATTTAAAAATCACAGCATATCCACGGGGTGAATGATGAAGAGTTGGGGCGAAGCTCGTGAAGCAATCATGGTTACACCGTGAAATCTTCAGTGGTTTCGCCCAGCAGTAATCAAAGCGATAGTGTGTGTGAGATCCGCCTGGCGCCGCGCTCGCGTCGCGGCGGCCTCTCGAGCTCGCACCTCGGGATCCTGCCGACGAGCACGAGCCGCAGCGGCCTTCCGCACCCGGCGCTCCTCGTTGTCCATGGTCCGCCAAGCAGCACAATCCGGTCAAGCGCACTCGTACGGCGACAATCCGGGGAATGAGAGATAGCGGGCGCTCGCCGCCCGGCGCAACCCCGCGCAGCCCGCGCAGCAGCTAATCGGAGAGCAGCTGCACCGCCAACGCCATCTAGGGTACCTTCACCCAACCGCCATACTGTACGCATGCCTATGGGACAGCGCCCTCTCGGAAACGAGACGAGAAATGGAGATGACAACACAGAATGCGTACAGCGCCATCTAGTATATCGTCACCCAACTGCAGTTTGCGTGCATCTCTATGGGACAGCGCCCTCTATTGCACGATAAGGGAACACTACGGGGTACAGAGGATGGATCGACGATCGACAACCGACCAGGTCACGCTATAAGGAGCTTTGCCCCTAAAAAAGAACGCAGGGAACACCTTGGGTCACACGCCACCACGGGGAAGGACGCGCATAGGGTCACTCCACGCGCCGCAGTTTAAAAGAAAAATTCCCCATCTCCCGCTAAAGGGAACCATGTGTGGATGCGAAGCAGCGGGGAGATAATTAGCTTGAGTGGGAGGAACATCGCCGCTCTCATTTCACGGCAGTGGTCCGGGCGCTCATCGCGGCGCTGCACAGGAGAGAGAATGAGGCGCGCGCGCTCCGTCATTTTCATACCGCGGAACTACCGTGGCACCCGCAGCGGAGTATGCAGCTGTCACACCACCTGTCATGCGCGCCGCTCCGTAGAGGATTCCTAGAGGAAAGGACGGGGGGGGGGGACCGTAGAAGAGGAGAGAGAGAGAGGGGGGAGGGGACGTGCATGCCCTGTGGGGGTGTGGCACGCGGGAGCCGCTCCGTGGAGTAGAGGATTCTTAGAGGAGAGAGGGGGAGAGGACGCGCATGCGCAGTGGGGATGTGATCGCCGCTCCTTAGAGTAGATGATTCCTAGAGTAGAGGAAGGGGTGAGCGTAGGAGAGCATAGGGGAGGGGACGCGCATGCGCTGTGGGACGCGGGGGCCGCTCCGTGGAGTAGAGGATTCCTAGAGGAGAGAAAGGGGGGGTGAGCGTAGGAGAGAGAGGGGGGAGGGGACGCGCATGCGCTGTGGTGGTGTGGGACGCGGGAAGGAGGGACGGACTAAGCCCCCCTCCAAATACATGCAAGCAAGATTAAGGAATGGGGTCAACCTGGGCGACAGACACCACCTGCCTAGCCATTGCTAAGCAGCCTCTCTGTGCTCTCGGCCATGACTCAAGCAATGGGGTCAACCTGGGCGACAGACACCACCTCCCTAGCTATTGCTAAGCAGCCTCTCTGTGCTCTCGGCCCTGACTCTGGTGACTGTAGTGTTGGTTGAAGGCCTTATATAGTACTACAGTGTTCTGGTTCGCATAGTGGGTGCTTCGCTACTTCATGAAAGTGTCCGGACGCGGGACGGACGCGGGAGGGATGGACATAGCCCCGAGCATAAGATGCCTCGCATCTAATTAATAAAACGCAAAAAAGAGACGAATTCAGATTGCGACAGAACTTTCCCGCTGTCTTGAGGGGAGATGTGAATGCAGGCGTGATGTTTGGAAGCATTTCGCTACACTGTTAGTCGAATACTCGCTTGATTCCACGCCCGAAGACGTTAAATCTGTTAACACTTCCCCTTCTTCCGCTAAAGAGAACCATGTGTGGATGCAAAGCAGCGGGGAGATGGTGAGCTTGAGCAGGAGAAACGTCGCCGCACTCGTTTCGCGGCAGCGGCCTGGGCGCTCATCGCGGCGATGCCCAGGAGAGAGAATGAGGCGCGCTCCGTCATTTTTATACCGCGGAACTACCATGGCGCCCCCCAGCGGAGTATGCAGCTGTCGCACCACCCGTGGCGCGCCGCTCCGTAGAGGATTCCTAGAGGAGAGAACCGTAGGAGAGGAGAGAGAGAGGGGACGCGCATGCGCTGTGGGACGCGGGAGCCGCTCCGTAGAGTAGAGGATTCCTACAGCAGAGAAAGGTGGTGAGCCTAGGAGAGGAGAAATAGGGGGAGGGGACGCGCATCCGCTGTCGGTGTGAGGCACGCGGGGCCGCTCCGTAGAGTAGAGGATTTCTAGGGTAGAGAAAGGGGGTGAGCGTAGCAGAGGAGAGAGGGGACGCGCATGAGCTGTAGGACGCGGGCGCCGCTCCGTAGAGTAGAGTATTCCTAGAGGAGAGAAAGGGAGAGGAGACGCGCATGCGCTGTGGTGGTGTGGGACGCGGGAAAGAGGGACGGAATAAGCCCCCCTCCAAACACATGCAAGCAAGATCAAGGAATGGAGTCAACCTGGGCGACACACACCGCCTGCCTAGCCATTGCTATGCAGCCTCTCTGTGCTCTCGGCCATGACTCTGGTGAGTGTAGTGGTGGTTGACGGCCTTATATTGTACTACAGCGTTCTGGTTGGCATAGTGGTTGCTTCCCTACTTCATGAAAGTGGCCGGACGCGGGACGCGGGAGGGACGCGGGACGGACATAGCCCCGAGCATAAGATGCTTCGCATCTAAAACTGCCCCATCTCCCGCTAAAGGGAACCATGTGTGGAGGCGAAGCAGCGGGGGAGATGGTTAGCTTGAGGGGGAGAAACATCGCCGCACTCGTTTCACGGAGCGGCCCGGGCGCTCATCGCGGCGCTGCACAGGAGAGAGAATAAGGCGCGCGCGCTCCGTCATTTTCATACCGCAGAACTACCGTGGTGCCCCCCCCAGCGGAGTATGCAGCTGTCACACCACCTGTCGTGCGCGCCGCTCCGTGGAGGATTCCTAGATGAGAGAACGGGGGGACCGTATGAAAGGAGAGAGAGGGGGGAGGGGACGTGCACGCGCTGTGGGACGCGGGAGCCGCTCCGTAGAGAAGATGATTCCTAGAGGAGAGAGAGGGAGACGACGCGCATGCGCTGTGGTGACGCGGGAGCCATTCCGTAGAGTAGAGGATTCCTAGAGAAGAGAGGGGGAGAGGACGCGCGTGCGCAGTGGGGATGTGGGACGCAAGGGCCCCGCTCCGTAGAGTAGAGGATTCCTAGAGTAGAGAAAGGGGGTGAGCGTAGGAGAGGAGAGAGAGGGTTCGCGCATGAGCTGCGGTGGTGTGGGATGCGGGAAGGAGGGACGGACTAAGCCCAGCCCCCCCCAAACACATGCAAGCAAGACCAAGGAATGGGGTCAACCTGGGCGACAGACACCACCTGCCTAGCCATGACCTCGTGCGCTTTGATCCAGCGGCCGTGCCATTGCTAAGCAGCATCTGTGTGCTCTCGGCCATGACTCTGGTGACTGTGGTAGTGGTTGACGGCCTTTATAATACTACAGTCTTCTGGTTCGCATAATTGGTGCTTCCCTACTTCATGAAAGTGGCCGGACGCGGGACGCCGGTCGCGGGACGCGGGAGGGACGGACATAGCCCCGAGCATAAGATGCTTCGCATCTAAAATTAGGCCCGCTGCTAGTCAATTCGTTATGTTGACTCCGTAGCAGACTCCCAGAGAAAGCGACACAATAGCTTTTGCAAGATTCTTGGTCATACATCCTGCAGTGCTTACGCGTGGCGTCCTGTCAATAGGCGGCCCTAAAGAGGCTGCGAAAAAACATTTTCGGTACTGTAACAGCGTTTCGTGGATTAATTCTATTCAGCTTGGGGATGATTAGAAAATGGACATCAGAGCATACATAGTGTCACGTGGTCGTGACGTCGACGAAGGCAGATCTCGGTGGGTTCAAAATGAAACTGTTTATTAGGCCGAACTTGTGGCCGGTAAACAGAAAGTCAGATTACAGTAATACACACTGCACTGATAGCGGCGAACAGAGCGTCGGCCGTCGATCAACTAAACATCGTTGGATCGCGCCGGCTTTTATAACTGACGCGTCGAATATTCGAGCCTTATCACTAGTCGTCGCGCACACTCTGGAATAATCTTGAGTGTTAGCGTCTTGCGTGCAATCTTAACAAAACGATCTACTACAACCGAGAAGCTTCTGGAACACTAAGGCGCGGTCTGCGCCGAGTACTGTTGATAGTCTTTGTGGGCGGAAGCCGAATGCAGTAAAAGAAACGCTCGTGGCAATAGTTATCACACACAACACTTGAATCGAGCCACTGGGCACAAGCTCTGTAAGCAAACACGCTAGCCACTATACCAGAGAGCCACCGCATACTTCGACGAGTTTTCTTAAATATATGTATTTACAAAGTGGTTTGGAAAAAGGGGGGCGGACCTTGCAATTTGTGTTCTTGCATTATCAGCGTGTATTGCGCGTGCATTAAGTTGGTAGTCTGCGCAGCGTAATCAACTCGCGGAGGCCACCCTAAGAACCTTAAGCTCAGACTTCGGTTCGTCCTCTATCGTGCCGCAAGCAAAATGATAAACGTGTGTCCTTTTGAATGTTCACCGTACGTCGTGGGCTCGTTGCTGGCCCAAAATTTGCAGATGCCAGCTTGGCAAGCACCTCCAGGTAGCGAAACTCACGCATGTGTATACTATGAGCGTGTGCTGTTTGCTGTTGAGTGATCTTGATTATTTTTTTCGGCGAGCCACAAGTGTCTGCAGTGGCACCAGTGCGTTTTCATCTGTTCGTAGGCCATCTGTTATGGCATACCATTGTTACATACGTCAATGTTTGAGTTACAAAGGTATTTTAGCGTGCACATGTACAAGCATGTGTATTTATTGCGCACGTACAGGCGTGAGCAAAAGTGTGCAGACCACGGGATCGCGTGGCCGAATGCATCGACGCGCCATCCAGCGACGTGACGCCTGCTGTGGTGCGCATGCGCGTCCCGTCGTATCAGCTCGCCTCTCATGCCGCTCTGTCTGACGCGGTTACGGCGCTCGTAGCCAAAACGACAACTGTGTGTCGCTTTCTTTGCTCCATAGAATCTGCGGTGGGATCTGTGCCGTTCACTTATGTAGCGGCTGCGACGTGGCCGGTTCAAGCACCGGGCTCGCGTCGTTTTCTACACCGGTTGATTAGCCGAAGTAAGCATAGCTAGCATCGCATAACCTGATGAAGCCAAGCACACAAAACAGAGTACCTCGGGTGGGCTTCGATGTTACACACATTAATCACTAATAATTATAATTAGTGTTAACGCTAATTACATATAATTTAGCTTTATGAGACTCGACTCGGTCAGGAGTAATTAGTATATTCCGGAGCTCAGATTCTCTGAGCTCATGAGAATTCAACTTCAATTACTTGAATGGGGTTTATTGAGATATTGCTTAATTAGACCTAATTACGATCCGATGAGTTTGATGATACCATGAGCAACCACACTTAATCAGATTTATGTATACTTACCTTGACCCTGCCTTAGTTATGCATAATTAGCGTAATTAGGCCACGTGAAACTCCAGTGTCTAGGGTGTGTTTGGTTGGATCTCAGGCTAAATAATCATGCATAATTAGTATTCGCCTTAACTAACACTAATTAGACGTTAAGGAACTTAATTAGTATGGAGTCGATAAGGAGTAATTAGTATCTTCCTGGGCTTGGCTTGTCCGGGCTCATGAGAAAGAGGCCGCGGTAGGTTTGCCTTATTTCGGCTAATTTCGCTCGGCTAAATTAAGAGATAGCATGATCAACTATGCTTAATTAGATTTGGCTATACTTATCTGGGCTTATCTAAGCTTAACTTCGCGTAACATGAAAACAGCAAGCTGGACTAGGCTCAATTAAACCTACTTAAGCCTGACTTTATTAGGTGATACCGCGCTACACTATGTTTGATTAGTTTCGGCTATACTTACTTTGACTTAACTAGGCTCATTTAGGGTAACTTGGCTTAACGCGACAAAGGCTAGATGGGCTGAGCTAGAAAACTTAATTTTGTGTGCTTGGCTTCAGGTTATGAGATGCTAGCTATGCTTAGTTCGGCTAATCAACTGGTGTAATAAACGACGCGAGCCCGGCGCTTGAACCGGCCCCGTCGCAGCCGCTACGTAAAAGAACGGCACAGATTCTGTGGAGCAAACAACGCGACACCCAGTTGTCGTTTTGGCTACGAGCGCCGTAACCGCGTCAGACAGCGCGGCATGAGAGGCCAACTGATACGACGGGACGCGCATGCGCACCGCAGCAAGCGTCACGTCGCTAGATGGCGCGTTGATGCATTCGGCCACGCGATCCCGTGGTCTGCACACTTTTGCTCACGCCTGTACGTACTGTTGCGAGCTGCACGCAGGGTCAGCGGCAACTTCGGAACTGTTAGACGAATATTTCCACAATGAGCACTTACACGCACTGAGGCGCGACATACAGTGCTTCTCGATTAGTCATAGTGAGTATTTAATTGCTTTATACACCAAGGGCCGGGTCCTTTCGGCCACGTCAATCGTTACCTCGTCGTCTGGCAAGGCAGAGCAGCTAGCCATAGCATTCCCCCTCTGAGATCCGAGCAAAACGTAAGTCTACACAGACTTGAGGTTGGCACCCAGAGCATTCGCCTCTGGCGCCGTCTTTAGGGGAGGTCGCCAAGATACTCGAAGAAAAAGTTCTTGGTCATCACACCTTCACTTGGTTCCGGGCCCACGTAGGAATGAAAGTAGGGGTGCTTGTCCACGCCAACGAAGTGGCCCATGCTCGAGTGCGAGCTCTCGCTTGCCGCGCCGGGCCCGCGACGGGTCTGGTCCGATGGGGGGCGGAGACGGGACCCCCCCACTTTAGGGACACACTATCCACCTTTAACGAAGTCACAAAATATGATCAACTCGCTCGCAGGGCATTTCCCTTGCCCCACCGAAGCCTATCACGTCCACAAGCGGTTACGCTTAGGTGGCTGCAAACGCACTCATATCCCAGCCTTTCGATCTAGAGTCGTTTCGCGGAGGTCTCCCCTTCGTGTCCCGACTGCGGCGGATACAGATATTTTAACCGCATGCTCTGGGAGTGCCCCTTTTACGCGCCACACGGATGAAGAGATTTTGCAAGAAACTTTTATTCCCTGCTCAAGAGCCACGACTGGTTCCAACAACTCGAGGCTGTCCAGAATAGAGCTGTGCGCCGGTCCTAAAATCGCCGGCGGCGGCGCGCCGGTGTTTCCACCTCCGGCGGCGGCGCGACACCGGTGCGGGGTTCTTCGGACCGGCGGCGGCGCGGCGCGCGCGCGGGAAGGGGGGGGGGTTGATTCGATATTCAAGACTTCGTGGGCCGAGAAATTTGTCCTTTCAAAAAAAAAAAATCTGTTTCCCCGTAAGGGCGAAGCAGTGAATGCGATAACAACATGTCGTAATGTTATAACGAACTAAGGCAAGCGGCTAACTCTTTTTCATCCGGGTCCGCCTAGGTGGATCAGTGGCTAGGGTACTCGGCTGCTGACCCGAAGGTCGCAAGTGCGATCCCGGCCGTGGCGGTCGCATTTCGATGGAGGCGAAAGGGTAGAGGTCCGTGTACTGTGCGATGTCAGTGCACGTTAAGAAACACCAGATGGTCGAAATTTCCGGAGCCCTCCACTGCGACATCCCTCATAATCATATCGTGATTTTGGGACGTAAAGCCCCACATAGTAAAAAAAAAAAGACTTTTTCATCCGATCTCCCTAAACTGCAGAACGCTGGTGTCAGGGCATGCGGTCGCCTCCAGGAAAGAAACGGTTTTCGTGTAGTTTTTCGTATCAGTAGCTCGAAAGTAGAAGGGTATACGAGCCGTTTGATGATGCAACCGCGCTTATAGTCAAAGTTCACAGTGGCGGCTCCAGCCACGCAGTCCCTCTAGCCCGGTGTCCGTTCATACTCCTTCGCCCAGCGAAAGACGGACAAGGCGTTTGCTTTCTGGTTGAGGAGCAATCGACGGCAGGCCTCGCACGCGGAGTGATGTTATCGCATGCGCCCTATAATCGCCTGCACCCTACGTGCGACGGAGATGGGCAGCTTGTTTCATCTATGTTTCAGCTGTGTTCCTCGCTAGCACTCGCGAGCTTTTACTCCCGAGTACAGCATATGATGCGCGCACAAGTTATTGATTTGGACTTTATACGGAACATGACGGCGACGACGAAAACATGTACACAGTGTCCATGCAATCGTTATCGCAGTAAAAAAAATATACAAAAACCGTGGACAAACTCGCCTTTTTTCTGCAGAGCTGCATCGTCTTCGCTGTAAAGAGTTCGTCCGTTGGACGAATCAAATAATCCGGGGCCTGTTCCATTGGCTTCGTTCTCACTTTCACTACAGTTCTTACAGGCGATATCTTCTAGACACTTATTCTTCAGAAAGCATGAGCACAATGTTAACGCTAAGCGTTGAGCTTATCGGGATTTCAAGCTAGCCGGCTACACGCTGTTATTTCCGCTTGCGCAATCGGAAACTCACAAAATGGAGCGAAATCAGTTCATCGCGCACGATAATCATGCGAGCTGAGAAAGAACTACTGGGCGAATACAGTGCAAGACATGGCAGGCGACAATTCACAACTCATATTTCTTGAAAGCGCTTGTCTTGTATTCCTTTCTCGTTTGTCTTCGTTGAAGGGCGCTTAATAACAGCTATACCATGCATATTTCTCGTATACGGACCAATCGAGAGTATTCCCTAATAATGTCACGTGATTCACCGTTCTGGCGTCATTAAGAGCGTAAAAAAAAAAACGAGAAACGCGCAAAGAGAACAATGCGCTCGATTTTGTATTTTTAGAGGCTGTTTTGGAGCCCATAAAAAGACGGGGTGTGCAAACACGGAAATAAGAGAGTGGTCAAGACACCGCAAACACAGCTAACTGAAAAATCGTAAAGCGGCGGCAAAGACGGTAGACAAAAAAAAAAATTAAGGCAGCTTCGCATTAGTGGTGCCGAACTTGGAGGTAGTGTAGAGCTGGGAAGCCTTCTTTGTTTCTCTTCGGTTTTCATTTTCTTTCCTCCGCTCTTTGTTTCTTTTTCTGTGTTACCGTATTTTCTGTCTTTTTTCTCTCTTTATTTCTATTGATTTCTTCCTTTCTCTTTATCTAGTTTTTTTCTCTGTCTTGCTCTTTCTAAATTTCTTCATATTTTCTTCATTTCTCTCCATTTCTCTTTCTTGCTTGCTTCCTCATTTTTTCCAATTTTTAAACGTGGTTTTGCCTGTTTTACGCCAAGCGGCGACATCATACAACATACGACAATCCGGGCCCCTGAAGTGCTCCGCACTTAATATCATCAAGGCGCTCGCAAAACAAGAGGAAGAAGAGTTCTTGGCGCGATCGCGCGCTCAATATGAGATGACTATGCTCTTCGTGGTTTTGCCTGCGTTACGCCAAGCTACGACAGCATACGATTACAGCGTACGATGACGGCATACATTGACAGCATACGACAGCCCGAGCCCCTAAAGTGCTCAGCACTTAAAATACTTGTCTGTGCATTCCCAGGCAAAAGGCGATACCTATCACTCAGTTGCGCGTGATGGTCTACGTGAAAGATAACTGGTCAGCTCTCTTGACTTCACTCTTCTGTCTACGTTTTCACGTCGTGTCGTTTTAACATGAATTCCTACCAACTAGCTCAGCTATCGGTTACTCCAAGTTTTTCATTGCCTTTACTTCTCTATTTATTTTATAGACTTACTCGAGTAAAAATGAATGGAGAAAAGTGCATTAACTCATCGATATGCATTATTTATCTATTTCACTTATCTATGCACAATGTAGTTCATCGAAGACGCCACGAATATGCTATCCAGCGAGTTGGGTTGTCGCCCTTTAAGGCTGGAGGACGCGGCAGCATTCAGGTCAGGCAATACTCGAGATTTCTGGAGGAGAGAAAGATACAACTTCCGCGGAACTATTCTCGATGTGGCCATCTATAGAAGATGTCCACAGTCCATTTCTGCAAAGTGCATTCAGTTACTCGAAAAAGCGGTGAGCCGTGATGTTTGCTCATGACCACGTTGATTAACCGAACCCGCCAGCATATTACCAGCGTAAGAAGACAGTGGAAGAAATTTACAGAAACATTAACTTGTCAAGTCTGAACTTCCTTATGAATGTGTCCGAGATATTTAAGAACGATGCAGGGAATGCGCACCAACCTTCACAGGTGCGTTAGACAGGCGGATGCATTAAACCTAATTCGATGGCTTACGTCTGGGGTCGGCAACCTGCGGTCCGCGGGCCACATGCGGCCCGTGGCGCAGTGTTACGCGCCCCGGCACTACGTCAACTACCCCCCCCTCCCCCTTCTTCTTTTATCACTTCCTATCTTTCATAAACTGAGGATTGCACGAAAAACACAGCACCCGAAAGACAGAGACGACGACACCTGCGCAGGTGTCGACGACATTGCGCTGGTGTCGTCGTCTCCGTCTTTCGTGTGCTGTGTTTTTTTGCGCAATCCTTAGTTTCTGAAAGAATGCACCAGCTAGACCCTAAACGTGTGCTACTAGACTTCCTATCTGAAAGCCGACATGGCAGGTTTGACCTAAAACGAGATCTTCGCTTGTAAGCCATGTTTGTGAATTTCGACCTTGTGACATGCGCGCTGAAAATAAACATGATTTCTAACCCAGTTTTGTACGTTATTCTCAATTCACCCCATCTTTGTTCTTTGCCTGCAAAGCCTCTTCCCCCTTTCCCCTGATTTGCCTAAAGTCACTGGAACGGGGAAAGTACCGCGACCGTCCGGCCCGCCGCCATATTTGGTCCAGCGAGGCAGAAGCTTCGGCGGAGCAGTGTTGATTTTACGCGGAGTAACGCTTGTTTTAAACATTGCGTGCTCTTCTGTAGCCCCGAATGAAGCATACCGTGGTTCTTTAACTGACTAAGAAAGAAATAGCGGCAATTTCAATTGCCTACACGCGCACGCATGCGTACTGACACGATAAAGAAATGCGAACTGCGTGGTGTTTAGGCGCTCGGCTGTCGGCATTTATTAAATGCGAAGCACTTCGCAGCGACTTCTGGGCCTTTGAAGGTTCTATCAATCTATCTATCTATCTATCTATCTATCTATCTATCTATCTATCTATCTATCTATCTATCTATCTATCTATCTATCTATCTATCTATCTAGCCGCCAATGACTTCTTGCTTTCCTGGCCGTTTCCTTAATGGGATCTGTACCAAAATTGATATGACGTAATATGACTGTATGACGATACAAAAGCAGGTCATAGCATGAAAATCATGACATGCACGTGATGAACCGCACTATTTACACGCCACCGCCTTCGTGCTCTTGCAGCCGCTTCCTTAATTTTATATATGCCATAGTTAGTATGGCATGACAAGAGTGCATGACGAACATAAGTGACTGGTCTTAACGTACAAGTCGTGACACGCATGTCATGTACAACATGATTTATAGGACGCGGTCTCAGATCTGTCGCGGCCGTTTAATTAAATGGATGTGTGCCGAAATTGCTATGACGAGATATATGTGTATGTCAAATGTAAATAACAGGTGGTAGTATAAAAATCATGAACTGCATGTCATGTTCGGCATGACTTATAATTACCACACTCATGGCGCACTGGCGGCCGGTTCTCTAGCTTGATATACATGAAAACTGATATTGCAATACGTGACTGTATGACGAACATAAATAACAGGTGTAAACATGAAAATCCTAACATGCATGACATGTACAGCATGATCTAAACGCCTCGGACATGGTGTGCTCGCCGCCGGTTCGCTATGTGGATACAAACCAAAGCTGGTATTTTGTCTCGTGACTGCATGACGAACAAGAAGGATAGGTGGTAACATGAAAATAATTGCATGCATGCCACGCTTACGGTGCGCTCGCTGCCGTTTCGCTAGCTTGGTATTGCGGGAGGTGGCTGTATGACGAACATCAATGACAGGTGGCGACAAGGAACATGTCATACCTTCTTGTCATATTTTCTTGCATAGAAACAAGGTGACATGTCACATTTTCTCGTTACAACCTATCATTTGTGTACGCCATTCAGTAACGACATCACGCCATACCAATTTTGGTGTATATCAAGATAGCGAACCGGTCGCGAGTGCACCATAAGCATGGCATTTAAATCATGGCTTACATGACATGCATATCATATTTTCTTGTTACAACCTGTCATCTATGTTCGTCATACAGTCACGGCACGCATTACGAATTTAGGTGTATGTCAAGCTAGCGAACCGTCCGCGAGCCCCCCTAAGATCGTGGCATGTAAATCACGCCGACACTGACATGCATGTCATGATTTCCATGTTAGCCCTTGTTATTTGTGTTCGCCATACATTCACCTCACAAAATACCAATTTTGGTGAATATTAAGCTGGCCAACCGGCCGTGAGCCCACCATGAGCGCGGCATGTAAATCATGTTGTACATGAAATTCACTTCATGATCTTCATGTTTTCACCTTTAATTCATGTTCGTCACACAGCCACCTCACAAAATACCGATTTTGGTGAATATCAGGTGAGCCAACCGGTCGTGAGCCCACCATGAGCGCGGCATGTAAATCATGTTGTACATTCTATTCACGTCACGATTTTCATGTTTCAACCTTTCAGTCATGTTCGTCATATAGTCAACTCACAAAATACCAATTTTGGTGAAAATGAAGCCAGCCAACCGGCCGCGAGCCCACCATGAGCGCGGCATGTAAATCATGCTGTACATGAAATGCATGTCATGATTTCCATGTTGACACCTGTCATTCATATTCGTCATACAAATATATCTCGCCGCATAAATTTTGGCATATATCCATTTAATCAAACGGCCGCGAGCGCGCCGAGACATTAGCGAGGCGAGCGAGCTGGACCATTTATGTGGCGAAGCCCGCCGTAAGCGCGCGGCGGCGAAGAGAAAAGGAACGCGGTACTTTCCCCGTTCCAGTGACTTTAGATTTGCCATGCCCCCCCCCCCCCCCCCCGCCCGCCGCTTTTTCGGCTTCAAGCAACTTGGACATCCGCCTGGAAAGTTGCCAACCCTTGGCTTCACGCGATCAGAATTTATGCACGGCCTCCGAGATGCGCGCACAAAAGCGGATGTCTGGGCGCTGCGTTCGTTGCGTTGAAGCGCATTCCGTCCACCTCATCAGTGTCGAGAGTTGTGAAAGCTTCGTGACATTAAAATGACGTTGCGGAAGAAGAACCGGAAACAGGCGGCGCACTGTTCGCCGAACTCCAGCCAATCAATTGCGGCCAAGACAGGCAGTCCACTAGGGGCACACGTCGAGAATAACTCCCCAGCCACAAAAAATGAAACAGGAGAATGCTGCGAACTGTGACCAGAGCACAGAGCACAAGGGGGTAGCGGCGTTGGAGGAGGTTGCTTTATGGACGCTAGGCGCGCGCACTCATGAATTTTTTTTCCTCATGAGCTGAGGAAAAACACGGGAATTGTAACACGAACCCTATAGGATGTAGGGCTTCAGATGAAGTTGGATTATAGATGCTCGGCGCGTTCTCTCCTATTTTTCCCCTCTGTAGTTTAAGCGCATTCCGGAAGTTCCACTAATTTGAGTCCAGAGTTGTGAAAACTTCGAGACCTCAAAATGACGTTGAAGAGGAAGAGCCGCACAGAGATGGAGCGCTGCTGGCCGAGCTCCCGCCAATCAGCGGCTGCTGAAATGGAGAGTCCATTACATGGATTCATCGCGTAGAGCTCCCCCGGTGAAGTGATGTATTTTATGCCCAGATTCCCCGTTCGGGTAAAAAAATAAAAGACTAACGGCGGCGCGCCGCAATTATTGCGCGGCGGCGGCGGCGGCGTGGTCACTCTCAGGACTTCGGCGGCGGCGCGAGCGGCGTGAGCAAAAAAACCCGCATTTCCCCGAAGGGGGAGTATGAGGAAGTGCGAAGCACGGGGTGATGCTATGAGGGGGGCGCGCGCGACTAAACTGCAGAGCCGAGCGAAGGAGACGGCAGCGAGAGAGCACGCGCCAGCCGACCCACGGAGGTCTGGCCGTTTTTAAGTGCAAAGCACTCGGCGCGCAGAGCGGTGCGGAGCCGGCGCGGGGCGCGCGCAGCCACGGAGCGGAGGGCGGAACGCGCGCAGTCACGTGGGGCGTGACGTCGCTGCGCCGTTGCTACAGACGCTCCTCTCCGCTCCTCGCGCCGTTGCTAGGGGAGAGGAGGAGGAGCGCGGATGCCGGCGGAGTTTTCGGGGTCGCTTAAGAAGTGCATTCGCACTTAATACAGGCGGCGGCGGCGGCGGCGCGGCGCGGCGGCGCACAGCTCTAGTCCAGAAGGCCCACGACGCGGCGGTGACGCTTGGTCTTCCCATCCCGACGTGGGAGCGGCCCCCGGTCCTCCCTGAATGAAAACTGGGGGATGACTTCTTCAGGACTTTAATAAAGTTTAGTACCTACCTACCTACCTATACATGGAGACTGGTTACCCCTTCACAATATAACGTTTACTCTTCAGTATCCCGGTGCCGTTTTATTGAATGTTGAAGGTGTGCCCCAAGCTCCTCTAATTCGCGATTGACATAGCTCCCTAAAAAATGAAAAAATAATACTGTTGCACTTCTTTGTTGCGAACGTCCGCGTGTAGTTGACTGTTCTCAGTGTATTGTATGCCTCAGTGAAATTGTATGCCTCAGTGAAACAGCTGGTCTTCTGAAAATATTTTTTTTTAATTCGTAGGTTATTTTTTCTAACAGCAAGACACATGTGGGTGCCACAAGCACTCCTACTGCCTCGCGTGCCTGTAATTGATGTCTAAATCGATTATACAAATTATGCTATCGTTGATAATTGATCAACCCATCCATGTTCGATGACTGTTCATCTGTTTTCGTTTACTGCCTGTCGCTTATTTCCACGATGTTTCGCAAGAATCATCTGTTCAGCCTACCTGGTAAAAAGAAAGGATTATCTACAGTATCCAGTAGCTCTCGAGTAGGTGTCCGCGATGCCCGTCCTCAAACAAAAGACAAAAATGCCTCTTTTCAAGGCGCACTGTCCAGTAACAACGGCCCCACCTGAATTTTGGTATGCCTCACCGCATAGCTGATTTGAACTGCGGCGAGGCTGACTTATGTTTTTCCTTCCACATGAGATGGCTGCAAATCTTTTGTTGTTGTTTTCTGGCGACATATGCATTTCCCTGGCGTATATTTGAGGAGCAAGCACAGCTAGAAACATGTGGAATGCGGCTGGAGACCGCACAACTTAGTGACAAGTTGTTAGGATCCAACTGGCGTGACACTTCAGTCTGACAATTCTTTCGCACGGTGAAATAAAGGTCACCTATATTACGATACATGTGTTAATTTACGACACCCATCTTCATCACGTCCATCATTCTACAAGGGGTTTTGGAAACATACGTGACTGAAAACCAGTGGTCTACACGTCAGTGTTTGAACAATTTCTTTTGCGTGTAGAAGCTCTTTCTTGTTTGACTACATTAGAAATTCTTAAACATGAAATGATAGAAAGAACGTTGGTTGTAGTACTTTATTGGAATCAAGAAAATAACATATACATTCTTAATGTAAAAAAATCACAGCATATCCACGAAGTTAATGATGGTGAGTGGGCGAAGCTAGGAGGGATCATTCGGGTAACCGTGAATCCCCCCGTACATTGCCCACTCGATCTTGCAAAGACGTGACAACACGTGTCACGTCTTTGCATGATCCTGGGTGTTCGATCGTGAGCTGGGCACGAGCGTCGCCGACTTGTGTTCCGGGCGCTCCCAGCCTCAGCGACAACGCCACTTCGCGTTCGACGACAGAAGAAGACGATACCACCTACTCAGACGCCGAAGTCCCCACCAGTGCTCTACGCAACGCCTCGCCTCCGCATGCATCGCCACAGAACGCTGCTGTGAGTTGTGAAAGCCACGCGTCCTTGGCTATAGGTTGTGCCGCCGTGAGTACCGGAGCCGCCGCATGCTCCGCGACGCGGTGCTCGACTCCGAGTACCGCGTCGGCCCGACGACCCCAATCATAACAGCGCCATCTATCCTCTTTATTCGTCAACTATACGAAAACCACTAACGCCATCTAGCGTTATTATTTCCAAGGACATATACACAAAACGCCATCTAGAGAGCAATTCTTAAAACTAGAGCTGGCTACATACATACTACTACTACTACTACTACTACTACTACTACTACTACTACTACTACTACTATCACAGAGGAGGGAACGACCCACACCCTGAGGAGCTTCGCCCCTAAAATACACATTTTCAGCTTTTGTACAGAGCGTATGTTCATTATTGAGCACAGGAAACATCATACGTCTGCGCTGCTTGCGGTGTGTCAACGGGCGTCGGGGTGTCTTGGTAGCCATCTGCGAGCCGAGTTCAGGTAGTAACTTATGAGGCAACTCGTGCTCTTGCAGCACTGTCTTGGTCGGGCTAGTGCTCGAGCTGCTGATTCTTATAGTTACGCGTACAGTAGAGCCTTCTTTGTCGGATGCCGTGTCATTAACCGGAGACATTACCTGCACCGGCAGGTCTTTCATGACAGCGACTTCAGCTTTAATACGCACCTCAGCTTTTTCGAAGGAGGCGGCGCTTAGCGCGTGGCGAACGTACGCACACTCGCCCAACGACTGCCGTGATTTCCGGGTATGTGGCTTCCAAGTGAGGGTGGAATCTGGAGTGGTGGTTGGTCCTTCGTTTTCAACTTGTTGCGAGGAAACTGACGTCACACAGCCGGCCGGCGCCTCCGTGTGCTCTAGTGTTGGCCAGCCTGAAGGTCGCGTCGGGGGGCCGCTGTGAATGGAATGTGGTCTCGGCGTCTGTCCGTAATGTTACGGTGTGAGATGCCGACGTAGACTCCGAGAGTGGAAGTAGTGAGCCTGGTCTCTGAGGTATGTTGGTACCAGGGTAGGTGTTGAAACTGGCTGCCGGTAAGCTGCAATGTACAGTTGCAGCCTCGTCGTGGGCCCCTCCTCAGCTCCATCCTCGGTAGTGGTCATGTTGTATTGGGTGGTCGCGGAGAGGTGAGAGTAACTCCGTCCAAAAGCAGCTATGAGCTTGTCGCTCCACTCCGCCTAGGACTGCTGCCACACGCCTTTGTATTTGTGCCACGCCGCGGCAGCACCTTGAAAGTGGTCTATGTCCACACACCGCTTCCGTTGGTTCGTCCAGGCTTCGCGATCTCCGAGAGCGTTGATGGTCGCCACCAAATTATCGGCGTCATCCTGGACGACGCAGAACTACGGTAGTTCGAAGGCAGCCGGTGATGTGATACGGCAGCCGAAACTCTGGAGAATGACGACGCCACGCAGCCGAGTTGGTATGAGAGCGCTGCGAGGGCATACCGGATCTTTCTGCGGCTCTCGGGTGAGCTCTCTTCGTGGTCTTGCGAGCAGGCTACGGCCGATGCGGCATCGATCGAGTACAGTGCTGGCAAGGCCACAGGAAACAACACCGAGGTCAACGCTGTCAACGCGTTGACCGCGACGCGGAGTCGCACGATGGTGCGGGAAAGCTCGACGGCGCTTCCGGGCGATGCGGCCACGGAGCCAGTGGTGACGTCCAAACATAAGGAGTACTCCTCGATCACTGCACTCACGGCGGCGGTATCCTTGGCCGAGGGAGCTTGTACAGTACCCCTAAGCGGCTGAGGTGCCGATGGAGTACTGAGTGAGGGGTTGTCGCAGGGGGAAGCGTGAACGGCTTTCGCGCGCCACGGTAGGCCGTGCACTGTCTTGGCGGCGCCGGGATAAGCCAACCCTTGAGCCATCGAGGAGGCCTGGACACCGTCCTCGAATGGTGGCATAGGTGCTCCCGGCTACAGGAGGGTCGCGGCCTCTATGATCGCAGTAGCGTGAGCGGCGTTCGCGAGAAGGAAAGCCCATGGCAGCGGTTACCCATGGGGTACGGTTTGTAGTTCGTAGACTGCGCCATTGTAAAGGAAGAGGGACAAGAGACAGCGCCCTACCTGCGGGCCGGCTTTTATCATTCTGGTTCTTCGTGCTCTTCCTTGCGCTCACCCAGTTAACGCTCGAGCCCTTGTGGTGCTCTTTGTCATTACAATATATATATATATATATATATATATATTTACACCGCTACCCCCCACCACCACTACAATTACGAATACATTGATGTGGTATGACGCGGTATATATATATATATATATATATATATATATATATATATATATATATATATATATATATACCGCATCATACCGCATCAATGTATTCGTAATTGTAGTGGTGGTGGGGGGTAGCGGTGTAAAAACATCGTCACCGCCAACACAGCCAATAAATACTAGCATACAGTCTAAACCACATGGAGGTGTTTCGAAATCTACATGTACACGCAACGAGACTGCTTTCTCGCTTCAGCCTTCTCGCTTCGCCTTCAAGGGTAGATCGCGATAGCGTAATCAGGCCTCGGGCGCATCGCCTTCTGAACTGCTAACCTGCTTCGGTTCTTGGTGCATGCCTCAATGTTGCCGTAAGGAAACGAACAACTGAGCGCGTAACATCGGCCGTTTCAAAGTATCATCGAATGCCTATGAAAAGCACACTTGTTAAGTGCCCACTACGCCATAATTATTCCTTTTGCGATTGAGCGAACGGCCCACTACGCGTTCCTAGGGCAACACGTGATCCTACGCAGCTGATCACTTTGAAGGTGGTTCTGCTGCTGCTGATAATTAAATACGTCTCAGCGCTTCGTCATGGTTGGGCCTTTAAAACACCCACTCTTTGCTAATTCACAGCTTTTGATGCCTAGCGCGATTTTATGCTTCTGCCACACAATATATGATGCGTTAAGGAGACTGGTTCCACTACAGGACATTCATTTTGTGTTTTTTTTCCAAAGCAGTTTCAACAAATATTGTGGCTCGGTAGTAGAACTCTTCCTCGCCACGCAGACGGCCTGGGTTCGATCCTCTCTCGGACCCTGAAATTTTAACGCGACAACCTTAGAGTGCTCGTTTCGCAGAAATTCCGGCGTCGGCATCGTTGGTTGTGAGCGAAAAATCATCTTGTCCGGGACCGTATTATCGAGAAGGATGCAAATAATATAAACAATAAAAATTTCCAGGCCTGTGTGAGGATCGAACCCAGGCCGTTTAGGTGGCAAGGAAATGTTCTACCACACAGCCACGCCTCTGCTTGGAAATGCAGTGAAAATAACTTCTTCTGCTTGAAAATGCAGTTACAATAGCACTCGGGCTTCGCAAACGCAAGCTGCCTTTTTTATAGGTGTCGCAATATAACATGCATTATTGCGTGGTACAAGCATACATTGATATCGGGCGTGAGATCATGCGACTACCATGGGCGCTATTTTGTAAGCGTTCTAGCATAGAACGGGGAGGAGGATAGAACAAAAAGAGGAGGGAAAGACATGCGCGATTGGTCGAGGCTATGAGGCTATTCCGACGGTCTAGACGTAAGAATAGCCACAAAATGTGCATAGAACGGAGAGGAGGTTGTTATAACGGGCTCGGTCGTCGTTCTATCGATGGTATGGCTACAAAACAGTCTCCGCGGACGACTCGGCTTGGATCGAAACGTAAGCGGTGGGGCCGGAGGAGTGGGTTTCTCGCGCATCTCTCTACCGCCTCACATCTGACGCCTGTCCGCTCCTGTGTACTCGTGAGTGAGCTCGCTAGCACGTAAGGCTAACTGGGGATGCCGCTCCATAAATGAGAGCAGAAACGCCCTTTGGTTCTCGGGAAAGCACGGACCTCTTCTCGATTGCTGCGCTATTTCGACAACTGGGTAACGGTTCGAATTGTCGCGCCGTTTGAATTTTACAAGTACACTAATACTTCTAATACTAGAAGCATTGGTTTAAACAGCGTGGGGGCCAGCGCCGCTGCGACACCACCTGGCCCTACGTCAAGACATTAACAGAAGTTAATTGTCAAAGTCACCGAGCTCTTCAACTTCAAGCTGCGAAAAACAATGCCTCTGAATATTGATGTTCAGTTATAATACTTATACATTTCTTAATGCATTGCATACATTCCCGAACTCCCCAGCTCGCCTATTGGCTGTTTGCTTCCCTCCTCTTTTTGTTCGATCCTCCTCCCCGTTCTATGCTAGAACGCTTACAAAATAGCGCCCCATAACGACTTCGTAATTTAAAGCCAGCCACCCATTACAAAAGGCACACACCTCACTGCTCGTATTCCCTTAACACCACTTAGTGGGTGCATAGCAAGTATGCACTAAGTGGTTGAATTATGCACTCGGCACATGATACGCTATCAATTCTAAAAGGCGAAGCTTAAGAGTCTCCCAATTTTTTATTATTAATTTTATCTGAATCTTTCTCGATTTTTCGGTGACCGACAAGATGATGATTTTTCGCTCACAACAAACGACGCCATTGCCGACGCCGGAATTTCTGCGGAACGAACTCTTTAACGTTATGGCGTCAATATTCACGGTAACATCTAGGGTACATATACTGTACTTACAGCAAAGGCGCATATTTGTAGCATCTGAATTCGCGCTCTGATCCACTTTCAGTGCGCGCAAGAAAGATCGACCTCATGCAGACGCATTCGTTTTCTGTCCATGGATGATATGCTGCCTTCACAATTTCAATTGTTTTCTCCATTTGTACGAACTGCAAGAAGAAGTGTATGGTTAGGATGCAATACAAATTAGTAATGTGCAAACACGTCGGGCCAAAGGGCGCGCAAGATCTGCAGCTGTGCGTTTATCAGATGTTTTGGATGTCCGTGATTTTCGTAACTCTGTATAAGGTTTAAGCTGCCCGTCGGAGGTGTAAGGATTACTGAGACTGATAGTTTGTCAATTCTTTATATTTGTGCTAGTCAAGTTTGCTGTTAGCAAAGCTTCTTCATAAGAAAACACTGTACGGGAAGTCGTGCGAAAACAGGACACTGATTAGGCGGCGCATGCCACAGTGTAGCACCTCTGTTATACGTCTCTTGGTATTTATCTCGTTTCTGCGCTGTTCACACTAACACAGAGACGCAATTGCTGTAAAAGAAGAACCATACATTTATTCGTTAAGTGAATTAAATGCGCTATTACGGCCCTACAAAAAAAATGACATTGTAGTATAGACAATTTCTACAGTGTACAGTAAAGATGGTGGTACTTCTACGTGAACCTATACGTTACAAAGGTGAAAGTATTTGGAGGAGAGCATGGGACACACCAATATATGTCACTGAACAAGATGCAGTAAATTTTGGTTCACGCTTTCGTCCCTGCCGCTTTTATTGTCCTGGCTGAATCAACACACATCTGCTCGTATTTTGTTAACATCCCCTCTGACGTTTAAAAAAGCCAGTAGGTTCCAGAGGATATTTGGAGAAAGGCTCTTCTTTATAGGTGAACGTGTTGTCTATCAACTGCATTATGAGTACGGTATGCGTATTGGTGTAAGACGTCATGCGGTTGGAAAGATACATCAGCAAGCCACGTTGCAGTATTTCAGAATTCTTCACCCACACTATTATGATATATTAATGAGCAACTGCCACCATGAATTTAAGCTGCTTTAATTCATAGAGGACTCGAATGCAGGCTCCTTTATATGAGTGAACATAAAATTTATCTTGAAGTCAGGCGTACGCTACAAAGCAGTGCGACTGCACGTTCACCAAACTTGCCAATCTCGTCAGGAACTCCCCAATGGCCCTTATGTTTGGCATCGAGATCGTAAAATACTTATGGCATCGATGTGGCATGAATGTGTGAAAAAACCACACCTGAAGACTTAAAGCGGCGGCTTATGAGATGAACATATCACATATCTTCCAGTAGCGTAGGTTCATAAGGTTCCATGTCCAAAGCAAGGTATTTTATTCTGATAGCAATTATATGTGCAGTCTCGACGGGTTTTTGCCGTCGCCGTTCCCGTCTCCGTCATGTCGCGTATGAAGTCCAAATTGATAAGAACCCCCTGCGCATCGTACGTTCTACCAGCGGGTAATAGCGGGCGAGCGGGACCAGTAAACGCGGCTGAAACGGCGATCAAACGAGATCTCCGTCACTCCGAGCCGCATGCGATAAGATCCCCCCCCAACTGTTCAACCGGCCCCGCGCGTCGTTCGCGAGCCTGAAAAGACGCGAGGGGGGGGGGAGTCCCTCGAGCGACCTTCGATTTTAAGACCGCGGTCGTCGCGGGCGCGCGCGTTATCTCCCCATCTCGGCAGCCGACAGCGGGCGGCCGGTGTACTCTTCTACGTGCTGCGCTCTCAACGCGAAGGGAATGTGGTGTGCAGAGTGTCCCTGGAGCGGCCGTATTCTCATAAACCAGCGTTTTCTAGAGTTGCGTGAGATCGGATTCAAAAGAGTTAGCTGCCAGCCTCACTTCGTAGAACATTACAATTTGTTGCTATCGCATTCATTGCTTCACCCTTGCGGTGAAACTGTGAGTTTTTTTAATTAATAACTACTTCGTAGTCTGAACCGAAGTAGTGAAACTATTTATGGAAAATAAAAACCACCCCCCGCCTTTCTGTGTCAGGTTTTTTTATGATGATCGAGTGGGCAAAATGTACGAAGGATTCACGGTTTACCAGATTACCTCCGGAGGGTCGCCCACTCATAATCATACACTTCGTGGATATGGCATGATTTTTTTTCGTGCGCGTCTCAAGAGCAGTTTTCAAATTTGAAGAAACTGTAGGAGCGTTGCGTGACAAAAAACACGCTCAAGCTCCTCCGAGACCTGCGTACCGCCAGCGGTTAGTGGTGTCTATAAATAGCTGGCCATTATTACGCCGGTGCATGCATGGAGCATGGTTGAGTGGTCTAACTCAGCGCGCTGCGGAGCGAGGGTACGCTAGTTAGAATCCACAGTCGGGTGCCTAAGAGTTTTAGGGGCGAAGCTCCTTAACCCTCTATTGCATGAATTATGAGAAAATCAATTGAAAAATTATTTGATGATTTTTTATTATTAACTACATGAAGAATAACATGTACAAAAATTTTCAGCTTTAACGTGACTTTATTAATGATGATAAAGGTTTGTGCCAAATATGGCACACTATGCAAGTGGGCGAGCAAAATTGCTGCCATGGCTGAAAAACAAAATCTCACTGATTGCGGTCTTTTAGCTTGATTTGTGGAATAAAGCAAAGCAATTGCTTCCTGTGTTCAGGCATAATTGAACATTTTGGTTAGTGCATCTGACTGCCGACATCTACGTGCAAGATGGCCGCTTACATGTTGGGCTCTTCGCATGGTGCCACCTTGCTGTATTTTCTTGCCCGAATTTCCAACCGCTGACTTGTGGTTGTGAGCGTCAGTTGCCGACAAATCGTAAAAGCTAAGTATCGCCGTGCGCTGGTTAGACTTTACATAATTTTTTCGTGCACCCACGCCAATAATGTAACAAAAAATGCCAGGTACTGCTGCTGACACTCGATATTTTCGTGAAGCATCTCAAAACCTACCGCCACAACTGAAATCTGGCAAAAACGAGCTGTGCTGCATGATCTCAGAGGATTTCTTTTTGTTTGTATTTGCACTGTGCAACAAAACATAGATGGCATCATATTGCACATTTCATCACTCACATGCATATTGTTCCAAATATGGCACATACCGATTTCCGACTATATACCGTAGTCTAAAACGGAATTGAGAAGAGCCTTAATGAGCATGAATTTTCAAATCCACGAGATATGCCAAAATAATTTTTTCTTGCTTCTGCAACGAGAAAATGGTTGCAAGAAAAAATATAGCAGTCACTGTTGTTCATGATCCGAGCTTGCACGTGCACCATGAAATATATTTCATGTCTAGATTTCATACTGCTCTAGAGATGGCAGCGCTTTTTTTATATTTAGTGCACGTAACTATAAGGATTACTCTAACTGTGTCACATGCTCCACTGGTCCTCTTGCGCCCGCTATAAAAAATGTTAATCGGTATGTGTCAAATATGGGACGCCATGCAATAGAGGGTTAAGGTAGAAGAAGAAGAAGATGTTTAATGGGAAGAAGGAGGAGAGGTCGGCCTGGAAAGCGGGTTTCCGGCCTGCTACTCCTCACGGGGGTAAGGGGAAAAGGGAAAGAAAGAGATAGAGAGAGGCATGATGAGAGGTGATTATGGTATGGCACAATGAGTCACTGCACACACTGTCCTGTGCGGGGTAGGAGAAGCACGAAAGTCTCTGTGCATTAGTTACGTTAGCACACGCACTCAAGACAAGCATCTAAGCCTGTGTCGCTGAGAAATCTTAACAAGCACTTTAGGCTGCGTTGGGTGTGAGCTACACGTTCCCAAGCACCCAAAATCTTCTCCTCCGAAAAGGGGCGGCAGTCCAGACAACCCATGAGGCACTTTAGTGACTGTCTTTCTATCTCGTATTGAAGGCACACGCACAGGATGTGATGAATAGTCTCTGACGTGTGACACACACTGCAGTTTGGGGCTTTGCTCCTGTCCAATCTTGCAAAGGTATTGTCGTGTATGTGCAACACCCAGCCGAAGTCTATGTAGTAATGTTTCCTGGTCTCTCCTTAGTCGGCATGGAAGACGAAAAGCACGACCAGAGTCAAGTCAGGGTCATTCCATAGTCGTGTCATAGATGTTTTCATAGCCTTAGACAGCAAGGCGTTGATGTCATATCGGGAAAAGTGAATCGATATGACTTCGCCGCTAGTGTGCGCCATTTTCGCTTCTGCCTCAGCTTGATCATTCCCAGCTATGCCACAGTGACTGGGAATCCATTGTAGTGCTACAGTATGTCCGGATTGAGAAGCCTCAGTTAACATATTCATTATTTCGTATACTAGAGGACTGTAGGCAGTTCCATTCTTCATGTAATTGCTGATTAGGTGAAGTGCCGGCTTGGACTCGCAAAATAATGTCCATTTTGCTGGACTTTGCTGTAAAATGTAGCTGGCAGCTTGTCGGACACCGGTCAGCTCAGCGGCAGTAGACGATGTCCGATGCGCAATATGAAGCGTTTCGTGATTCCCAGGTGAGGCACAGTGAAAGGTGCTGCTGAGGAGATCTGCGTGGCAGAGCCATCAGCAAAAATATGTACCGTATGTCCGTACATATGTGCAATATACGACAAAGCGAAATGCCTAAGTCCAGCAGTTGGCATTCTTGACTTCTTTGTTATCCCAGGGATCGAAAGTCTCACGATCGGCTTAGGCATCGTCCAGATAGGTATGTGGGATATCACTTGTGGTGCATAATTCGAAGGCAGCAGATCTTGGTGTAACATCACAGCTTCTGAATATGCAGCATTGGGCCGTGCCTTAATAACGCCTCCCAGTGGATGGTCTCGGTGCCTAGTCAGTAATCTCAGATGTACTCGCAGTGGCTCGCGTTGAAGATAAATGCGTGCTGGACAAGCACGTGCTTCTGCAATAGCACCCCATGTATAAGTACATCGAGGTACTCCTAGGCAAATTCTGAGGGCACGTGCTTCAGCACCCTCGAGTATACGTACAGCAGATGAGCTAATGCTGGAGAGAACAGGAGCACTGTAGCGGAGGTATCCAACAAAAAGTGCCTGGTACAGCTGTAGTAGAGATGATTTCGATGGCCCCCATTATTTTCCAGACATATGGCGAATGACCTGGACAAAGCTGTCTAGTTTTTTTTCTCAGCGCAGAGATGTGCTTCGACCAAGATAAATCCCGGTTGATCATAACTCCGAGGAACTTGTGGTGAGTTACCGAAGGTATGACCTTCCCATCAATCACTAGGCTGTAGCAAGCCATGGGCTTTCTCGTGAATGCCAGGGTTGCACTTTTCGTCGGTGACAGTTGCAGTCGGCAGCTACTGAGGTATGCGGACGTTGTCGATACCTCACGTTGTAGCTTCGTTTGTACTTGCAAACGCGTTAGACTCGTGGTCCAAATGCAGATGTCATCTCCGTACACAGATACCGAGATTTTGCTTCCTAACTTTTTAACGAGGCCAACAAGTACGATATTAAATAATGTTGGACTCAGCACTCCACCTTGAGGCACGCTACAATAGACAGGATGCTTGTTTGTGTCACCGTCTGTAGTAGAAATGTATATTGTTCTTTCTTGAAGATAGCTGGCTATCCATTGATGCATACGGCCGCCGATACCATAGTCTTCAAGAGCATTTAGAATGGCGTCATGCAGAACATTGTCAAATGCGCCTTTGATGTCAAGGAAGACTGCAGTCGTCAATCGGTGGCGCCGTTTCTGATGTTCAACGGTCGTTACTAAATCGCTCACACGGTCGATTGATGACCTTCCCTTTCGGAAGCCAGTCACCACGTCTGGATATACTCTTTGCTTCTCCAGGAACCATTCTAAGCGCAACATAACCATTTGTTCCATGAGTTTTCCCACACAACTTGCCAGAGCCACAGGTCTGTAGGATAGCATATCACGGGGAGACTTGCCTGGTTTCAGCAATGCCACGATCTTGCTTGTTTTCCAGTGTGCCGGTAGAGTTCCAGTTGCCCAAGAAAGGTTGTACAAAGACAGAAGTTCTTCGGTCGCTCGAGGACCAAGGTGGCGCAGGGTAGCATAGGTGATGCCATCAGGTCCAGGCGCACTGGAACGTTGTGAAGTTGACATCGCCGCACGAAGTTCCTGCAGCGTGAAAGGATGATCGAGACTGGCTTCTGCTGTAGGGGGGTGCGCATCGAAGCAGTGAAACTACCATCGTTGCAGAGCCGGAGAGGTGCATGCAGAATTCTTCCGCGATCTCCTTCTCGCTAGATGTCCTGATGATGGCCAATGCCCGAAAGGGACGTAGTTGTTGAGGAGAAGATGGAAGTGCTCGTACAACGTGCCATATCTTAGACAACGGTTTTTGTGGGTCAAGGGAGGTGCAAAATAACTTCCAGTTTTGTCGGCCAAGCTTTTATAAGTACCTCTGAATTTTCTTTTGCACTTTGCGAGAGGTCCTCAGGTCTGAAATCAATTTTGTTCGCCTGTGTTTGCGTTCAGCTCGACGACGAACTGCCTGCAGCTCTTCGTACACCGCATCAATCGTCTTCCTGGAATTAGATGTTGTGACAACACGTGTAGTGATCTGCATTGCTGTGGCAATTCTTCAACCTCTGTCGGAGAAACTATGGAGCTACACAACTTTTCTAGCTCATCTTGAAAAGCCTCCCAATCTGTGCACCGCCTTTGAATGCTTGCAGCGCCGGTATACCATCGTAGCTGCACGTAAGTAGGTAGGTGATCACTGCCATATGTTTCAATGTCTGCGCACCAGGCGGCAGATGATGAAAGGCACTGAGAAGCGATAGCTAAGTCGAGACAGCTGCTGTACGTTGTGCCACGGAAATATGTCGGCGATCCGTTGTTAGGAATATGAAGGCCATCGTTGCTTGTGAAATCTAGAAGTTGTATTCCCCGAGTACTTATGCACATCCTTAAGGTAGAGGCTTGTCCATCACTTCCCCGGTGTAGCTGCGCCAGTGCGATGACAATGTCGCTGCCGTCAAGGCACAGCACATGCAAGGTAACCACTATATACCATGACGATGATGATTACGCTGATAACGATGAAGAATAAGCGCGTTGCAGACCACACATTCTCTTTCTGCAATGGATGAAAATGATGGTGGACGCCCTCTCGCCCGCGAAAGGCAAAACGGCAACGCCGATAACAAGCTGCTACCCCGGGGTTGAGGACGCGGGAAGCGTCGGCTCAACGGCGAAAACACATTGTATATGCTGTACACAAGCGTTGTCACTCATTTACATGCGCGAGTGGGCAATGTCACGGGTGATTTTACATTAAGAACGATCCCATGTGCTGCGCCCTGTCGTCATGATTCACTTCGTGGAAATGCGAATTTTTTTAGATGCGAAGCCTCTTTTGCTCAGGGCTATGTCCGTCCCTCATGTGTCCGGTGTCCGATCGCTTCATTAAGTAGGGAAGCAACCACTATGCGAACCAGAACACTGTAGTACAAAAACCGGCAGATCCCACGCACTGTGGGAATCGATGTAATGCGAAGCAGCCAGCAAGGAGCAAATCATACTGTACACAAAATACGACACTTTGTGCATTCCAAAGTGTGTTCGGCGAAAGCTTGTGGCTATTCGACTGACTACGCCATGCCTTTTTTTACGCTCTTAGTGGGATGGCACACAAACAGAATGTGTGCGTGTTTTCTTTTTTAATTTTTTGCCGCGAATCGCAGCGAGGCACGAGACCAATCTGCATCCGTTTCGCGTGCGTTCATTGTCTCCCGCTTTGCGCATCGTGCAGACGCAATCCGCGTCCCAGCGCTTAAATTTACGGACACTTTGTAAATTACAAAGTGTGTTCCGCGAACGCCTGTGCACGTTGAGACGGGGTTGGTCAGAATGGAACGCCATGCGCGCGTCTCCCTCCTTCCATGATTGGACACGCTGGGACACGATTGCAAAGCGTCAGCGCTGTAGAGTCCGACGCGACTGGCGTCCATCTGCGAGTCCCGGCGGCTACTTGGCACCGTGCCAAGGCATGGCCGGAGGGACGCTCGGACAGACGTGCGGACGGACGGACGTGAGCATGAGACATCGAAGGCTTTCGCCTTTATATGCATGTCATGATTTACATGTTAGGACGTGTCATTTTTATTCGGCATACAGTCACGTCACGCAATACCTGTTTTGGTGTATATCAAGCTAACGAACTGGACGCAAGCGCACAATGATCGTGGCATGTAAATGGCATTGTAGATGACATGCAGGCCAAGATTTTCATGATACCACGTTCCACTTATATTCGGTTTGCAGTCAAATCCCGCAATACCAGTTTTGGTGTATATCAAGCCAGCGAAACGTCCGCGAAAGTGAAATGAGCGCGGCATGCAAGTCATTGCATATGACATGTCATGATTTTCATATTAGCATTTGGCATTTCTGTTCGTCCTACAGTCACGTCACGAAATGCCAAATTTGGCGTATATCAAGCCAGCGAAACGGCCACGAACATGCCATGAGCGTGGCATGCAAGTCATATTGCACATGACATGTCATGATTCCCATATTACAACTTTTCATTTAGGTTCGTCATGTCACGCAATACCAAATTTGGTGTATATCAAGCTAGCTAAACAGTCGTCAGCGCACCATGAGCGTTGCATATAAATCATGTTGTGCATGACATGCACGTCACGATTTTCATATTACCACCTGTCATTTATGTTGCACATGCAGAAATGTCTCATCGTACCAAATTTTGAATATATCTAGTTAAAGGGACTGTCTACCGTCGTTCATCACTTTTATGTTTTGTATCGCAATAAAAAGCGTACCGTCTGAAGTGCCGAACCTTGCAGTGGTTTCTCTGGAAAGTGAGTAGAAATTTTTAAAACAGAATTTTGCGATCTGCATTCGGTCCTCTTCCATTGGTGGGATGAATGCCCACAACACTGGTTGGTGGAGGCGATGGCGACTGTAGTGCCGGTGAAATTCGCAAACTGAAACCGCGCGCTCTTTTTGCAGACTTCAACAATTTTTGTTTAATAATAAAACAAATACCGTAGTGGTCGTTTAAGCACGCATATTGTCAGATAAAGTATTATTACCACGGTTTCTCTAGCTTTGTTCAGTCTGCCTGACAAACCACCGCGGTCGAGCGGAAAAGTTGGTCTGTTCCAGCAACACTGGTACGCCGGGGTTGTGAAACGAACTGTAGTGGTTCCACTCATGCCAACCGCGCTACTAAAATGAACATATGGAGTGCGTCACGAAACAACAGAAGGTTCCTGCTGTCTTTCAGTTATGTTTAGGTGTTCTGTGTTGTATATGCGATATGTGAGCCAGCATGGACGCCCTGGAGAAGCGGAACGTGATGGCAAAATCTTCTTCAATGTAGCACCTTGGTGAATGGTGTGCACTTTACTGATGAGGACTCGTGCTACGTTACTAGATTACGTTGGACTCACGGGCATGGTTCGAAAATTCCCTGAAGTCAGTCACGCTGCTATTCGCCGAAGACAATTTTTTTTTTCTTATGAGCGGTGCCGGACGCAGTGCTCGCGTGTTGCCGCCGTAGGCAGGCAGGTATACAGGCAGGCGAACGCGCCGCCGGCAGCGCCACCGAGCGCCTCTCCGAACGCGTGAGGAAAAAAAGCAATAATTACTCTTTGGCGCAACCTAAAGCTGCCTCAAGTGCGTAAAATACAATTTCAAGTTACACATGTTTGTTTTTAAGCAAAATGAGTCTACCTGCGAGGATTTCTTGTCCGACCAATAGATTGAACCACATCGCTGTTTGGTGACGCTAGCGGTCATTCTTTGTCGACTTTCGACGTCAAATTAAAATTATAATTCTTTTTTTGTGGAACAAAAGCATGCTCATTGCCGCCGATGTGATGAACGATCTTCTCATTTTCGCCACAATCAGAAAAATGTTTCCGAGCGGTAGACAGTCCCTTTAAGAAAACGGCCTTAGTAGCACCACGGTCATAACGTGTAAATCATACTTTTCATGACAAGTAATTCACGACTTTCATGATATGGCCAGTCACTCATGTTTGTCATACTGTCATGTTATGCCATACCAATTTTGGCACAATTACCATTAACGGTACGGCCAGGAGAGCACAAAGTCGTAGGTGGCTCGCTAGATAGATAGATACACTGAAAGTCGCCGAAGTTCGCTAACAAATGCTTCGCATTTAATAAGGCCGTCAACCACCACCACAGTCAGCGGAGTCATGGCCGAGAGCACAGAGTGGCCTCTTAGCAATGGCTAGGCAGGTGGTGGGTGCAAGCAAAGAATAACACGCACTACCGGTGGTGTATGTCGCCCACTTTGACTCCGTTCCTTGATCTTGCATGCATGTGCTTGCGGAGGCTTTGTACGTCCCTCCTTCCCGCGTACCGCGTTGGACGTCGCGGCTAGGCACTGCCTGGACGCCACAACCGGCAGCCTGAAGGCCGCCCACAACGCTACTTTTTAATTTTTTTAAAATATTATTTTACATTTTGGCCTTCACACGAATAAAGTTTTTCACCACCACCACCACCACCACACCCCCTCTCTCTACTCTTCTACGCTTCCCCCTTTCTCTCCTCTAGGAATCCTCTACTCTACGAAGAGGCGCTCGCGTCCCGTTGACTCCATTCCTTGATCTTGCTTGCATGTGCTTGCGGGGCTTTGTCCCTCCCTCCTTCCCGCGTTCCACACCCCCCTCTCTCTGCTCTCCTATGCTCCCCCCATTTCTCTCTTCTAGTAATCCTCTACGGAGCGGCGCCCGCGTACCGCTGACTCCATTCCATGATCTTGCTTGCATGTGCTTGCCGTCCCTTTGTCCGTCCCTCCTTCCCGCGGGGGGCTTTGTCCGTCCCTCCTTCCCACGTCCCACATCCTCGCAGCGCATGTGCGTCCCATGCCCCTCTCTCTCCTCTCCTACGATTCTACCCGTTCTATCCTCTAGGAATACTCTACTCTACGGAGCGGCGCCCACGTCCCACACCCCCCACAGTGCATGCGCGTCCCCTCCCCCCTCTCTCAGCTCTCCTGCGCTCCCCTTCCTCTCCTCTAGAAATCCTCTACTCTACGGAGCAGCACATGCACGTCCCCTCCCCCCTCTCTCTCTCCTCTTCTACACTCCCTCCTCCCTCTCCTCTAGGATCCTTCTACTCTACGGAGCGGCGCGCACGACAGGTGTTGCGACAGTTGCATGCTCCGCTGGGGGGCGCCATGGTAGTTCCGCGGTATAAAAATGACGAAGCGCGCGCGCCTCATTCTCTGTCCTGTGCAGCGCCGCGATGAGCGCCTGGGCCGCTGCCGCGAAACGGGAGCGGTGACGTTACTCCCGCTCAAGCCAGCCATCTCCCCACTGCTTCGCCTCCACGCATGATTCCCTTTCGTGGGAGATGGGCAAGTTTTTGTTCTGATTTATTCTTCTTATCCGGGGCAGCACGGCGGGCGGAGACAGACGACAACGGCAAAAAGCAGCTGAGAGTACCCATACATAACTGATATATGAGTAAATGTAACCTAACGCTTCCATTTGAAAGAACGCCTCATATGTGGATCATTTCTGAAAGAGACTTGGCGTCAGGATTCGAGAAATGTATCGATACTAAACTCCAGAATGTCTGAGCTCTGGAGAACGATTCCGAAATAGATTTTGTTCCACGGTTATGTTTCAATGCATGGCGTCCACATGCAGTGCCTCACGAAATAAATGCTTTGGACCAGTCCCGTCTCTGTAGCTTACACGAAGAAAGCGTTATAAATCGCGCTAAGCGAGTACATATTGGAGTGCCATTTAGCATCTCATGGGCATTTTACCCCTGGTGATGCCGCGGGCCGCATGCGGCCCGTGGACCGCGTCATTGAGACACTTTCAGTGGAAAACTTCACAACATGCTGCAGTAAGCGAAGCGCGTTTTTCTGCAACGCCGCTACGGCGCGCTCAATAGCTACTGGAATGCTGATAGCTAGGCGTCTTAATCATCATCATCAACAGCTTTACAATGCCCACTGCAGGGCAAAGGCCTCTCCCATATTCCGACAATGAACCCGGTCCTGTGCTTTCTGCTGCCACGCTATACCTGCAAACTTCTTAATTTCATCTGCCCGCCTAATTTTCTGTATCCCCCCTCACGCGTTTGCCTTCTCTTGGAATCCAGTCACGTACGCAGGATAACCGCTGGTCATCAAGGGTAACGAAGTGGATTCCAAGTACTAGGCGTATTTAAAGGCAAATCAAGCTCAGTGCTCGAGCGCATCACAAGACATCAGGCAATGCCTGTGTGCCTGCGTCGATTAGCTTCAATGTGCTGCCGCACCGCGTGCGCTGGCGCCCCGTGGAGCGCGGCTATACGCAGCCACGCTGCGCCGTGTTCGTACCAAGAGTGGTCAACCCTGTACATGTTAGCCGGCAGATCCCTCGCACTGTGGATATCGATGTAATGCGAAGCAGCCAGGAAGGAGCAATTCATGCTTTACATAATTTGCATGTCATGTTTTACATGTTAGGACCTGTCATTTGTGTTCGTCATGCAGTCACGTCGCGCAATACTAATTTTGGTGTATATCAAGCTAGCGAACTGGACGCAAGCGCACCATGAGCGTGGCATGCAAGTCATGTCGCACATGACATGTCATGATTTCTATATTACCACTTGTCATTTATGTTCTTCATACAGTCACGTCACAGGATACCAAATTTGGTGTATATCAAGCTATCGAAACGGCCGCGAACGCGCCATGAGCGTGGCATAGAAGTCATGTCGCACATGACAAGTCATGATTTCCATATTACCACTTGTCATTTATGTTTGTCATACAGTCATGTCACTCAATACCAAGTTTGGTGTATATCAAGCTAACGAAACGGCCGCGAGCGCACCATGAGCGTGGCAAGTAAATCATGTTGTTCATGACATGCCCGTTATTATTTGCATATTGCCAACTGTGATTTATGTTCGTCAAACAGTCACGTCACTCAATCCCAAATTTGGTGTATATCAAGCTAACGAATTGGCCGCGAGCGCGCCATGAGCGTGGTATGTAAATCATGGTTTTCATGGCGAGTTAGTCATGATTTTCATGATATGACCAGATTTTCATGTTAGTCATACAGTCATGTTATGCCATACAAAATTTGGTATAAATCCCATTAACGATACCGCCAGGAGAGCACAAAGTCGTAGGCGGCTAGATAGATAGATAGCTAGATAGATGTGATCAAAGTCGCCGACGTTCGCTAAGAAACGCTTCGCATTTAAAAAAAACCGCGGCGTGGTCCTCTGGTAGAATTCTAGACTGCCGCGCAGGCAGCCCGGCTGCAAATCCCAGTAGACCCTGGGTGTTTTAAATGCGAATGCATTTCTTAGTCGGGCTATGTCAGGCATCCGGCGTTGTCCGCGGCGGTGTCCGCGCGCCGGCAGGTGTTATCTCTCCGCTCTCACTCCGTCTCCCGTAGCAACAGCTGCGGGCACGCGCGCTTATCCTCGCCCCTAGCAACCGGAGCATGTGGTGCGAGAGAGTGTAGGAGAGGGTAGGTGCAGTGCTTCGCCGCTCCTTCTCTCACCGTTCGCTCTCTCTCCTCCCTGCGCCCCACTCTCCCATCCGCTCGCGCCTCACCCTCGACCGTTCACTGGCGGGGTGCCTCTCAAGACGATGGCAGAAGTCGGTGAAGGTGAAATCTCTGGGCGCAAGAAATGCATTCGCATTTCCTCACGATTTCCTTTGGGCAGGTGGGGGCATTTTTTAATGCAAACCATTTCTTAGCGAACTACGGCGACTTTAGCGTATCTATCTATCTATCTATCTATCTATCTATCTATCTATCTATCTATCTATCTATCTATCTATCTATCTATCTATCTATCTAGTCATCTACGAATTTTGCTCTCCAGTACGTATGCTTAATGGGATTCATACCAAAATTGGTATGCCATAACATGTCTGTATGTCGAACATGAATGACTGGTCATATCATGAAAATCCTGAATAACTTGTCAGGAACAGTATGGTTAACACGGAATGGCCTTGGTGCTCCTGCGGCCGTTTCCATAACTTGATATACCCAAAAATTGGTATGCTGAGACATTTCTGCATGACCAACATAAATTACAGCTGGTGATATCAAAATCACGACGTCCATGTCACGTACAACATGATTCACATGCCACGATCACGGTGTGCTGACGGCTGTTTCACTAGTTTAATCTATACGAAATTTGGCATAGCGTGACGTGACAGTACGACGAACATAAATGAATACTGGTAAGATGGAAATCCTGATATGTCACGTGCAACATGACTTGCATGGCTCACTCGCCGGCCGTTCATGGCTCACTCGCCGGCCGTTTCGCCAGCTTGCTATACACTAAATTTGGTACTGCGTCACGCGACTGTATCAAGGACATAAATGCAACTTGCATGTCACGCTCATGGCACGCTCGCGGCCGTTCAGCTTGCTTGATATACACCAAATTTGGTATTCCGCGACGTTACTGTATGACCAACATAAATGGCAGGTGGTAACATGAAGATCACGATATGCATGTCATGTACAACGTCATTTACATGCCACGCTCATGATGCCTTGCGTCCAGTCCGCTAGCTTGACATACACCATATTTGGTGTTGCGTAACGTGGCCGTATGAGGAACATAAATGGCAGGTGGTAATATGAAAATCTTGACATGCATGCCATGCACAACGTGATTTACATGCCGTGCTCATAGTGCGCTGGCTGCCGTTTAGCTAGCTTGATATATGCCAAAATTGGTATTGCGCGACGTGACTACATGACGAAGATAAGACGTCCTAACCTGTAAATCATGACATGGATGTTGTGTATAGCATGATTTGCTCCTTGCTGCCTGCTTCGTATTACGTCGATTCCCACAATGCATGGAATCTGCCTGTTTTTTAATGTCTGTCGGTTACGTCCCCATTGGCGACGGCTGCGGCAACAGCGACCGCGACGCCGCTCAACGCAGGAACGGGCGCCTTCGAGCTGCTCCCTAAAACACTCTCCACCCTGATATTCCTGGGCGTAAGTATCGTCCTTGATTTTTTTCGACGTGTTCTCAGATAATAGTGCGCCGCATTCATCAGAGGAGAACCATGTCATTACTGTTAGTTGTTGCCACAAATACTCAAATCATTTTACAACGTGTATCCTTGTTCCACTTTCAACGTCGATATTTCTTGTGCTCAATTTCCATCTTTCTTGCCCTTTTAAGACGACTGCATGGTCTAAGAAGCATAATTGTTAACTGCAGGGCCTGCCGTTTACTGTGAAGGAACGTTTTTGGAGCTAAAGAAAGCTGCACTACTTCTAGTTGTCCGACATCATAGCTTCCTCTTTTGGATCAGTAGTTGCAATATCTGACTGCAATTTGTTTAAGACAATCCTGTAGCAAACATGCTCTTAGGCAACGTTTACGGCATAAATATGTTATAATAAATACGCTGTCATACTGTGGTGCAATCATTTGCTGAGATTGTCGAAAGATGACCAAGTTACGATCATATGTATACTATGAGTATTCGCGATTATTACCACGTATATTCATTAAAAACTTCCTTACCGTTCTTGTATTTGTCGTAAGGTCCGACTTCTCAACAATTTCTGGTATAGTAAATGTCAGTTGTCCGACCTCTTTAACGTCTTCATTTTTGTCTACTGCCGTTTCTAAGTGACAAGTATTTAGGAGCACATCATGATCACTGAATATTAAAAAATTGAAATATTTCGCGCCACATATATCATAAACACTGGTAGAGATTTATATAACAAATGCTGCTGACGATTGCACGTTTTAAAATTTTTAAGTACATTTCCTACAGTGAAGAACAATCGCATTGTGAGACATACATCGAGGCTATAATAAAAATAATACATCAAATAATTGCAGTTAGCGAAAAGGCAGAGTGTAAAACTGCAGGTTCTCCGCAACACTAAGTACTTGGAAGTACTGGTATGTACCCATCGAGGAGTCACAAAAAATATTTTTGCGTGGGTGTCTAAAAATAGCTCCACGATTATATTCATTAGTACCGTTAGAAATGCTTCCCGAATTTAAACACCGCTGTAAAATGCAATAGGCATCATGTTCATCGGCTAATCTATATTAATATTACTATTTATTCTTGATTCTAAACTACAGATATACGCTTTCCAGAAATCTGAAAACACGCTGGCATTATCGATGTCAGCGTGCCAAGCAGAAATCCACTGAAATAAGCACGCTTGATTTTGATATAAATGGTTTCGCTGTCTCTGATATAAAAGACGGGAACCTGGTCAGAAAAGTGGATGGAATGGGGTTTACCAGACACGATGAATAGAGAAGGTAAGCTACATTAGCACCTCTAGCAGCGCCCAAAACTGCAATATGGAGGTCACCCAGCCATTTTACTATTCGTTACAAGTTCTAACAGACATTGCGGTACAAAACCCTACACTTGCATACGATACAGCGTTGGTCGCCGTTGTCTTCGATTTTCGAAAAATGAACGCTGTCTTTTTTTGATTACCATAATTATATATCTGCTTTAGAAAATAATACATTGTAACACCAGGTAATAAATCAGATTTTTGATGATCTTCAGTGAAAAGAAATAACTGCGAGCTCTGCAGAGGAACGCTTCCGCTTATCCAAGGCCGCAGACAGACAGCGACTGACCATCGTGGAAGGTTGCCTCGAGTAATCGTTAGTGCTTTGCGCATCCCGACCTCTACAGACGCGACCCTGTTGAATACAATCAGTTCTATCGCAAAGCTGTCGTGATGCTTGTGGATAGATGTGGCATGAAAATCACCGCTGACGCCTGCATAAAAAAATTTGCCGCAATCCTGCAGTGCGAAAGTGAACTTCCAGAGAAGCTGTATGAAACATCGCACAAGATGATAGGAGGGGGGGTATGTTTTATTAAAACTTCACAGTAATGGTAGTGATAATCGGTTTGTGGTCGCGCTGGCAGCCCGTCATTGGCTACGCGACCTTTTTCAGCAAGACGAGTTTGTTCCTTTATGTATTTAGGTCAAAACCAACTAGCTCAAATTTCGGCTTTCATTGTTCCTTCAGTCGAGCATTTGATTCAGGCTGTTTTAATGCGATTCAAGCCATCTGATGCACTACGGCTGTTTCCTTTTTCGGCAACATATGCATTGGTTAGTATGCTCCTACATAGGCTCCTCTTCATCTCTGTCAATGAGTTGTTAGATCTGGGAGCTAATTTGCGGGTCGCTGTGGCAGCTTTTGAGGTGTGTAGCTGCTAGGAGGAAATGTAGGAGCTCAAGTGGATCAATTTCTGGATAAGTGTGTCATGCATACTACTGTGTCACACTATGTTAAAATACATAAACTACACTTGTGCACAACAGAAGCATGCAGGAGTGTGAATCAGAACTTGAAAAAACATTGTGCAAGTGTTTAAAAAAATGAGCTGTTCTTCATCTGTTACGATAAAATTGCAAAAAAAATGTTCTCAAAGCATATATAGTACATGATTGAAAAGCATTTAAGTAACAAGTTAGAGTCACCAATGCGTTGATTGGTTCTTTCCTGACTCTCCTTGGTAAATATATACATTGTACCCCATGGACGGTTTTCCTGCAGCTACCGTGCAGTGTGACAGGTTGGGAAGCGCAAGAGTTTGAAAGTTATTCTCCAGAAATGCCTTGTGAATTGGCATCCTTGCTCGATGTTTTAAAATCTGCTAGACTTCGAGTATGTCAACATTAGCTCATCTAATAACTTTTTGTTATGTAGTCGCAACACATATCCAGCTTTGTAGAATTCGATCTGTAATTCAGGAATACTTCAACATATCTATCTCTCAATGAAATCTGCACTGAGTATTTAAGAAAATGTTCATCTTGAAACTGAAGCACTTATAGATGAATTTTCATACAGCTCAATAATATTCCGACAAATAGCCACTATGTAAAACTATGACCAAACATTTGCGACGACACTCAAGGCTTATCTTTTGCATTTAACAGTTTGTGTATGAAGTGTTTGCTTTTTCCAACAAAGTGTTACAGTAAAAGTCTTACAATGAAAAAAATCCGTAAACAGGGCTTGTGTGCTCGAGCCGACGTTTCGACAAGTGGACTTGTCTTCTTCAAGGCTAGAACTTATAGCAGCACAGCAGAGGGAACGCAGTCAGGGTTCAACAAACCACGTTGACGCCGTGAAGTGTTTCCTGTGCGCCTGCCGAATGCGGTCGGAGAACACGAGCTACAGTCAGCGCACCTCGGACCTTGGCCGACCGTCTCTGTTTACGCAAGAAGCACGTGCGTCCCAGCGGCCGTGCCCGGGTTTCGTCAGTCGCCTCGTCGCTGCTGCCTCGTTCGCCTCGCGATGCTGTTGTGTAAAATATACAAGTTTGTATTGTAGACGTGTCTTTATTTCTATTTACTTCGGAACACGCGAATCATCACGCAAACGATGCCCGCTACGTCTACAAATTGGTGACCACGGACTGTCGAAATTTCGCAACCATTTCTGACGGCGACAACAATGGAAACCACCGGAGACTCCAGACAAGCATCCCCCCGAATCCGCAGCGACGCTAGCAGTCTCCGCTGCCTTCTTTTCGGCTTCCGAAATTCTGGCCTGCTGATCCGTCTCTCTGGCTGGCCCAAGTAAACAGCCAGTTTGTGACGGCCCGAATAACGTCTCAGACATCAAAATTTCACCACGTGGTGTCCGCGCTTCCACCGGAGATCGCCGGCGAAATCAGAGACCTCATTCTTGCACCACCCGAGACGAAACCCTATGACACGTTGTCGGCCGAGCTTCTGAAGCGAACTTCGTCATCAGAAAGGCAGCGCCTCCAACAGCTGCTTTCTGCTGAAGAACTAGGCGACCGCAAGCCGTCACAGCTTTTGCGCCGTCTTCAGCAGCTTCTCGGTGACAAGGCCTCTTCTTTCGATCAAGACCTGCTCCGGGAGCTCTTCTTACAGCGCCTACCTCCCACCTGTCCGCATGGTGCTCGCCGCTGCAGCTGAATTGTCGTTGGAAAAGCTCGCGCAACTTGCCGACTCTGTGATGGATTGCCACTCCCCAACCATTTCCGCGATCGCTTCCACTTCCACGGCAAGTGAAGCATCTCGCCCTTCGCCACCAGACCTGCGAGCCCTACGCGACGACTTTCGCAGCCAGATCGAACAACTATCTGTACAGATCGCTACGCTGTCTGCGCGCTCTCGGTCCTCGTCACGCCACCGCTCCTCTTCCCGACGGCGCTCCTCATCCCGATCTTCGCGCCCCGGCGAGTGTTGGTATCACCGTACCTTCGGTGCATCTGCCCGGAAGTGCAAATCTCCCTGCACTTTCTCGGAAAACACCCCGACTCACCACTAGAAGCGGCGAGTGGTGGCGGTCCTGCAAGCAGCCGCTTATTCTTCGTTTTGGACAAAGCATCTGGGCTCCGTTTCCTCGTGGACACGGGAGCCGAAGTTAGCGTTGTTCCACCCTCACCTGCATTTCCGAAGAATCGCCGATCTGCAGTTACACTGCAAGCCGCCAACAAGACTACCATCGTGACTTAAGGTGAACGCGCACTCACACTGAACATTGGACTCCGTCGTGTTTTCCGTTGGGTTTTCCTCGTGGCGGACGTGGCTTACCCAATTCTTGGAGCGGACTTCCTTCGTCGTTTCGACCTGCTCGTGGACATCGCCCGCAAGCGTCTTGTCGATGCTAAGACACACCTCACGGTGCAAGGTATAGCATCAACAACCGGCATCACCGCTGTTATCAACAAGCCACCTTCGTCACTGTACGAACAGTTACTCGATGACTTTCCAAGCTTGCTTCGCCCGTCCAATTTTCAGCGTCCCGTCAAGCACGATGTTACCCACCACATTATTACCTCAGGACCACCCGTCCATGGTCGTTCACGACGCCTCGCGCCCGACCGACTCAAGGTAGCCCGAGCTGAATTTGATCACATGCTCGAGCTTGGCATTGTGCGACCTTCATCAAGTCCTTGGGCTTCTCCGCTGCACATGGTGTCCAAGAAGTCGCCAGGTGACTGGCGACCCTGCGGCGACTACCGCGCTTTGAACAACGCCACCGTTCCTGATCGCTACCCACCGCCTAACATCGCGGACTTCACAGCACCACTGCATGGAGCAACCATCTTTTCGAAGATAGACCTGGTCAAGGCGTATCATCAGATACCTGTCGAACCCTCGGACATTCCCAAGACTGCTGTCATAACACCTTTCGGCCTTTTTGAATACCTACGAATGCCTTTTGGTCTCCGTAACGCCGCTCAAACATTTCAACGCTTCGTAGACACAGTCACCCGAGGCCTACCATTTTGCTTTGCGTACATCGATGACCTGCTCATTTTTAGCCGCAACGCAGACGAACACCTTTCACATCTTCGACAGCTCTTCGAACGCCTTGCCGAGTACGGCCTAATCGTCAACAAGGCCAAGTGTACGTTCGGCGTGCCTGAACTTGACTTTCTCGGACACCGTGTTGATCGTCATAAAATCCGACCGCTCCCTTCGAAAGTGCAAGCGATTCGGGATTTTCCAAAGCCAACTTCCTTGCGAAAACTGCGAGAGTTCCTGGGACTGATCAAATTCTATCGGCGTTTCATTCCCCGTTGTGCTGACCACATCCGACACCTTACCGATCTGCTACAGGGTAACAAAAACAAGCGTACTCCCCATTACATGGTCTGAGAATGCGTCCAGCTCCTTCGAGGCTGTTAAGGCACAGCTCGCTGACGCCACCCTTCTTGTTCATCCAACACCAGAAGCTCCACTCTGCCTCATGACAGACGCGTCGGATGTGGCAGTCGGAGCCGCCTTACAACAGTTCGTTGACGGATCGTGGCAGCCGCTAGCGTTCTTTTCGCGCAAGCTCTCACCCACCGAAAGCCGCTACAGCACTTTCGGACGTGAACTCCTGGCTGCTTACATGGGTGTACGTCACTTCAGGCATTTCCTTGAAGCCCGATGTTTTTTCATCGCCACGGATCACAAGCCGTTGTATCGTCATACATGGTCACCGTACGGCTCCTTCACACCACCTTCGGAGCGTTTCGACAAAGTTCATCTGGACATTCTAGGACCATGGCCTCCATCCGATGGAAAGACCTACCTGCTGACATGTATTGACCGTTTCACTCGGTGGCCAGAGGCGATTCCCATCCCCGACATCAGAAGCGAAACAATCGCAAAAGCTTTTGTGTCGGGTTGGGTGTCACGTTTTGGCGTTCCGTCTACTATCACCACCGATCGCGGTAGACAGTTCGAATCCGCTCTTTTCAAGAAGTTAATGATTTTGCTGGGAAGTTCGCGGCTTCGCACAACAGCATACCACTTGCCGTTTGAAGTTGCCATACCGTTTGAACTAGTGCAGGTAAAACTAGTTCAAACGTTATCTACATGATTGAATGTTCACATTGTCACAAACAGTACATTGGCGAAACGGGACAGCCTGTTAACGTTAGATTAAACGGCCATCGCGCGGACACGGCAAAGAAATTACCGAAAGCAGTGGCACAGCATTTTAATGTAGCAGGACATAACTTCGACGATCTCAAACTTTACATACTTCAGTCAAACTTCCGGTCCGCAAGAGACAGAAAATATACAGAGTCACACCTTATTCACAAGTTCAATACCCTCCATCCAGCAGGTATAAACGTTTCTAAAGGGGCTCTTGAATCCATTCGATACGGTACACACACAAAGAAAAGCAGTGAGAGTTAAGCCCTCCTGCTAGGAATTTCAAACCTACTATTGTTAAGTAGTGCTTCTTCTGACACCTGGGCTTCAGCGACACGTCTAAACACCCCCCCCACGCACACATACTCCCGCACCCCCCGTATCCACAGTCGCCCTCTCCCCCTCCTTTGTTAGGATGGAGGAGAGGGTACGGAACACATGCACGGTAGCGCTAAGGAAATCAGTTCTAGCCTTGAAGAAGACAAGTCCACTTGTCGAAACGTCGGCTCGAGCACACAAGCCCTGTTTACGGATTTTTTCATTGCAAGCTTCCATCTTCCCCTTCCTGCCGTTTTTTTGGAGTAAAAGTCTTAGTTATTTTAGTAGATATATTCTATATTTATTCTAAACGAGAATAAAATACAACAATTTCCAATAATGCCCCAAACTTTTCTGTAGGACCCTGAATACATATCTTGAACAAAATGTTATGGCATCCCTCGGTGGTGAAAAAAAGAAGGTTAGAACTTGATGCCAGTTTGAGTATGCTAATTGCAGATGTAAAAACAGTCGTTTTTTTATAGTAGATGGTGAATGTAGACTATATGTGCACGTCCTAAAAGACAATAGACACTTTGTGCAGCTTTGTTGTACTTGTGCAGAGATTTTTAAATGAACAAGTACAACCCCCATTTGTTTAGAATTACATCGCAGAACAAAGAAGCTCATACAAAGTTATCCTTAATACATTATAGTTAACATTTCTCACACATAAAAGCATAACCGAGTGTGTTTAGCAAGTGTAAATAAAATGGGAATGGCTATTGAAAAAAAGGGAAGCGAAAGGAATGGTAGCACTGTGATCGGTCCAGTTAGTATTAATCGATACCGTCATATAGCGTAGAAAGAACTGAATAAAAATTCTTCGTACGCGTTTTTGTTCATTACCTCTCCATCTCCCATCCCTCTTGTGCCATCCAAAGCTATTCTTTGCAAGCCTAATACTTAAATTCAGAAATACTTTCTTCCTCTAGGCTATAACACCATTTGTTTGTATCGCGGATAAGTAGAAGGTAAGGCGGTAGACAACGAAGGTGAGGTAAACAAAAATGATAATAATTGTGTTGCTTTAAAATTGAAATGGTGGAAACGCTTAAGAAAATGAATGTAACGCGGATGAAAAGACAGGCCATTGCAAGTAGAAGTCTTGGGAGCGTCGTCCACGTATTTTTTCATGTTTTGGTTTACGCGGTCTGGAAACTTGGTTGTGTTGGTGGGACTTAGTGACTGTAAGAACATCGGAACAGACAACGACTACGCTTTCAGCTATCGTGGCATGAGTCCTACCCTCATCCAGTTTTTTTTGCACAGGTGTATTTGTTATAGACCTGTCCCTGCAAGTTTTAGCCATTACCGCTTCTAGCACAGGTAGCAAAATCCTTCCAAGTGCAGCATTAATGCCGACCACACACCTGAACCTTGAGAATACTTCTAAGGCTTGAAGACTGCCGTACAGTGTATTCCTGCTAATATGGCCGTAACTGTCATAGGTTAGCTCTCCCGATGTGAGACCCGCTAACCTTGTTCTGCTATAATGCAAAACAGTTTCGTACTGTGGATGATATCAGTACAAATCTTGAAAGCATCTGTGCATCAAATGCTTGTTGGCAATATTGCAATGCGCTTGTTTTATCCTGATAATGCTTTGCACCTGTGCTCAATTTTGCGACCACCCGTCAAAGGGATGACCTTGGCAGCTTGATTACCCAGGAGAGCAAGATTCTTTAAAAATGCGAGTACAATTATTTTGCCTAGATGCTTGTTTCAGTGAAACATGTGAGACAAAGAACTTCATTTGAGAAACATACAAGAACGTGTAACAGTATCTGTAGAAGGATATTATTTTTAGCTGCTGTTGTTAACTGAAAAAGCACTATACGCGCACACAAAGATTAGCACGCGTCCAGCCGCAGCAATAAATCTTTACCTGACCATTAACTCTAGGAAAAGTTTGATAGTTCAAAGTAAATTTCTGTCGCGTCCTGTGTAATCTTCATTCAACCAATGGTGTATTCCATCCATGCATTCACCCAGATTCGCTGTTCTTGTAGTCTGGTGAGGTTTTCTTTTGGATGCATGTGATTCGAAAGGGTAATATAGCTTTAGGTAAGAGAGGTGAGTTTGGTGGCAGCCCAAAAATTTAGTATGCTTTCCAAGTCATTGTCTATGGGCTCAAGACAATGTTTTATCCTTCTTTTACTCAATAGCAGTTGCAAAAGAAGCATATTCTTGTATGTACTTCTAAATAGGCATTTCATGTTCTGAACAGGCAGGAGCATGTTTAAAAACGTGGATGAAAGGTATCGTCGCAGCTCTTCTAATGCCTATTTTACTTCAAGGGCTTCCAGTTCCGTCGAAGAATAAATTAGCTCTGTGCCTTTGAGTATAGTACTGGACAGTAGCATCGCTTTTCATCCTCTTTCAGCAGCAAACCTCACAAACCGAGCCTAGAGGCATCTGTGTGCACTTGGACACCAAATTCTGGCTTCTCGGAGAATAGCTTGAGCACATGTGGCTGACACAGAGCACGCTTTAATGTCTCAAAGGCAACTTGCTGATCCTCTTCCCAAGAATAAGTAGAGTTCTTCTTTAGGAGCGATCGAAACGGTGCGGCGATAATGCGGTAATTAGGAATAAAGTTCATAAAGTACGATGTAGAGCCGATTAATGACTGTAGTTCATGAACGTTTCGAGGAGGCCGGAACATCTGAACAGGTGCCAATTTCGAAGTGTCAGGAGATACACCATCTTTTGTGACAACGTGCCCAAGATAATTGATGGCAGTACAAAAGAAAAAACACTTCTGCGGCTTGAACTTCAAGGCTGCCTTATCGAACCTTGTAAAGATGTTTTCAAGGTGCGAAACGTGTTCTTCACATGTCCGGCTGAAGAATATACAGCCATCCAGATAGACAAGGGCATTGTCGTATTTAGTACTTTCAGTGACTGTATCTACGGCTCGCTGCCAAGTGAATGGGGCACCTTTCAGGCCAAATGGCATCCGGAGAAATTCGTGAAGACCGCACGGCGTAACGAAGCCAGTCTTCTGTATGGGATCTGGGTGCACGGCGATCTGATAAAATCCAGACACCAAGTCTATAACAGAGAAGCACTTGCTTCCGGTGAGTGCCTGCAGCGCATCTTCAATGCTTGGAAACGGGTAAACGATTTCCTCAGTGACTGCATTGAGACGTCGATAATCGACGCACATGCGCGTCGTCCCGTCTTTCTTTGCCACAAGAACCAGTGGTGATGGCCAAGGACTTCGAGAAGGTCGCACAATATTGGCATCAATGAGGTCCTTGATCATACTCTTGACAAGATCACGTTGTGCTGGTGACAGTCTGCAAAGACGTTGCGATATCGGTTGCGCGTTTCCAGTTGGAATACAATGTCGTTCATCTGTGCAAAAGCCTACATCCGTGCTTGCTTGCGCAAAAAAGCAGAATGTTGCGCCAACAAATCCTTTACGCCCTGCAGCTCACGGGAAGGTAACAATGTTCCGATGTTAAAGCTGACGTCACCTATTGGGATTGAACGATGCTGCGGGTCGACGACTGTACGAACTGGTAGTGAATCAAGGTCCTCAGGAGAAGGCAGGCATGAAATTTGGAGGATCTGTTAGCAGTCGTCTGCAGAAAGTTTAATATCCTCAATTCCGCTTGCTCCTTCTATGAGGTCAATTGTCATCTGAGGCGGAAGCACGACGGCTTGAGAAAACAGTTCGTCATATAAACCTTCGTTGTATTTTCTGATGCATATGGCATCATGGGCTCCACAACGACTGAATAGCGCTGGTACAAGAGCTTTGTCCCTGTGATGACCATTACGCAATTTTCGTCTTCAGATATACGATGCCAGGCCACGAGAACTAACTTCGGCGATAAAGCTGGGAGTGCTTGCTCCTTAACCAGGTAGACCTTGCGTAGCCTTTGAGGAAAAGACACAGCAAAGCTCTCCGAGCCCCGGTCGATCACGGCTCTTGAGGCCCGCAAGAAGCCGTCGCCTAGAAGGATTCATTCGGGAGCTAACAGGGGAACGACGACAAAGTCGTGCTGCAACATCTGGTCATCCACTGTTACCACAGCTCTGACTTGACCCAAATTTTACACGTGATGGCCTATTGCTCCTACCAAATGTAGGGACGAAGGCCTTATGGTTAGTTTGAGTTGGTCAACCACTGGTGCCGTAATCAAGCTTTTGACTGCTCCAGAGTCCAAGATGCCTTTAATCGTTCGTCCGTTGATGGTGACATGAACGGAAAACGTACCCGCTTCTAAGGCACACAACACCTGCTCAATTACTGGCGACTGCTCGCGGGCATTGGCGTCACCAGCTGTTCGTTTCCCCGCTGTTTTGGACCGGTAGATTCAAATTGTTCCTGCCTCTTCGAAAATTCTGCAGCTAGCGGTAGACGACACTGCGTGACGAAATGACCAATTCCGGAGCAGTTCAAACAGAGTTTCCGGAATGTCAAGGCGTTTCCTTGGAATCTTTCAAAAAAAATTACACCATCTCCCGCTAAAGGGAACCATGTGTAGATGTGAAGCAGCGGGCGCTAACGCTTACACTGGCGGTGGCGTTGACGCTGGCGCTATCGCAGCGTTGCGCAGGAGAGAAAACTGAGGAGGCGCAAAGCACGCAGTGATGGAGCAGTGTTTCCTACTGGAACACGCCAATCGCTGCTAATGGGCAATGTGAGACAGAAGACTCCGACTGGACACAGAGACCCGCAGTCCGCTTTTAGTTAACGCGCACGCTGCGAATTTTTATTGTTCAACAACGCACAGGAGAAATCTCCCACCGGCACCACCTTCAAGTTCAAGTTCAAGTTTATTTTTCATTCTGTCGTACAGAGGTCAAGATCCATTGCCATATATACGGGATGCACAGTGAACGGTTGTGCAGCGCGAGCAGTCGGTTTTTCCAACCAAGAAACTCGCTAGCAGACGCTGCCTGCGTCGGTGTCACGAGGCGAGAGAGGGGGGGAGCGTAGGAGAGGAGAGAGAGAGGGGGGGGGACGCGCATGCGCAGTGGGGTGTGGAAGCTGTGGGCAGGCATGCCTAGAGGAGAGAGGGGGGAGCGTAGGAGGGGTGAGAGAGGGGGGGACGCGCATGCGCAGTGGGGAGCCCATGCAGGGATGCCCAGAGGAGAGAGGGGGGGAGCATAGGAGGGGAGAGAGGAGGGGAGGCGCATGCGCAGTGAGGGTGTGGTTGCCGGATGCCTAGAGGAGAGAGAGGGGGAGAGGATGTTTTTTTTTATTTTTATTTTTTTAAAGGGTCTGCGCATGCGCAGTAAGGGAGGCCACGCCGCACACCACCACCGGATTAAGCTTCGCCATAAGATGCTTCACATCTAAAACACGCGTCCCGGTGGGAGGAGACGGCTTCGCAAATGTATTTTCTTTTTTAGGCACGTTTTTTAGTGCCACATGATCCTCTGAAGAACTACTTGACTCTATGCTATTCGTGCGCTGACGATGGCGCATAGGCTTCCGAGGCGAACGCTTTGCGTTAACGCGGCATTCGGGGGGGGGCGGCGTTGTGGATGGACTATCGCGTTCTTCCGCTGCCACGATTTGAACGCTTTCCTGAGAATTCCTGATCTGGTAAAAGCGCAGAAAAGAAGTGATCACATCATCTTGGCGCCTTGTCTTGCCAAAGAAGTGCTTCTTTGTCTTAGGTGATAGCGTAGCCATGATGACTTCACACTTTTCCTGTTGTAGTACAGGGTAATTGCACTGTTTCATGAGGTCCAGCGTTTGGTAGGCGAAGTGTGTACAAGACTCTCCTGCGCGTTGCGTTGCGTCGAAGTTTCACTGCTTAGGCGATACATCGCAATCCATATTATAACGGCCGTGGAACGCTGCTTTCATATCAGCCCACGTAATGATATCAGCCACTATTTTGTGGCTACGCACCCATGTAAAGACTTTAGCTGGGAGCCTCGAGATAAATGGTATAACGACTTCGTCAGGAACACTGCACGTTCTAAACCAATAGTTGACTTGATGAAACCAGGCGTTTATATCTATCCCAAAATGCCGAAAGGAGCTCGCCGCGAAACTTGAAAGTCGGTCGCGAATGCATAGGGTGTTTTCGCTTTTGGCTTTGCTTTGTTGATTTCTGGAGCCGTGTTTAAGATTCATCGACGCCCTGCTTTCCTCCGCACTAGTGCTTGATTCGGTGTCAGAATCTTCATGCGTTTTTAACTCCAAGCGCTCGATGCGTTCTACGAGTGGAGCAAGTAAGTTGCAGAAGAAGTCGTGACTTGCCTTCAGCTGTGTGTCAAAAGGCCTTTCGTGCTTCGTCGTCTTTAGCGGCGTCGTGGTCCTTTCGAAGCATTAGTTTGAGACCCTCCAATGCGCGCCGTAGCTGATCCAGCTCGGCCTTTAGGGCACCGGCTTCAGACACAGATGACCTGTAGGCTTCCACTCGGCTGGCGCCATCCAGCTGTTCGAACACGTCGATGGAACATGGAGCCGTCGCCATCTTGGGTTCATGGCGCCGACGCTGTCCTGAAGTCAGGGGCTCAGCCAAAGGTGCGCGTAGAGAGCGACGTCCTCACATAGAAAATATAAAGATCCACTTAGCTCACCACGAGCCGTTGGGCGCCAAATGTGACGTGCTATTGTGGCTGTCGGATACATGTGGATTCCGAGGCGGCGTAAGAAAGGCGACCGAACGCACTGGACACCAGGAAGGGAATGCTAGACCGTTTTCTTTATTCTTTGAAGCTGCTCAGCGAGCGCGACCTCGGCGCCGACCTTCCTCGTTTTCGTCGCGCAAAAGCGCGAGGCACACACCGAGCGTCGTCTGCTACCGCTCGTGATATATATATATATATACATACATACATACATATATATATATATATATATATATATATATATATATATATATATATATATATATATATATATATATATATATATGAAGTAAAAGGCTCATAGCTGGAGCATCGAATATGCAGCTAACAGTCTTCACACGCAAACTGCAGAGCATGAAAACTATACCTTACTATAGTAAGCTTACTGACAAATATGCTACTTCCATGTCTTTTGATAAAAAGTGTGGTCTAATTTCGATGCTCGCCAAGCTGGGATTTTCTCGAGTCATATTGTTTTTTTTGTTGAAATGATGAATAGGAGAGCTTGATGCCTTTATAATGACATCGGCTACTCCTTCTCGATTTGCAGAGAAAATACGTAGTAAAAATAATAATGACAAAAAATGTTATACAGACAAACATAATATGTGCATATGCAGGGCAATCCAACACATCATGCAAGTTCTTATCAGTAATTAAGTTTGTATGTATGCGATTAGTGACGCACATGTTCAAATAGGCAAAATTAATTCACATGTAGAAGCCACAACTCTGTATTCTTTATGGCTTGGCGCACACCCCAAGAAAATATACCAAGACAAATAATTACGCTTAAAATAACACAAACCACCACAATACTACACATTTACTTTCAGTATTAAGAGGAAGGTAACAACATCGTGGGCGTTAATATTTTCATAAAATGTTTGAGACTTTATGAAGCTTCTTGAAAGCGACAAGAACTCTTTTTTGAAGAGCGCGGTTGGCCATGGACCTAGTATTCTCTTTACACTGAATGGTATTTTGTCTAAGAGCAACAAACTTGCTCATATTATGTTTCGCGGTGAATCATATTTTTTGCACTCCAGGAGTAAATGACGTACATCTTCGTCAGAGTGGGCGCAAGGGCACTCATGACTAGACGCGCGGTTTGCACTGCATCGAAAGTGTCGCGTAAATGCTGTACCGAACCTCAGACGGTGAACTGATGTTTGGAATTTCCTATTTTCTCTCAAATCCGATGGAATGAATAGGTTTCTGCAAGTGTCTAATAAATATATGTCGGAATTTTTATATTGTTGATCAAACCATTTGCCTTTAGTGTGATTACGGGATGTATGTCTCAGTAGGGGGCGGATTTCATCGCATGACAGAGGAAGACCCATTGTCTCTGCGTTATTGTGAGCCCGATTTGCAGTGTTTCCTGGAATGTTGCCATTGCCTCGTATCCATTGCAATGCAATTATGTGGTTCACTGCACTTTATTTTGCATGCTTTTGTAGGGTCTCATGTGATAACAAAGTTTAGAGAATTTTTTCTAATGTTTGTAGCAATGCGAGAGCTGCCTGCTAATCGCTAAAATGACCCATTTTTTGCGTCTTTTATACTGGTGTTATAAAGCGCAACACAGGTAGAATAGCAAACAGTTCTGCAACAGTAGAAGACGTCTCTACAGATATTGGAAATGTTTGCTCTATCGCCCTTTTGCGTAATGACCAAAATTGAAGACAAGGAATTCGTACCACAAGAACCATCTGCACACACTTGAATATACTGCGGATATATGTTATAAATCTGGAATAATGCCAACTGGTGTGCTACTATCATGAACATGTCTCTTTTAGATATTATCCCCTCAGCCGATAACTGTATTTTGGTCTTGGTAGCATTCGCGGAAGGTAATTGATATCTACGGTGATTATCTCATAGCTCGGTAATAATGCTCTATGTTCTTGAACACCGTGGTAGAGCTCCCATTTATTTCATTCCTTAAGTGCAAGGTTCAATGAATGCTTCTCATGCTGAGTTGAAATTCGGTAAACATGACGACAAGTTGTTGTTTTTTTAGGGTATTTACATTACAATACTCAGGCATTCAAGTGTACAACAGTACTCATTAGAATGTTTGAGATGATGAACGGCTTTTTTCATGCTTAGGAAGCCTTCATCGAAATGTTAGCCTTTATAGCCTGTATATGTTTTTCCTTAAGCTCTAGATTAATTTGGACAGATGTTTGTGATTGCATATAACATTTCTTTGTTTACTCAAGTATTTCAGTTCAGGCTAAGAGGCATATATATACTGAGGTACAGCAACTTATTTACATTACTTATTGTAACATGACAGCCAATTTGGTGCCGTCCAAACTACAGCATTCACACGTTGATTAGTACTCTACAGCATTCAGACTGCTTCAGTTTCAGGAAAATGTAACAAAGTAAGGCCCTGCACGAGATCTCGCCTAATTATTTTGCTTTGTGCGCCTTTATAGGTTCTTTGATAGTATTCGTGCTTGACAAAGGAATATGGTCAAAACTGCCGGTTGTTTCAGAATGTTAATTTTATGATTTCTAAATGTCTGAGATATGTGAGTTGAAATAACGTTGCTCATTGTTGTTTCTGTTCATTACGAACACCTTAAGTCCAATTCTGGCTGATTTGTCAGACATGTACGCTAAACAGTATTTCGGTTATGAGCTTCAAGCGGATTGATGTCGTTCAACAGTGAGAGTATTTCTGAGTGGGTCAGGCATTTTGTGAAGTGTCTTTTTTACCATCCGTAGCGTTATTTTCCAAGCTTCTGAAAAACTTCGATCTCATTTTCCAAGGGAATCTAATTACCAACTAAGGAGGGGTGAAGATGCTTGAATACACTGCTTCAAACTATGGAGAGGAAGAAGTGGCAGGGTTGACGGAAGTGGGATCCGGTAAAACATCTTTTCACTATTAGTGTGTTGGGGAGTACAGCAATGCCTTTTCTGTAGTGAAGGTCACAGCCAGTGGCAGCTGTGGCATAGTCTTGATGTTTCACTGCGACAGTCAAGAAAACTTCCGACGTTACAACCTTCAGCTTTCTCTCAAACCTAATTATGAAGTGTTTTATTTTATTATATTTTTTTTAACTTACAGATACTGCTGTCTTATGTTTGAGACATTACAGGAGTGGTTACCAGAAACGCACCGAGACAGCAAGAAAGAACGAAAACATCAAAACACATAATCGAACACTTGTTCTTCAAACTGTGCGTGTGGTAGTCGTCTCAAATAAATGTCGAAATTATTCCAAGTGTCAACTGTGCCCGGGAAAAAAAAGAATATTTATAACAATCAATAAATGTTCTGAATCGCACAATGCTGAAAGGATTGTATCGGCGGGTGACATGGGCAGTATGACTGCTGAAAGAAATGGGTTTAGCTATGAGAACAGATTTGTGCACAGTGTTATGCAACATGAGAAGCCGATCGCACATAGGTCGGTGTAGGGTGTGTCCGGATAAAAATGAGCAAGGACGTCCTGGTCACAACTCAGGGTTTTGCTGAAACATACCCACAAAGGTTTATACCCACAAAAATAATGTCAAAGTTAGTTATCAGAAAATTTTGGCTCGCCTAAAGAAGATATTCAAATTTCGGCCTAAAATAACTTTTCCGCTAATTTGGCAAATTCTTAACGTTGAGTTTACCAAGCAAAGAAACAATGAACGTGTTGGTCACAATATTTATTCCAATCAAATAACGAGTGAAGTCAGGCTTATGAGCATTTCATTTTCTTTTTTTTGTTGAACGACGTTTCAAGAGAAGTTTGCGAACGTTGAGACCGGCATAAAATAATTGGTTTCACAAATGTATTCTTGAAGGCCAGTTAAGCTGAGGATAATAAAACTGTAAATTCCGACTTTCATTTTTCCGCTTTCTTTGAATACATTTTTGCTGGTTTTTGCTGAAACTGTTCTATTTTAAAATTGTGCTTAAACATGCGTGGTTTATAAAAATGCTGAAGTATGAAAATAGTTTTTTCGAAAAGGTCATTTCTAATTTTTCACATACATGATTGAAGTCACGGGCGTTATGCAACAGTCTGCGTAAAAAGAATGTAATATTTGAGCAATTACTTGGATTTTGCACTTCTTAATGCTTAAATCAAGGAACCTTTAGTGGATACTTGCTTTAACGCAGGACGCATCACCGCTACACAAACATAACTCATTCTGACGGCATCTTGTCTGTTGCTTAACCGTATCAACAGTTTTCTGGTGGTAAACTAGTGGAGAACATTTCCCTAACGACGGTTAACGGAGTCTGCTGCAGAAATGTTAGTGGAACCTATATGCGGGTTAAGACTAGACCGAACTATGCCCACATATTGAGGGGGCAGGTTTGAATAACACTTTATACGCAGTCACCATTTAAAACACATACACTACCATAGCTTCACTGATGAACTACTCGGTATGTGGTGCTATTTGGTGCATAAATACTTCAAAGATGTCGCGCAAGGTAGCGAACGTGAACAAAAAAAGAGAAGGAAAAATCGCCAACCAATAAATCTAGCATGACCACAAGCAGCTGCGGTGAAATGCATGTAATCCTGAGCATGAGAAGAAGGTGAAACAGACTGTAAAGTGCCCACCGTAGAAAAAATGAAGTTTTACAACACGCTATATTGGTGCAAATACTTGCTGGTAACTATGGTAAGTGTGGTCACTATGCACCAAGTAAGTTGGTTCATAGTTGGTTAATAGTTACTTGAAAGTCGTGGGCCGAGTAGTTCTCGGCAGAGCGGCTTCCAAAACAGTATAGTGGGCGTTTTTCATTCTGTTTTACCTCGCACCCATGCTTAGGATTTCGTGCGCTTGATATCCTCTGCTTCTTGCCGGGCTAAGTTTTTTTGGTTGTTGTTGCGTCTGTCTCTTCTTTTCTCTCATTCATAACATTTCATCACACTCTTGAAGGTAACTGACGACATCTTCATCTGCCCTCATGGTGAATCGCAACTTCTTGAATTTATTTCAGATGTTTTCTAAAAGGCTATTCCATCTATATCCCTGACACACGCCTAGTCAGCGTAAACGTTCTCGCCACCGCGAAACGCATAAAAACGCCTACCTTTCGACCAAGCTGTATCTGAAGCCTACTAACCGACCGCATTATATCTAGTGACCAAGCAGTCAGTCACCACGGTGTCACATTTGCTAGGATGCCTGGCTGCTGACGCGAAGGTCGCGAGTTCAACAGAGGTGAAAATTCTAAAACGCCCAAGTACTTATATTTAGGTACACGTTGAGGAACTTCAAGTGGGTGAAATTTTCGGAACCTCCCACAACGGCGTGCCTCATAATCATATCTTGGTTTTGGGAAGTAAAAGACCAGCACTTGTGTTAAAGCTTCTAAATAAATAACCCAAATAGTGAAGCAGTGCATTTCAACGCATTTCTTCAGAGCAAAGAGACCAACCATGTCGTGTATGAAGCGATGCCTAACGCATAGAAGCGTATATATACACTCTAAAAAAGATCGAGTAAAAAAGGGTATCTTTTTTGTCCCGTAAAAATAATCGTCATCTGTCTTGCTTGCGCTTATTTTCTTGAAAAGCCGGCGCTGGCCACTTTCCTATCAAGAGTGAAAACTCACACTAATAGCGCGCATGCCGTTCGTGACGTGAAAGTGTCGGGTTCGTGGCGAATAATGCAAGGAAATGAACGCAAGATAGATGAAGATTATTGTGGTGGGACAAAGAGACGTCCTTTTAAACGATCTTTTTATACAGTGTAGCCCCACTAGTGCTAACCTTGTGCGTATGCATGGCGCGTCTGCGCCTAACGTAACATTGAATCTGAAGAAACATTACTACAAGTTGGCGCAAAGCAAGCACCTAAAGACATTTATACCAGAGCAACCCTGTGTCGTGTTAGCGTGTTATTCTAATGGCTTGCAATATTTAGCGGGTTACATTATTGATGTGAAAAGTCGGAAATAGTCATACTCGATATGCGGATGTCGATACAAGTCGCGAACTGCGATGGAACTTACGCGTTCAGATGGCGACCAATGTTGTCGCTAAAGGTGCCAACAAGGACATTTTTTAAACTTGCCCCGATTTCACGTCTGTCACTGTCCCTTACTCCACTTGCAAATTATAGTGTGGCGGTCAAACCGAAACTCTATTTAGGTGTCGCTTCACAAAGCGCCATTGCACTCTATGCTTCATTTGCCAATATGTAGACTCGTCGCCACCACCGAGAATACCTTGAACCATTTGTCAAAATAAAACTGTTAGATATGATGGTGTAATCTATATGTCTTTTTGTATGCAGGGTGGTATTATGTGCTTTATATTTGTTTCTAGATGACAATCACGTTATGATTGTGTTTTGTACGCAGTGTAATAATTTCGTTTTCAATCTACCGTACGCATGTGTATGAAAATCACAATTACAATGAGTACGCCCTGTGCTACCGCACTGCCCGTGAAGTGTCATATTGCCATGTTTTCTGCAGTTATGTTACCGTTCCGACTTTTATTTTTTTCGTGCTTTTTTTATGCAGCTGTGAACTTGTCAAGCTGTTTTAAACGTATCTTTTTTTCCCAGTCCTTTCTTTCTGTGCGACAGAGTGAAAAATAAACTTGATTTGATTTGATTTTGGCCGCGTTCACACTGGAAAATTAGGTGGCCAGAGTTGCGCGGAAAGCAGTTCGGGCGGCGGGGGCGAGATCCGCCGAAACTGACTTGCCCGTGGCAGTCATCATTCCCGGAACGATTTTTTTCTGTCATTGCCACAAAATTCCTTGCCGCGGACTAATAGGAGCACATGACGCCAATTCGAAAAATTGCAGGAAAATACGATGCGCTATAGCAGGGGTCTCAAACTCATCTGAGGCAGCGGGCCGCAGTCACAGAATTTATTCTCGCAAAGGCCGAGATCCGGGAAGAAGGTAAAAGCGGGGGAAGGGGGGGGGGGAATGAGCAGTTTGTACACATTGTCAGCAAACGTTACCCTTGAAAAAAAAAGTGTCCCATGTCTCATGTACGGGTCATTTCTGAAGATTTTGGGCCAGGATTCCATCCAACATGCCGATACCGACCTCCAAAATGAGTAAAATGTGGACGCCGATTCTGAAATACTGTTTTTGTATCACGGTTACGCTTCAACACGTAGTGACCACATTGTGACCACATGGGGTGCCTCATGAAAACAATGCTTTAGACCAGGCATGCCCGTGTAGCTCTCGCACATTCTTATTATGAAATAAAAATTATAGCTTTTAGGGTGAACATATCCATGTGCGTGCCGTGGGCCGCAAGCGAGAGGTTCGCGGGCCGCATACGGCTCGCGGGCCGCTTGTTTGAGACCCCTGCGCTATAGATATCGCTGTCATCGATGCCCGTCGCGACGCGGAACCATGTCGCGACAGACTTCGACGGAAGCCCCATAATTTTAAGACAAGTTCCACGTGAAGAACAAGGAGGGTTGTCACGTGTAGCACTCTATCACAACTTAGTCAGGGTTTCGTTATACTCTACGCCACGATTTCGGAGAAAGGTTTGCAGTCTCTCGGCATGCCCAAACTTCGCACACTGTTGCAGAGCAAAAAAAAAACCCACAATCGCCGCCGGCGTCGTTTCTTCTTCAGCTACTGCTTCTTGTCACTCGTCATGCATCGCCAGACAGTCTCTTCTGTAATTTCCCCCCAGTGGGATGCAGAATTAAGCGTCATTTTCACATAAACATCGACTACTCTACGCAGCAGGCACGTTCCCCTGCCGAATAGTCTGCGATACACCCGTCTGCCGAGGGCCCAGATTTTTCACCCGCGTGTCTACACAGAAAAGTATTATACTTACACGGTTTAGGAACTTTAAAGCGGACGCGTATGAACAAGAAACGTAACTTGTATGCACTGTACAACCTGGAAGTTTTTATACAGAACCTTTGGAGCTCTCCACGACAGTCATTCGTTCCTGCGCTACTTCAAACGCCAGTGGTGTGATAAGCGAACTGTTTCACAAATTGTTGGCACGTAATGCAAATGAGATTGTTGCTCAAAATTATCCCACTCGATGAACACGCGACAAATCTTTCGCAGCAGCCCTACCAAGACGCAGGATTGAGGCGAACCAAGCCAGGTGTTACATTGACGGCAGAGACGCCGCCGGAGACATGAACTGGTCGGTGTCACCAAGCAGAAGACAAGCGTTTATTCACAGCTTGAAACTTATATGATCAAAGAGGGGAAAGGGTAAAAGAGGGAACAAAGAAAGAGAGAGAGAGAAGCATGGACGTTCTGGCTTGCGTCCACTTCGGCAAACGCTGGCGTTGCAACACTTCTTCCGCCTTAGTAACCATAACGGTCCACCGGTTTTTTTGTTCTGGTTGACCGTCGCAGTAGTTGTGCTTCTAGCGACGTGTTCCTGGCGTCTTCGGTTGTCGCCTTGTTGTCAGGTAGCGCCGATCCCCGCGTGTCCTTGCTCTCCAAAAAGAATTCTTTGTCGCACCTTCGTACTTGGTCCATATGACGACGGAATACCCCTGACTCAGTCTCCACTTCCAAAAGTCGAGCACCGGTTGTCGCCCTGACTCTTCCCGGCGTCCATTTCTCCCCCGTTCCATAGTTTCGTACATAGACAGACTGACCGGGGGCGAAATTCCAGTCGGTGTCTTCCGTCGGCTTAGCCGAGACACTGTGATGGTTCCTGGGAGGAAAAGACAAGTCCAGCCTTGTGCGCAACCGGTAGCCCAAAAGCCTTTCCGAAGGTGACAGTCCGGATTGTTGAGGAGTATTTCTATAATTACAAAGCACGCGGGCCAGGGAGGTCGTCAACTCGGCGTTTCCAATTTTCTTTAATCCGTCCTTAAGAGTCCTCACAGCACGTTCAGCCAGCCCATTGCTCTGTGGGTGATATGGAGACGTTCTAATATGCAGAATGCCATTGCGCTCCATGAACTGACGGAATTCGAAGCCCGTAAAAGGCGTCCCATTATCTGACACCACCGTGCGTGGTATACCGAACTGGGCAAACATGGTTCTCAGGGCCTCGACGGTACTGCGGGAATTGGCATGTGCTACCGGCACAGCCTCAATCCATTTGCTATCTGAATCGACCACAATTAACAGCATCTTGCCACGCAGTGGCCCCGCATAGTCAATATGAAGCCGCGACCACCTTTCGCCCGTCTCCGGCCAGTTTACAGGAGTTTGCGCGGGTGGCATAGGCAGGGCTTGAACGCAGTTATTACAGTTGGCGGCGACGCGTTGAATGTCCTGGTCCAACCCAGGCCACCAAAATATCGATCTTGCTCTCGCCTTCATTGATGACACTCCATGATGGGAGTCATGCAGTAGCATGAGAAACTTCTTGCGGGCGGCCATAGGTACCACCACACGATGACCCCAGTACAACAGGTCGTTTTCCACCGACAGCTCATACCGCTTCTTATAATATTCTGACAGCTCGCCGTCCCCTTTAACGCTCCGTGGCCAACCACTGCGGGTGTATTTGCATACTTGAGAGATGAGGTCGTCTGTTGTCGTGAGTGCTTGCAACTGTTTAGTTGGCACAGCAGCGATATCCGTCTGATCTAGTGCGAGAACGACTGGCGTGACGTCCTCCAGCTCCGTTGCATGCTGTGAGGGAATGGGTAAACGGCTGAGTGCATCGGCGTTGTACAAAAGTCTGCCCGGTTTATGATGCAAACGGTACCTATAGGCGCCTAACGTGATAGCCCATCTCTGTATCCGAGCTGCTGCCATGGTAGGGGTTGGCTTGTCCGCCCTTAAGAGACCCAGCAAAGGCTGATGATCGGTCAACAGAGTGAACTCTCTTCCCAGTAGATAGTCGCGAAACCGTGTGACGCCGTAAACCAAAGCCAGTGCCTCTCGCTCAATCTGAGAGTAATTCTTCTCGGCCGAGGTCAATGTTCGCGACCGAAATCCTATCGGTCTATACTGCCCATCCACTTGATGAAAGAGAGCGGCTCCTACACCATAGGGTGAAGCATCGCATTCTAAAAACAGCTGTTTCGCCGGGTCGAAATGGGTCAATACTGGAGCTGTACACAATGCCTCTTTAGCTTTTTCAAATGCATCCTTCTCTGCTGCTCCCCATGACCACGGAGTTGTTTTTTCCAAGAGTCGGCGCCAGTAGAGTCGACAGGTTCGGTAAAAACTTGTTGTAGAAGGTTAGCATACCCAAAAATGATCGGAGCTCCGTAGCATTCCTCGGGGCTGGAGCAAGTCTGACGGCCTCCGCGTTCTTTTTTGTTGGGTGCAATCCTGCAGCGTCAATTTGGTGGCCTAGATAAACCACCGAGGCCTCGTTTATCCGGCACTTCTCAGCACGAAGTTTAATGCCATGTTCTCTGAATCTCTGCAACACCTGTCTAAGCTTCATGTATGGCTTATCAGCAGTCTCCGCGATCAAAACGTCGTCCAAGTACGCTTGCACCCCGGGTATTCCTTGTAGTATGGACTCGATCGTTCTCTGGAATATTGCTGGTGCTGAAGCAATTCCGAAAGGCAACCGGTTGTAACAAAACAACCCTTTATGTGTGTTTATGACAGCCAGCTTTCGCGAGTTCTCGTCCAATGCAATCTGATTGTAAGCATCTCGTAAATCTAGGATGCTGAATTTTTCTCCACCTCGCAAGTTCGCGAAGATGTCGTCTATGACTGGCAAAGGGTATCGCTCCATTTCACACACAGGGTTTAATGTTACTTTAAAATCTCCACAAATGCGAGCGGTGCCGTTGCTCTTCAACACCGGTACTATTGGTGTTGCCCATTCTGCATACGGTACCGGCGATATTATGCCGGATTCTACCAGTCTATCCAGCTCAGCGGATACCTTATCTAGCAGTGCAAAAGGAACTTTCCTTGCCTTGCAAAATTTCGGTACTGCAGTGTCCTTGATGTAAAGCCTAGCTGGCGGGCCCTTGACCAGTCCAAGACCTTCCGTGAACACGTCTGCAAATTCTTCCATTATGGCACCAGTTCCTGCTGGGTTCTGTTGGCTTGCCGCACTCGGTGGCGTAGTCACGTGCAGAACCGGCGTTCCTTCTGCTGCAAGCTTCTGCAATAAGTCACGTCCACACAGGCTGGGACCTTCACAATCCAACACAGTAAGGTTACAGTCGACCTCCGCCGACATATAATGAGCCTTCATTGCCAATGTGCCTTACACGGGCAGTTTCCCTAAGTAACAAGAAAGCTTTAGGTGAGTATTCTGCAGCTGGGGCCAATGGTCGCGATGTGCCTCATACGTTACTTTTGGAACTATGCAGACAGGAGAACCTGTATCCACGTCCATCTTTATGGTGACACCATTCCACACGATGAACTTCCTTATGGGCGCAACCAGAGGCTCAGTACCTGTGACGGACCAGATCTGCAATGCGCTAGAGTCACTACCATCACTTTGTTCTGATTTTTCTGTAGTTAGTGCTAGCGTTTTTCCGGTGCCGCCTGTCTTTGTACACATGCGAGCCAGGTGTCCTTGCCGACCACAACTGTAGCAACGACGGCTCTTTTGAAAGCATGTAGACGCGGTATGACCGTACCTGCTGCAGCATTTGCATTGTCGAGCTCATTCATTTGCTCATGCCTTATGGTATCTGGCGCGCGCCGTTGACCAACCTTCAGAACAATCGAAGTATCATTGTGCTTATCTATCTGCTGCGAACCGTCTTCTGCGCTTTCCGCAGCCAAAGAAAGGGCTTCTGCTTCTCTAAGAGTCAAGTCGCTTTTCGCGAGCAACTGCTTTTGCAAACTTTTCGAGCGAACGCCACATACGATCCTGTCTCTCAACATTCTGTCTAACATGGACGAAAAATTGCAGTTCTGGGCAATCTTTCTAATTTCAACAATGAACGCTTTCACGGACTACCCTTCTTGCTTACGATGGAAAAACTTGAAACTCTCCGAGATCTCATTAGGCGTTCGAGCATAAAAGTCATTCAGCGTTGCTACCACTTCGCTGTAGATGAGAACGTTCGGCTGACGTGGTGCCACTCTTCCGCATAAAACTTCTATCGTCTTAGACCCCAGCGCAGCGATCAACAATGCCCTCTTCTTAGCTTCATCGGTAATTTCATTTGCTTCAAAATACGCTTCAACTTTTACAAGATAAGCGTTCCACTTATCTGTTTCTTGGTCGAAATCCGGAAGCCTATGTGCCATGGCTGTCGCTGGGTCCCGCGCAGAGTTAGCGTTGCAGAGCTCCAGTCGTATAGCCAGCGTCGAAAGGCCAGCGACGCAGGGCCAGCGTCGGCATATGCGTTTTCCGTGGGTCGCTTCTACTCGTCGCCACTGTTACATTGACGGCAGAGACGCCGCCGGAGACATGAACTGGTCGGTGTCACCAAGCAGAAGACAAGCGTTTATTCACAGCTTGAAACTTATATGATGAAAGAGGGGAAAGGGTAAAAGAGGGAACAAAGAAAGAGAGAGAGAGAAGCATGGACGTTCTGGCTTGCGTCCACTTCGGCAAACGCTGGCGTTGCAACACCAGGCAACGCAAATGAAATCGTTGCCAAGAGTCTCCGACAGTCGACGAGACGATGTGTCTATAGTGCACTACGTCCAGTACACTGCAAATTATACTGTTGAGATGGACGACATTATCTTTACTAGGCAATCGTCATACAGCATGATGGGGCCGTTGTCGGAGATTGGCTGAAACGCGTCACAGTAGTGTCGATGTCCCGCTTAGCCTTCAAATGCCCCGTCGAGCCGTCGTACGCTGTTTGTCTCGAAATAAGATCATTTTTGGATCAAGACAGTTTGACAGCCACGCAACAACAAGGATCCCAACGGTCGTGGGGTGCACACTGACAACGCTCACAGACATTACTGAACACTACATGCTCGATAGACCAAAATTTTTGCCACTGGGCAATAGATCAACAGGAGCGATGCCGCAGCCTTCCAGCTACTGGAAACTCTCTGACGCCCAGCCGTCTCACAGCGCTGCTACACAAACGTATGCATCACTGATCTGTGTTAAGCGTTTGCACCCAGATTAACTCTGCGCCACATGCTCTAGGAATGTGCCGGCAAAAACCACTGCATCAGTAACAAACCTCCGCCGTTTTGGCAATCGTGCAGTACGTTCAACTGCTGGCGGCAACAACCGCTGTACCGACAACAAAGCAACGCCGTTCGTGATGCACATGTAACGGCGGGCAATACAAGATCACAGGAAGCCTTGAGCTCACTCATTCACGACGCCCGACCCGGCTGCAGGGCCGCGGGGACCTCCTGTGTAGGCATCGCCGCAATTCGGAGGCGGCCCTCGAAAGATCGGCACTGAACGACCAGCTGTAGGCCGACTATCAAGCCGAGGATTCCATTTGAGTACGCGGACTCCAAGATGCTTACTGAGGTTACCTAATACAAACTGGCGGTCCATTCTGCTCAATAAGTTTACTTAAACTTCTGTCACGTAACTGACGCAGTTCACACATCGTTAAAAAAAAACAACCAGCTTCGCTTCGCAGACACCGATCAAGGGCGCCCCCCTTCGTTAGGCAAGCGCATTTGTATGTTTTGCAAGTCTTTTAGATAGATTGACCCGTGCTCTTTATTGAACTCTTTTTTAAAGATTTGGGATGACAGCATTGTTTTATTGCATCTTCACCATTACACTCTTGTACAAACAAGTTTACAAAGAAGACTTCGCTTGAGATAATCCGGTATCTTGCATTTCTCATTTTCATTTAAACACTCTTTGTTAAGCTTTGAGGTGGTTCTATAGCCACCACACTTTACACCCATAAACTATCGCGTGCCACTGGTGTGACTATGGTAACGAGCGCACCATTTGTTCGGTTAACTGTCTCCTCGTTCATTTTTAATTGATGTTGTGTCTAGTGGGATTAACTCAATTTCTGTGGCACATACGCGTTCATGATAATGATAGTGTTTGATTGGCTACACAGATTTCTGTGGCACATACGTGTTTTTAATTAGTCTATTAGGTCTATTTCTGAGATTGAATCGCTGGAGACTTTACATACGTGGTAATGAATGTATAACGCTTTGGTTATTCACTCCGCTTCGATTTTACTAAATGATATTGCTTTTGAGCGATAGGCGGCGTTGCATAGCTGGACCTTATGCCTGATATACGCTCGCCAGGTTCATTTAGTACTGTATGTAAATGCCTAGACTTCTGCAGTCCAGCCATGGACTGCACAAGTCAAGCGAGGCTGCCATGTGAGTCTGTGCAGTCCGGTCAAGGCCAAACATGTGTGATCTGAACTCAATGAGAAACGCGATTCGCACTCGCTTTTAGTCAGGTCCGTGTACGATTCAGCCGCTTGTACTCGCTAGGTTGTGTTTTCTTGTGCTGCTGCCGCATTTTAACGCAATAGCGTTAAAGAGCTCGTTTCGCAGAAATTCCAGCGTCGGTGTCGGCGTCATTGGTTGTGAGCGAAAAATCATCATTTTGTCCATGACCGAAAAACCGAGAAAGATGGAAATAAAATAAATAATGAAAAATTCCGGGTATGAGTGAGGATCGAGCCCACACTGTCTGCGTGGTAGGCTACCACACAGCCACACCTCTGCTTGGAATTACAGTGAAAATAACTTCGTCTGCTTGGAAATACAGTGAAAATAACATTTCATACTCCACAAGCACACTCCTGCATATAGGCGTTACAATATAACATGTAATATCCCAGTAATATATAGTAGTACAAGCGTACATTGCCATCGGGCGTCAGAACATGTGACTATCATAAAGGCTTCGTGGTTTAAAGCCAGCCACCCATTACAAAAGGCACACACGTTACTGCGCGTATTCCCTTAACACCACGTAGTGGGTGCATAGCAACTATGCAGAAATTGGTTGAAGTACGCCCTAGGGACAGGATACCGCTATCGCGTCCAACTCTTAAAGGCGAAGCTTAAGGATCCCCCAATTTCTGAATTCTGAATTTTGTGCTACTGAGCATGAGTTAACTGGTTTGATCGTTTTTGCGGTGACCGCCGCGAATGAGGGTAGTACGAAACAATTCACTTTCCATTCGGACATTACGGCAGCGTTCATATTCAGTTGAAAGTATTCCCACATCGATCTCCATAACGCAATTTAAAGTACTATAAATCAATTAGTTGAAAAAAATTACACCATATCCCGCTAAAGGGAACCATGTGTAGATGCAAAGCAGCGGGCGCTAACGCTTACACTGGCGGCGGCGTTGACGCTGGCGCTCATCGCGGCGTTGGGCAGGAGAGAAACCTGGGGAGGCGCAATCACGCAGTGATAGACTGGTGTTTCCTGCTGGAACATGCCAATCGCTGCTAATGGGCAATGAGAGACAGAAGACTCCGACTGGACACAGAGACCCGCAGTCCGCTTTTAGTTAACGCGCACGCTGCGAATTTTTATTGTTCAACAACGCACAGGAGAAATATCCCACCGGCACTACCTTGCAGGTCAAGATCCAGTGCCATATATACGGGGTGGCCAGTGAACGGTTGTGCAGCGCCAGCAGTCGGTTTTTTTAACCAAGAAACTCGCTAGCAGACGCTGCCTGCGTCGGCATCGTGCGGCGAGAGAGGGGGGGAGAGTAGGAGAGGAGAGAGAGGGGGGGACACGCATGCGCAGTGGGGGTGTGGACGCCGCGGGGAGGCATGCATAGATGAGAGAGAGGGGGGAGAGGAGGTTTCTTTATATTTATTTTTTTTTTGAAAGGGTTTGCGCATGCGCAGTAAGGGTGGTCGTCCGCACACCACCACCACCACCACCACCACCGGATTGAACTTCGCCATAGGACGCTTCGCATCTAAAAATCCGCCAAGAGGTGTTGTGCGCTTGAACCAACGTTTCGACAAGTGGACCTGTGTTCTTTAAGGCGGGAAAATTTTCCACGTCGTTTCTTCAAGTACCAAAGGTCGTGGATGGCCACAATAGGAGTTTTAAGGACATGTTAATACATGCAAAACTAGACGCTCATTCTACTGCCCACATAACAGCTTATCCTTATCTACGTTTCAAGAATTGCAAACGCGTTCAAGATGACGTTATCATTAAAAGCACTGCAATTGAATCCGTCCGCCAGATTAAATCTAGTTGTGCCTGCACTAGTTCAAACGGTTCATTGGGGAGACGGAATAGCCTGTTCATGTTAGGTTAACCGGGCATCGCGTGGACAGAGCAAAGAAATTACAGAAAGTAGTGACACAGCATTTTAATGGAGCAGGTACAAACTTCGACGATCTGAAACTTTGCCTTCTTCAGTCATTGCCCCGGTCCCCAACGGACAAAAAATATAGTCATACATTATTTACAAGTTCAGTGCACACCAGTCAGCAGGTAAAAACGTCTCTGAGGGGGGCTCTTGAATCCATCCGATATGCCACATACAAAACGAAAACCTCTGAGAGTTATGCCCTCCTTGTAGGAATTCCTCACCTACTATTTTTATACGGTCCTACCACTGACGACAATAATTCAGCGAACAGTCTCACCCCCCCCTTCTTTTTATTCACGGAATACCTCTTTCCCCTGAGTCACAAAATTCGTTACGACGGCCTGACCCCCCACCCGCACCCCCCGCCTCCGGAGTTGCGCTCTCTTCCTTCTTTGTTTGGATTGGAGCAAAGGGTATGAAGCATACACAAACTAGCGCTAAGGAATTGAGTTTACGCCTTGAAGAAGACAAGCGTACTTGTCGAAACATCGGCTTGAGCACATAACCCCTGTACGCATTTTTTTCATCGCAAGCTTCGATCTTTCACTTGCAGTCGTTTTTTGGATTAAATCTAGTACACACCTATATGTCAAATGACGCAGTTTTTAATTTCGTGTTCACCATAAATCCAAAAAATATTCATTCAATTTATTCAGGAACAAAAGCTTCAGCATTTACAAAATATTATCCTATAAATCTCGGAGTGAATCAACTTCCTGGCATTATTGAAGGAATATAACAGTAGGATAACAGCAGTATTCGTCAGCGAAAAAGAATGAATGGTAACAGTAGCACAACAGATACAGCTGTAGGATTCTTGCTGCCACTGCCGAAGATGTCCACAAGTTATATCAGCCTCTTTGAACGCCATTGATGATTGAAAATTATCAATTGTGTTCTTGGCATGCTAATGAAATCGATGAGGAGTGTTGTGCCAAATTCACTTACCGCAATCCTTTTTCTGGACACATGTTCCATCGCCTTTTCTGTAAAGATCTTTAGCACATGCGCATTTGAATTTCCATTGGGGACAGGCCGTCACTTGGACTCCCGGACACAAAAAGTGAGGGTAATCAACGTATAGGCGATTTTTGCAATAAACTTCTCTTTGGCTTTTCCCGCAACCTGAGAAGCAAAAAAAAAAAAAAATACCCATACGCAGAACTTCCAAACATCGCTTTCAGTTAATTGTTTTTTATTTCGCGTGGCATACAGATCTTCAAGCTAACGAATTCACGCCTATAACCCATCGCTGCATATAACCCTGTTCGCTGGACTACAAACCGCGCAAAAAATACAACATTCAGAAACAAAAAGAGGGCATTACATTGAAGTCATGCTTTTTTACATAAACAGGAAGCGGTGCAGTGAGGCCTGCTTGTTTACCAAAATTGCCATTGCAAATAAAGTAACTTTGTTGATGAGCTCACGCGCTCGACAAATGGCGGATCATGGCCATTTATGGAGCCTATCACCCTCTATGTGAGGATTAGACAATCCTGACACAAGCGAAAATATGCCATAAGCGGTGTTTTATCCGATAAACACAAGTTGATGTTGAATTTGTCGCTAATGATGCGAAACATGCGCGTGTGTTTTTCTTTGATGGCTTAAAATTAGTTTGTACAAAATCTTCAGTTGTCCTGAAGTAGTATGGATCGTGTAGTCTGTGGGCGGTGAATTTAGTGTCGCAAACACTATTCGATGTGAGCTTTACGATACGCTGCTTTTGTGGGCCTTACGATGCGCCGGACAATTCATATGTAGTCCACAACTTCGCGTATTCTCATAAATTTGTTTTGCTCTAAAAGTTGACGTTGCCCTAGGTGAGGGCTTACAAATACGGTTATGTACTTTGCATTTGCTAGCGCAGCAGCGCACGTATCGTATGTTTTGCATCTTCTGATTGATGTGACGTACAGATGAAATTTATTAGTGCAGCGTAGATTTGCACATCAAGAAGAATTCAATTAAACAAAAGTAATTTGTATGCCATTGAAATTGACGGGGAACATTGGACATTTTTCTGCTTAAAATAAAAAATCACGCCATATCCACGAAGTGAATGAGGATGAGTGGGCGAAGCTCGATCGTTTTCATCCATGGCAGAAAGAGAATGTGTGGTCTGGAATGCGCTTATATTTCATGGTCTTCAGCGTCATCACCATCGTTATCACGTGTAGTGGGTACATTCCACTATAGTGGAACGCCCTTATACTTCATCGTTATCACGTGTAGTGGGTACATTCCACTATACTGCGTCATCGTCATCTTTATCACGTGGAGTGGGTACATTCCACTACACGTGGCTACTACCTACCTACTACTACTACTACTACTACTACTACTACTACTACTACTACTGAAGAGGAGGGAGAGACCCACACCCTAAGGAGCTTCACCCCTAAAAAAATGAAAACCGCCAGGCCTGCTCGAAACGTTCAGCACAGTCGCAGCGGCCTTTCTAGAACCTTTCTTAAACACTCTTGGGGCAACGACTACAAGCACTCTTGCATAGTACCCACTACGCCATAAATCATCACAATTTTGAGTAGTGGGGAAGCGTGCAGTATCCCATTATTCGTCATTTTTCGGAAAAGCGCGATACCCGCTACACACTTGTAACGCATTATGTGCAGTTTGTTGACGCTGTGGCTGACGACGATGAAGAATTATGCCTGAGGCTTTAGTAATGGGTTTGAGCATTGAATGACCCAATCGTAACGCAATTCACATTGTGTGACGCCTGGTTGTTACTTTACTGTACTAAAACCCTTTATTATACATGTGAGCATGATTCCTTACCTGATATGAAGCCTGCATAGAGTCAGTTTGCAACGCAATTTCAAGCAGCGGCATAGCTCAGAGGTAGAGTGCCAAGCTGCCACGCAGAGGGCCCGGCTTCAATTCTCATTCTGTCATAGGTATTTTTTATTGAGTTAGTTTTATTGCGAAAGCAATGATATGGACACTCTCGGCTGATTTTCGCCGTCACCATCTGTCGACGCCGTCATGTCCCGGATATGTATATGTATGTGTATATATAAAAAGGCATAAAGAAAAATAAATCAATAGATAAATTCCAAACCACCTGACCGGAGATTCGAACCAGGGACTCCTCGCTCCGCAGCCTGCTGCGCTAGCCAACACTAAGGACCTTAGCCAACACAGCCACGCGCAATGCTTTCGCCAGCGATATAACGGCAAGCTATTCATATGCACCATATGCCGCTCGCTGTACGCAGATCTCGGAACAGCTTGAACGTGTTTTCTATCACGCAACGCTTTTACAGTTTCTTTCAAATTGAAAACTGTCCTTGAGACGCCCACGAAAAGTGGCCCCTTCTGTACCACTCATGATGTAGAAGAAAAAAAAAGAACACGGGGCACATTTCTCGTCAGACCCCACCGCGTGGCAGGAGACGCACAGGGGTCATTCCACGTGCCGCAGTTTAAAAGAAAAAGAAATATCAAACAGCGTCGAAAAGTCATATAATCATATAATCAGTCCTTGGCCAATCCCCCCTGGTGGGTATGAGATTGTCAGCGGCACCGACAGCAACAGCGTGGGCTTCTGCATTGTGGACAGTCACAGCGTGTTGCTCAAATACAAACACGTAACAACTGCGACAGTTGTTAGTTCACGCTTGTCCTATGTATACCCATGCGTCCTTTTCGAGCGTCCTTCTTTGTGCTGCGGCGGCCCGTTGCAAGCATCGAGCTGCTTGTCGTTCTTCGTGTGACAAACTAATTTCTTGCTATCGCATTAATTACTTCGCCCTAGTGGCGAAACTGTGACTTTTTTTCCCTTATTTCTCGCGATAGTGGTTACGGACACCGGTGGCAGCGGCAGACAACTACGGTGCAAAAACGACCTTTGTTGTGATCTCATAACAGCTTTCGCTGTAAAGCAGAACATGTGTGCGGAAGTTATTTAACACCATCGGTGGGAACCAAAAGGAAAAGCGCAACACAAATTGTTCATAGCCCTTAGGGAACGGTTATTATGGTGAGTTGTTCTGCTTTCACCTCGAGCGTTAGGTGTTAAAAGCTTAAGCAGAACATACTAATAATGCACAGCCTTCATTGAGGCTAAATCAGACTAATTCGCGGAGTCCAATTGACCATACCGCTACTTACTTGAACCAAAATAAAGATACAGCTTTTACGCAACTTTAAGAAGTTCACCTATACGCTATGCCTCTTTTTCATAATTCTTCGCTTGCGTCCAGGTATAAACGACATATATTTACGTTTAATAGCAAATGGCACCCCGGTTACCAGAATTGGCTTGCGTGTAAATTTGGTGGTCGCCTTGTTTATATGACTTCATAATTAATGCTGCAACCAAAAAGAATTAGTCATTGAACAAAATATAACTGGAGCACCTACGCCAAGCCCGTCAAAACTCAGGAAGCAGTGAGGCCCGTGACGTTGGACTCCTCGTTTTTCGTCTCCTCAGACTTTGTTCTCTTTCCACCTCTTGTTATACTATACTTCAAAAAACTATATTACGCTTTACCCTCTCACCTTCTCCTTTCTCTTCTCCTTAACCTCCCACCACTTTCTACACTATACTATTCATACCTATGCTTGCCCTGTCATTTTATACCTCCTTGTAGGGTTGGTTTCTTTTTTATCTCTTTCTCTGTTTTTTGTGTGCCTTTCGATCTTTTTCTGTCTTCTCTCTATTTCTCTCCATTTCTCTCGTTCTCTTTCTTTCTATCTCTTTCATTCTCTCTCTCTCTGTCCATCACAGTCATTTCAACCCATGCCAAACAAATTGATGCCCGTGTTGTGGGAGCTAGGCAGAAGATGAAAAACAGACAAAAGAGAGCGCATGCCCGTTAATGGCGATGATAATATCTGGTGTCGCTACTTGGCATAACAAAAAGCTTGACAGCTCCACTCGAATATAGCTGCTCTGGAAGGCTTCAGTTAGAAGAAATACTGATAAAGCTGGCATTCTAATTGTGAAACAGTAATTATTAGACGTTGCGGCTCTTCTTAAAACGAGTACGTAAATTATATATTCCTTAAGAATTGTCAATATTTGAGGCGACAAGATCAAGACACTGAAAGGGCTACTTGATCTCTCAGCCATACTAGTTGATGCAGAGTTTTCATCTAAGGAATCCTTACAAACGACTTCCCTTTCTTCCTAAACAAAATAACATAATCCAATAAAGCATGTGACACACCACTGACTGGAAAGCCATCCTCCCTGCAAATTTACATCGCATTTTGGCCGGTATTGAGCCTGTTTCGTCACGCGTCATCCAATATTAGGTTTTCACTGGCTACCTTGGGTTAGCTTTGCCAATGTCCAGCCAATATATGCTGAGCCGATGACTTTCACCGACAAATATTTCGCAGCTTTTCCGTTCTTCAGACTCTATTGGCTGAGCCGTTGGCTTCCACCGCCTAATATTGGGGCCCTTTTGCCGTCCTTCAAACAGTGCCAAGTTCAACCGCAGTGTTTTACCAGCGATAGTCGGAACTTTTCGCCGCCAGTCTCCGCTCGACTTGATAATTAAAATCTATGCAAGAAAAGCTTTACCAAAATTTCATTTATTGATAATATGTATGTGAGACGACGAGCGCCCTAGTAAAAGTTTCCTTGTCGATACGTCACGTGTGTGCACTTCTACGTAGCTTTGTTCGTCGGTTTTCGTCTTTTTTAAACACAGGATGCAAAAACATATATCAAAATGACTGTTACATGTATATGTGAAAGGAACCCGCACTTGTGATCCAATGGAACACTAAGAGCTTAAATGTTTGTTCCCTAAGTTACATAAAGCCGCTCCGTTGATTTGTTTACATGCGCAAATAAGAAAGTGCATGCATTGTATTGTGCTGATGCCGCACGTGCGATTCGGGGCGCGAAGTATCGCCGCCTGAGAGATTTCATTCTATATTTAATTTCTGCTATGACAACCTCTAAGAGTCATCACTAGCAAAGTCACCATTTCGGCCAAAAAGATGGCCTTCAGAACAATGACTGATTCACAATAATGGCCATGGGGTCGACCAGTTAATCAACTATATCAAAATATTGAAACTTTATAACACCTACCATTAACTTCATAGGCCATATTGATAATGCTCCTCTTTCCTGAATGTTTTCACCACTCGTCGGCTGACTTCTCTAGTATATCGAGCGTCAGGATTCGCCCAAATATTCTCGCACGAATTCTTTTAACGTAAGAAGTTTTTGAAAACACTGGTTCTGTGCATAAACCAAACCTGACATTATTATTTCAGCGCTATACCATTTACATCGTTTCAGACGCCAACTGTGTAGTGTGAGCGCTCATACATGATTGTTTGTAGACGTGTTTACACGCGCGCGTGTTGTTGCGAAGCGCAGCAAGAGCATTTGCTTCAGTGATTTCACATAATTTTACGTTGTGAATGTAGCGAAAATCTCAACACGGCTTGTTGCTAAGCTAATTGGTTTATTCCTCAAGAAAGCATCATGATAACCTCATACACTTCCTATCGGCAATCGATCATACGTTTGCAGTCATATGCCTCACTTTTACTCAAGAAAGCATCATGATGACCTCATAGACTTCCTATCAGCAATCGATCACACGTTTTCAGTCATATTCTCTATTTAACTCAAGAAAGCATCAGGATGACTTCATACACTTCCAATCAGCAATCGATCACACGTTTTCAGTCATATGTCTCTCTTTTACTCAAGAAATCATCATGATGACCTCATAGACTTCCTATCAGCAATCGATCAGACGTTTTCAGTCATATGCCTATGTGACACATGGTTAACAAATAACGATGGTAATATGTATGGCTTATCTAACTATACTTCTGAGTACTACAACAGTGACTGAACCCGTGGCGGCCGTTCTGCCGTATTTATTGGTTCAATGCCGTCATACAGGCACCGTCACAATCTTTGCTTTACTAACTTCAACTGTGAATCGGTATGGCTGGAATTTGACCGATCGGTTTTTTTTCACTGAACAGCAGAAACGCTATCATTGCATCAGTCGTCTGCTCTCCGACATCATTTATTGCTTATTAAATGCGAAGCATTTCTTAGCGAACTTCGGCGACTTTGAGTGTATCTATCTATCAATCTAGCCGCCTACGACTTTGTGCTCTCCTGGCCGTATCGTTAATGGGATTTATACCAAAATTGGTATGCATAACATGACTGTATGACGAACATGAATGACTGGTCATATCATGAAAATCATGAATAACTTTTCATGAAAAGTATCATTTACACGCCATGGCCATAGTACTCCTGAGGCCGTTTTCTTAACTTGATATATCCAAAAATTGGTACGATGAGAGATTTCTGCATGACCAACATAAATTACAGGTGGCAATATGGACTTGCATGTCATGTACAACATCATTTACATGCCACGCTTATGGCGCGCTGACGGCCGTTTCGCTAGCTTGATATACACCAAATTTGGTATTACGTGACGTGCCTGTATGACGAACATAAATGCCAAGTGGTCATATGGAAATCATGACATGTCATGAGCAACATGACTTGCATGCCACGCTCATGGTACTGACGTGACCATTTCGCTAGCTTGATAATCAGCAAATTTGGTATTGCGTGACGTGACTGTATGACGAACATAATCGAAAAGTGGTAATGGGGAAATCATGACATGTCATGTGCAACATGACTTGCATGCCGCGCTCACGGCTGTTTCGCTAGCTTGATATACACCAAAAATTGGAATTGCGGGATGTGACTGTATAGCGAACATAAGTGGCAGATGGTAACATGAAAATTTTGGCAAGCATGTCATCTACAATGCCATTTACATGCTACGCTCATGGTGCGCTTGCGTCCATTTCGCTCGATTGATATACACCAAAATTGTTATTACGTGACGTGACTGTATGAAGAACGTAAATGACAGGTCCTAACTTGTAAATCATGACATGCATATTATGTACAGCATGATTTGCTCCTTGCTGGCTTCTTCGCATTACATCGATTACCACCAGTGCGTGGGATCTGCCGTTTTTTTTATTCGCAACACGCATCCCTCTTAAACCTTCTGGTTTCTGAAAACAAAAACATCATCAAATGAGGTGACATAAACATACTGGACCTCTACAGTGTGTTACGAAATATGTTCGGGGAGCATGCTTACTGTGTGTTGTCAGAGACGCCTGTTTGGCAGCAAGGAAGAGGACGCAACTGGCAGGGCCCACAAACATATATTCTAACCCACAAAAGCACACGAGACAAATACCAAAGCACAATAAGCACAGTGAACTTACAAAGCGTCTTTAGAAAACAGTTAAAAGAGGCGACAGGCTCACGCGTTTGGGGCTTCACTCAGCAGTCGGGGCTGTGTTGTGGGCTGTCGACGAGACGGGCCAGGCGGGTTGTCACTGGTTCTGCTTCCGCTGGGCGTCGGGGCAGAAGACGTCTCGTTTTCGAAGTCCTTCGGGCGTTGACGTCCGGCGAGGTACCTCCGACAATATTTGCCTCCCGAACGTTGAAGTACGGCCAGGCCAACTTCGCCTTCTTTGCTCCAGTTTCTGGCACCGTCTGCTTGGACAACGTGGCGTGTTCTCTTTTATTTCATCATTTTCCCTCCGTGATGGGGTCGCACTTTGCAATTCGAACAGAGTGCCTTCTTTTTGCGCATTCTAATGAAATGTTTATGACGACTTGCCTTGCAACGCTTGTCATAATAATAGATCCACTTACGAGAAGCCCGTCTGTCAAGCTGGCCTTCAAGGAAACATGTATGACTGTTGGCGCTCCTCTCGATTTTCAAGCATGTTAGCTGCTTAGAGGATGAATCCATTGTTATTATCTGAACACTTCGAGTGTTTTCATTCGAGTTCGTGAACACTGCTGTGTCTGTGACAGCCTGAAATTTATCTGTCTCGCTGGAATTGTCACCATCATCAGGAACTAAACTTTCAATACTTTCTTTCTCTGGAGAAAATGTTTCAGGAGATGTGCTGAGCTTATTGATGAGCATTGGTTGACAGCTAATCTCCTGGTCAGCTGCTACGTACTAGGAGCAATCGCTTGCGACCTGTGTATCAGTCTGTCCCGGTTCACACTTTACATCACTCCGTAATCCTAGACATCTAGATTGAGTATCAACACTGCCTATCACCTTCTTGTTTAAGCGTGGCTCTTCAACAAGCTAGTCTTGGTGAATATTGATGACCTGAGACTCCTTTCTGCGCATTGCAGCACCACAAGCTTCGTGTTCTAGCTTGAGCCTCCGTACAGTGACTTCCACCTCTTCGCGTTGAGCAATAAGTGCCTTGCATTGAAATTCATGCGCATGTGCACTCTCTTGACGCGTTCTTTCTGCATGCGTTTCTGCCCATGCCTTATGTTGCGCGCCTTGTAAGCCAAGCTTTTCGCCTGGTTCGTTTAACTGGACTATGTCCATCTTCCATGCAGCCGTCGACTATAATCTCTGACGACACTGCTCCGGCCTTCTTATGTTTAATAAACAAAGGAGAAAATCTCCGTCACGGGCGCCATTATTAAAAAAATTACACCATCTCCCGCTAAAGGGAACCACGTGTAGATGTGAAGCAGCGGGCGTTAACGCTTACACTGGCGGCGGCGTCGATGCTGGCGCTCATCGCAGCATTGCGCAGGGGAGAAAACTGGGGAGGCGCAAAGCACGCAGTGATGGAGCGGTGTTTCCTACTGGAACATGCCAATTGCTGCTAATTGGCAATGAGAGACAGAAGACTCCGACTGGACACAGAGACCCGCAGTCCGCTTTTAGTTAACGCGCACGCTGCGAATTTTTATTGTTCAACAACGCACAGGAGAAATCTCCCACCGGCACCACCTTGCAGGTCAAAATCCATTGCCATATATACGGAGTGGCCAGTGAACGGTTGTGCAGCGCGAGCAGTCGGTTTTTTCAACCAAGAAACTCGCTAGCAGATTGCTAAAACACGTTGGCAGGCTAGCAGACGCGGCCGGCGTCCGCGTCGCGAGGCGAGAGAGGGGGGGGAGCGTAGGAGAGGAGAGAGAGGGGGGAGACGCGCATGCGCAGTGGGAGTGTGAACGCCGTGGGCAGGGATGCCTAGAGGAGAGAGAGGGGAGGATAGGAGAGGAGAGAGAGGGCGGACGCGCATGCGCAGTGGGAGTGTGGACGCCGCGGGCAGGGGATGCCTAGAGGAGAGAGGGGGTAGCGTAGGAGGGGAGAGAGGAGGGGAGGCACATGCGCAGTGAGAGTGTGGTTGCCGCGGAGAGGGATGCTTAGAGGAGAGAGAGAGGAAAGGAGGTTTTTTATTTATTTTTTTAAGGGTTTGCGCATGCGCAGTAAGGGAGGCCACGCCGCACACCACCACCGCCGGATTAAGCTTCGCCATAAGATGCTTCACATCTAAAAAATCACGCCATATCCACGAAGTGAATGATGATGAGTGGGCGAAGCTCAATCGTTTTCATCCATGGCAGAAAAATAATGTGTGGTCTGGAGCTCAGCTTCCGGCACAGTCTCCCTGAACAAGGTGGCCTGTTCTTTCAGATGCGAAGCAGCTATTTGACTAGGCTGTGTAACGCTGTCCCTCCGTGCGTACGGAAGAACGCGCTGCAACGCGCGCCCCTCGCCGCAGGTGTTGGAGCGGTGCCAAGTAGGTCACGCCGCAGCTTCGCGTTGACATCACGCTCCCCTCGCAGTGTGCGCTGACGTCACTCTCTCCTCGCCTGCCGCGCGCTCGCCGGAGCGCCCGCAGCTGCCGCCTGACGCGCAACGACAAGACCTACGCCAGCCATCGCTTCAAACGAATCTTCCAGCGCTCACCGCAGCACCCACGTTAGCGCCGTTCAATCCGTGACGCCACCCATGCGCAACGCTGCTGCTTCGCATCCCATCAGGGTTCCCTTTGGGAAGATGGTGTAAATTTTTTCTCCTTTTTTGCTCGCGCAACGCGTGCACGTGCAGTAGGGCCTCTTCATTTAGTTGGCAAAGGCTGTCACTGCAGTGCGCGTGCTGACACGTTTCTGCCGCCATAACTTCGTCGTCGTCATCGTTCCGACGTCGGGTACTTCATGACACAGTCATTCACGCTCTGATTACGTTCGTGATTTTCAAAGCTTTGGCTTCTCTTCGTTATTCAAATAAAGCCCCATACTATGTGTGATCTATCAGGCACGCATATATTAATTGACCACATTTGGTCCAGTTTGACAACGAGCGCTTTGCGGCTGTAATAGACTATCAATTTAGCGACCATTATCCTGTTTTTATCACAACAGCATCTGCTCCCTTGTCCGGTACCACAAACCATAAACAAATCGTGAAAGCGGTGTCTAGACACAGAAACGTTTGTTTCCTTGGTTACCCATTTGTCTCGTCTCATGTCACACCAAATGAATCTCATGAGCAAGCCTACGACTTATTTGCTGCTGTAATAACAAACTGCATAACACAGAGCACATTATATGTCCCTATTTCTCGGTGGTTTAAAGAGCGACGAAACCCGTGGATCCTGCACGAACTATTGCGCTCAATGCGCAAAAAAAGAAAGATAAAATGCATAGGAAGCTAAAATGCCAACCATTTAACGCAACCCTGCAAATTCCCTGTAAGAAATATTTGAATACACTTGGTGTAATTTTGAAACATGCTAAACGTGACTACTTTCAAAAGCGCAAATTGCCTAACGAAACTGATATAAAGGAATTTAATGAAACTGGCAGCTAATTAAAGAGTTCCTGAACAATAACGATTCTCATGCTCGAATAACTAAAATAAATAGAGTATCCAGCACATGTTGTGAGCCGATTGATATTGCCAACGCTTTTAACGACCATTTCGCCAACACCTAAAATATTCAACCCACAGCCTCACTTTCCCCCTTATCGCGCTGTCCTCAATTCCTTTACTTATATCCTACTTCTAGTGCTGAAGGTCGCTCTGTCATATCGTTAAAAACAAGAGGGGCGGCTTTAGATTCCATTCACCCTTCACTAGTTAAGGCGATAAACGATAAAGTTTCACCTGTTCTTGCTAACATCAACAAAATGTTCAAAAACGGCATATTTCCAACTTCTTTAAAAAAACACCAAATAACTCCCGTTTTCTGGAAAGGTAATGGTGAATGTATTAACTATCACCATCCGATTTTCATTCTCCCATTTTTAGTAATCGAAACGTAATCGAAACAATTTTGTACAAACGCCTAATGTCATATTTAAAAAGACAGATAACTGCGCAGTACATGAACTGAGATGACTCCACTCATGGAAAGATTGTCCGTCGCATTGACTCAAACCAACCCTGTTTTTTAAAAATGCGAATGCATTTCTTAGTCGGACTATGTCAGGCATCCGGCGTTGTGCGGCGTTGGCGTCGTCCGCGGCAGGTGTTATCTTCTCCGCTCTCACTCCCTCTCCCATAGCAACAGCTGCGGGCGCGCGCGCTTATCCTCGCCCCTAGCAACCGGAGCAGGTGGTGCGGGTGGAGTAGCGGAGAGTGAGTGGAGAGGAGCGGGCTCTGGTGTGTGAGGGCGCTCGTATCACGAGCTCGGCGGAACTCCCGTGATAAAAAAAAAGCAGGCGCTGCGCTGTGCTCCCGACCGGGCTGCGGAAATTAGGCGCCTTTTCCTTCTTCGAACCACAACCACCATATATAAATGGAGTGAAGCGCGCGCGAAATGCATTCGCATTTCCTCACGATTTCCCTTCGGGGAGGTGTGGGTATTTTTTCGTGAGAGGTGGATTTATATTTTATTTCTTGATCGAAAGACGCGAAAAGTGACCTTTGGCGCCTCTGGTGACAAATACATGAACGATTCGATGAACCCTGTCAAGTGACCGTTGATTGCTGTAGGCGGTTGAGGATCTTTTAGTTGCGAAGCAGCTTATGAACGAGGCTTGTCCGCCCAGCGCCGTGTGCCGCCGCCGTAGGCAGATGACGATGACGATGACGCTTCCATCACGGCACAGCACATACAAGGTAACCATTATACGCCATGACGATGACGATGACGCTGATGACGATGAAGAATAAGCGCGTTCCAGACCACACATTCTCTTTCTGCCATCACGGCACAGCACAAGATCGCCAGCATTAAGAACGAGCAGTCCCGCGTCAACGCCATCGCCGTTCTGTAGCGGAAGTTTGCCGCAGACGATGATCCCAGTGCGTACGCTGTTTGCTTTACGTGCAAAGATTCGTTGGTGGCGGGCAACGTCCCCGCAATGAGCGTGACGTACGGCTACCGCTACCCGCAGAAACCGGATCACCTGCCCGAGCTCAACCTGGTGGAGGAACGGCTGATCGCTCCGCGTTTACCCTTCATGAGCATCAGGCGGATAAGGCTACTACCATCAGGGGAACGTGCATAGAAATCACCGTCTCAAACTTAAAAAAAAAACTTCCCCATCTCCCGCTAAAGGGAACCATGTGTGGATGCGAAGCAGCGGGGAAGTAATTAGCTTGAGCTTTTCATACCCGGGGAACTACCGTGGCGCCCCCCAGCGGAGTATGCAGCTGTCACACCACCTGTCGTGCGCGCCGCTCCGTACAGGATTCCTAGAGGAAAGGACGGAGGGGACCGTAGAAGAGGAGAGAGAGGGGGGAGGGGACGTGCATGCTCTGTGGCGGTGTGGGACGCGGGAGCCGCTCCGTATAGTAGAGGATTCCTAGAGGAGAGAAGGGGGAAAGGACGCGCATGCGCTGTGGGGATGTGGGACGCCGGAGCCGCTCCGTAGAGTAGAGGATTCCTAGAGGAGAGAGGGGGGAGAGGAAGCGCATGCGCTGTGGGACGCCGGAGCCGCTCCGTAGAGCCGAGGATTCCTAGAGGAGAGAGGGGGGAGAGGAAGCGCATGCGCTGTGGGACGCGGGGGGCCGCTCCGTAGAGTAGAGGATTCCTAGAGGAGAGAAAGGGGGTGAGCGCAGGAGAGAGAGGGGGGAGGGGACGCGCATGCGCTGTGGGACGCGGGAAGGAGGGACGGACTAAGCCCCCTCCAAACACATGCAAGCAAGATCAAGGAATGGGGTCAACCTGGGCGACAGACACCACCTGCCTAGCCATTGCTATGCAGCCTCTCTGTGCTCTCGGCCATGACTCAAGGAATGGGTAACGTGAAGCTTTGGGCTAGTTGGTTTTGCATTATGAAGTAGTAACAGCGCAATATTCACACAGGGACAAACAAAGAAGCAACACAGACAAGCGCTGGCTTTCAACTGAACTTTTATTGAACATGAACTTTTATTGAACATGAACTTTATTGAACATGAACACCACCTGCCTAGCCATTACTAAGCAGCCTCTCTCTGCTCTCGGCCATGACTCCGATGATTGTAGTAGGGTTGACGGCCTTCATAATACTACAGTGCTCTGGTTCGCATAATGGGTGCTTCCCTACTTCATTAAAGTGGCCGGACACGGGGGACGCGGGACGGGGGACGCGGGAGGGACGGACAGAGCCCCGAGCATAAGATGCTTCGCATCTAAAACAATCTTTCCAACAAGATCCCTTAACTTTATACTTTACGCACCACAGGGCCGTAATACTAAAGGGCAAACGTTTTCCGGAGCTTAAAGTCATCTACGATCATGAATAAAGAGCAACTTTAAGAACTCCCATGGCTGCTTCGCATACTACTCAGGGTTCCCTTCCCGGGAGATGTGCGTGATTTTTTTGTTGGTATTGAAATATTGTTCGTGTCTTTATATTAAAAGATATTGTTCCATAAAAATGTACACATAGGCCTGCGTTAGTAGTATGCATTAAAGCGGCGCTGCCTTCGCGTGACGTAATTATCCCATCCTCGTCAGCACGTCTTGAGCAACTTTTCAGCGTACTCATGCAACCGTGCACGCAGTTTGCAGGTCTCCATGATTGTTGAGCGCCATAATTTTGCTACCTTCACTTCGTCTCAGAAATGACGTGCTCTGCTACTCGGCGCGGCCGTATATGCGTAGTGACGTTTTTGTTGAGTTGGCTTCGCTCGTGCATCGAGATAGTAACGACGCCGGGACAAGCCACCCATGACAAAGGCGCAGGCAAACTTGGGCGCAGGCGCACACAACGCGGTATAAATACACGGAACGTGTATAATGCCACATCATGTCACTGTAGCAGTTGAAGAGCTCAAAATAAAGGTGGTTAAGCATAGTTACAGGAACTCCCGCGAAAGCAGAATGACGACAACTTTCACAAATCCCGAGAAGGGCTGGCGGCATCGCTATCGATTCTCAGCGTTGCTCGAGGAAAGGTACATTTTTGTTTAGAGCCCTTCAGATCGAAAAATACTCTTTGTAAAATAACTACGTGCTTTTGGGATGAACTACTGCAGCTACAAACACGCCAAAGGGTGAGCTTTCTGTCGCGCCGTAAAAAAAATGGTCGAGAAAAATCAGTTGTCGGTCTCTTTAAAAAAGTTTGACTTACTATCTCCTAATCAGTGTGGTTTCCGTCCAGATTTCTCAACTGAACTGGCGCTCATTAGTTTCACAGACAAAATCAAACCAGCTATTGATGACGATTTATAATTTGGCGCAGCCTTTGTTGATATTACTAAAGCTTTTGACACTATTAATCATGCCATTCTTTTTCATAAGCTCACATCTTACGGCATTATAGGTCCACCCTTGAATCTTATGACGAATTACTTAAAAAACAGGTCTCAAGTTGTCCAAATCGACGGTATCATTTCCATTAGCAAGATTACTAACCAAGGAGTGCCTCAAGGACCTATTCTAGGCCCTGTGCTTTTTCTACTATTCATCAACGACTTTTCCCTAACACTTGGTCATACTGATTGCTTGTTCTATGCTGACGATACAACCATATATTCATCTCATAAAAGCATCCGCGTACTGTTACAAAAGCTAAACGTTGACTTAAAAAATGTCAGTGATTGGTGCAGTAGTAACTGCCTGCACATCAACCCCACTAAAACTACATTTGTAATATTTCATTCTCCATTATTAAAAGTGCCACCCGTAGTGCTCACGATAGGGGACAATGAAATACCGGTTACTAACACCGCCGCGTTTCTCGGTGTGACATTGGGTGAGCACCTAAAATATAATCTTACCATTCATTCACTAATCCAGTAAGTTTCTTTTGCCATGCACGTAATTATTAAGCCACGTAAATATTTTGAGAACCGCATTATTGGTTCGCTATATCACTCCTACATTCATAGTCATCTCTCTTACTGCGTATCACCTTGGGCTAATACTTGCTACTGTCACCTAAAATATCTTCAACGGGTTTGAAAGCAAGCTGTATGATTAATGACCTTCAGTAATGTTTTACGCCCTCTAAACTGCTATACCAAAACCTAAATAATCTGCCACTAGCAGAAATATTTAAACAAAAAACTATCTGTATTTATTTTTAAGCTTAAGCAATGTGGCACCTCCATCCCGGCTTACTCAAATGAATTTCTTATATACACTAACATTACTAGGTTAAACGACAATCTACTTCTTCCCCGGGTTCGAACAAATTACAAAAAGCTAAGAGCCCTCTTTTCAGGCATATCATTTTGGAACTCAATACCACGCGAAATTAAATCATCGTCATCTGTGCATACATTTCAAAGCCTTCACAAGAAATACTGTCTCGACAAATTATGTGAGCAGTCACACTAACTTACTAATCTCCCATTTTTTACTTCTCTTTTTTTATTTAAATACGATTTCCCCCTTCATTTTATTATTCTTTTGACATTGTGCATGCTTGATTCGCTATCATAGCCTCTGAATATTTGATGTTATTGTTTCTCGACGAATTTATCTTGCTTTTGTTTCGTAGCCTCAATTTGTATGTCGCTTGGTATTCATTGTTTTGTGTACTACTGTTGTGTTCAATCTTTTTAGGAGCGAAGCTCCTTAGGCCGGCACCCGTTCGCCGTTGAAGCTCCCTGGCACGGTGCCAGCTGTGGCGTCTCCCCCTCACGCGGGAGCTTTAGGAGCTCTGGGACGCGGATGGCGTCTGCACGATGCGTGAAGCGCGAGAATACGAACGCATGCGAGAAGGAGGCAGATTAGTATCCCGCTTTCTTCGTCTCTGCGCTCTCCCCTTAAACTGGCGAACGCGCGTTGCGGTACCCACGCGCAAACAAGGCGCGAGGCGCAAAAAAAACACTTCGCGTTTTAATGTAGCCAGCGTTCTCCCTGTGCCACACGCACGCTCTGCTGCCATGAACGACTACAGTTTCCTCCGTGCTACCATCTCTTCTTTCCTCTGACAGTAGACCCATTGCGGGTTTGACAGTTTCTGTGAGTACTGGAAATACGACCTACCCGATGTGGACAACTTCAGCGAAAGCGACTTTCCCAAGATCATTGGCATCAACCGAGACAAGGAAATCACAATCGGCCTTGCATCCTTCGAATGGTTAAAGCGTTTCAAAACGTACATTGTCACTTGCTTCCCATTTCTAGGGAGCTTCGCTCATTGGTTGTATTCGTACTCGGAACAACTGCTAATTTTTGTATTCACTTTGTTTTGATGTATTTATGACGCCTGCATCATGAAGATTATCACTGGAACTTTATTTCTTCAGCTTATGCTAACTTTTATATAATCATAGATTTAGTACCATGCCAGTTTTCTTGTTGCTTGTTGTTTTCATTCTTCATTAATTTTTTTTGCTTTCATTTTTTTTATTTTTGCAGTCTGCCTAGCTTGCCTGTAAATTTTTATGAATGTAGTATTTTTCTCATGCTGCACAGGACATTTAACATACATGTGTTTTAGTATTAGGAGGACCCCCGTCAGTTCTCGTAACTATGGGACGGCCGAATGTAATACACATCACTAACGATGCTACACTGTATGCAAATAAACTGAATAAATTGACTTGACTTGAAAAACATGCTTCTCAAACCGCATGCCCTTTTCACGATGTGCTGGATGAAGCGCCCACCATTGTCGGAGATTGAGCCGTGCTGTCAGGAAGGGCGAATGGGTGCTTTTTAATCTGCTTCAAACCCTATCCCCTCCCTACCCCCCTCTTCCATTTTCAGCTTTATTGTAGTGAAACCCGCCTGAAGAGGCCGGGTAGAGTTGGGGCCCCGTCGGATGGATAATCGTTGTTGCGGGAGCAGGTTTTTTCACTCTGGCCACCAGAATTCGTCAAGACATGTGGATGTGATGGATAGGCCAAATTTTGACATGGATAGGCGACAGGATTCCGGCACTGTTTGCGGCAGAGATCACCGCATAAAGCAAAGAGTGGCCCCGTGCTTCCATATTAGACTCTATCGCCTTGTATAATGCCACGTGTTCACTGCTGTTACGTCTCATCAGATTTTTCTAGTCTACACTAACCGCGCTTACGCTATTGAACATCCTTTTTACAGCGAATTCTTTTATGAGATCATAATAAACGATTTTGACGCCTTAGTAGTCCGCCGCCGCCGCTGCCACCACCGGCGTCCGTAACTATGATCGCGCGCAATAAGAGAAAATAAATGAGAAAACAATTACTAGCACCAGATGAGGTTTGAGCACCGGCCTTCGGCGTGGCAGTCGAGTATTCTGCCATAGATCAAGCTGGTACTTGAAATTCGTTCGCAAAAATACCCTCTGCAGGTCTCATCTAGGCCAAGGAGTGTTGTTAGGATATGCTATATAGCGTCGTAGAAGAAAAAAATAGCAACCAGGCGTCACGCAATGCAAATTCCGCAACTAGTGGGCCGTTGAATGCTTTCAACCAATTACAAAGTGCTCAGCCATATTTCGTTGTCATGAGCAACAGCAGAAACACGGTGCACATATTGCCTTACAGATGTGTAGCGGGTACCACGGTTATCCGCAGAATGGCGAAAAATGGCATAGTTGCTTCCCTACTTCATGAAAATTACGATGGTTTATGGCATAGTGGGCACCTTACATGTGCACTTGTATTAGTTGCCCAAAACGACTCTACAACGTGCTCTATAAGGGCCGCTCTTCCAGCCTTTGATCTGACTGTGCTGTGTGTTCCGCGCAGGCCTGGCGACTTTTGTGTATTCTGTTGCAATGGCGTGCTTCAATTATTCATTTACTCATGTTTCAACCGATCGAATAGGCACACTTGGAGAGTTTTTCAAGCACGATTATTTTCATTTACACTATTACCTTGACATTAGCAGTGCGTGCATGCATGTCTACCTTGTTTATATGTAGTGTTCATGGGATCTCGTGGTGCTTCTCGCAGTGTTGCTCTCTTCGCCTGCTTGATTTATTTATTCAACTTTCTACCCCGCAAGTGATCACTGACAAAATTGTAAATTTCCGCTCCAAGGATAGTGGTAATTGAATTGCCAGTCATTAATTGCGAATCCCGAACGTTTGCGAACCAACACAAGCTCATTTTTGGTGAATTAGATAAACATTGGGGCTCCCCTCTCTTAGGAATTAACCTACGCACATTCATATCTTCCAGTCTCGACGCTAGACTTAATCTCACTTTTGTGCCGGGCTGTCTGACATTACCTTTGTTTTCTGCATGTGAGTGTTTCAGCATGCTTTAACGCGTCGTTCGTTTATATCTCCAATATTTTTTTTTTGTGGCTCGTTACCATCACTCCTGAAAAGCGCGACATCGTGCTCATAATACACGTAGCTGATATATCTTCCGTTGATACTTATCCCTATCTTTTCCCGTTCTAGTTCTTTAAATACCTATGGGGAACGTACCATGAGTAACATAAAAGATATATTAACTCCTCGCTTGATGCCATTCTCCATCAGGATATTCCCGCTTTTATTAAGGAATACGTTCGCTGTGGAAACTTGTTAGATGTTGGATGAGGTATGTACAGATGTTTAGGTATTCCATTATGACACAACTATTCCAGAACTACTGGTCTTTGAACACATGTATACATGAAGTGCTTATCACTTTTGAAATGTTGCTCCTTCATTACCCAGACGCATGCGTAGCTGGTGCAGCAGGCGATTGACCATTTTAGTTGGGTTGGATACAATATTGGCTTTTTCTCGGCCTTGCACGGTTCCGCGAAATTTTGGGCCTCGACCGCACACTAAGACCCTAGTGTAGCAGTGATGATTACGAAGTATTTTTGTATGGCGGCAAGTCGGAGAATGCCATTGCACAGCTAATAGGCTACTTTAACACTGCTGGCTTATTATGCAAGAACTATGACACTAGAGACCTGCCGTGGTCGGAACGCAGCTGTTTTACTTTGTCACACGTCTATTTTAATTATGTTACTGTGCGCATCGAGCAACCACCTCCGGTTTTCCCATCTATACTTGCTACGTGCAGACTACGACGGTGTAGTATTACCATACTTATCGCACGGTAAACCAAGACCCCTGAAGCACCATAATAACTTGTGAAAATGATCTCACTGGGGGCTTCCTGACCTCGCCCTGGCCGACATCACGCCAGGACCGGCTAGCTTACATAGGCCCAATGTCGGCTTGCCAAACATCGGCTCAAAACTGGCAAGTCCTTTCGGACCACAGCTGGGTTGCCTTGATCTGTCCAATGTCGGCAACAGCGGCCAACGCCATCAACAGCGGCCCAACACCGGCCCAACATCGGCTGTCAGCAGCGGCCCAACACCGGCTAGCTCACATCCAGCCAATGTGGGTGAAAGTAGCGCGATCGTGATTTGCCGACGTAGGACCAACGTTGCTACCAACATTACCCGACATTGGGCCAAGATCGGTTCAATATCGGCGTGCTGCCTTGGTAGCCAACTAATCAAACTGACGGTGCTATATACAACATGCTCAGTGCAACTTTCTTCATAAACGCCCTAAAGAGCCGCATGGAGTTCTTTGACATATTTTGGTTTTATTAATCCCATAATCTTTAACCCTTCATTACACTGACTGCGAGGATTTCGCAGAACATCTCGAAATGTATTTTTTCGCAAGTTGGCCTTCAATAATTGTAATATATTGCATGATTTCAAGCGAGAACGAAAACATGTAGACTAAGCAATATATTTAACTTTTTATCGAAACACATGATCGATGATTCAAAATCAAAAAGAATCACAAACTCACATTGTACGGTGGTGATTTCGAAGGATACGAAAATGAGCAAACAAAACTCACGCATTTAGTGCAAGTTTACGCAGCTCGCGCACACCTGCAATAAAAATACCATCTTGTGGATCAATTAACAGAAGCTACAAGCTACCTATTCTACAGATTGCTTTCGCGTGGATGATTTTTCAGGGCCCTCTTCTCTGCAACAAGGAAACAAGATTTTTTAAAGATTTGTCTGGTTTCAATATGCGTAAGCGCATATTGAGAATATTAGTATTTGACATGAAAGTACTTGTTCTTGAATGTGACTTGGCTTGTTACCTTACCCATTTCATACCCAGAAATTCTGGACATTGCCCCTTCAGCATTTGCTGGAGCTTCACTGCAGTACACCGCCTTAACTGAATGGGTGGCGTTTTAAAAAAAATATATATCTCAACATATTAGCCGATTTTCAAGAAGTTTCAAGTAACATCGAATTTAGAGGGCTGTCCTTGAATAACATGCGCAAAAGCGAAACTTGTTCGTTAGTTCGTTTGTGAGTTACAGCGATGTCTCGTGAGAGCATGTGGTGAAGCCACACTCCAGGAGCTTGTGGTTCAGTATCCTCCCAGAGAGGGCAAACAACTGAAATGTGCGAAGGTGGAAATGTAAAAATATCGAAAAGGGCTCGCCTTGGTATTGCAACAGCAGGGATGTGTCGTTCTACTTCTCTTTTTTTTTTTTGCGAGAGGAGGAGGAGGAGGAGGAGAGAGTGGGGAAAGGAAAAGACGCAATTTCGGCAGCCCTAGTTGGGAGCACGGCTCAGCGCCTGTAGGGGAATGGGGAGAGGGCATTAAAGATGTGGGAAAGAGAGGAGAAGAAGAGAGAGAGAAAAAAAGAAAAAGAGAGAAATGGCGTCCATGACCGAGGACGCGGCCGGCGGCTATTATAGCCGGTTGTCCAGTCCAGTGTCCTCAAGGAAGCGAAGAACCGCCTTGAAGACCTGGGTGTGGTGCCGTGCAGGGAAGAGGAGGTCCCTCTGTGTAGAAAGTGGGCAGCGTTGCAAGAGACGCCACAGCATCTCTCGCTGACGCAAGAACGTGAAAGGATTTAGGAGGCCGGAAAAAGGGAGAGGAAGTGATTACGCGCGTGCAAGGTGTGTGTGCGCGCGCTCGTTGGTTCTTGCCATAGCACGTTGTGTTTTGATCGTACGTCCACCTGCGTAAATAAACTTCCATCCAAATGTATATGATTTTACTTGAGTGTGCATAAGGTTAATGTGTGCACATGAATCGCTGAAGATTGAGGTGGATTAAGGTGAGGATTAATGCGTAAACAAATGTAGAGAAGACACATGGAGGTGTAGAGCAATATGGAACAGTATATTACTGTTAATTGTGGTGAATTACAGCAGCTGAAAGCGGATTGAGGCGCGGATGAATGCCTAGAGCAATATGGAACAGTTTATTACTGTTAATTGTGGTGAATTACAGCAGCTGAAAGCGGATTGAGGCGCGGATGAATGCCTAAAGCAATAGAGAGAAAGTGGATTAAGGCGGATTAAGGTTTGGAAAAGTGTGGAGTAGTTCATCAATGCCAATAGAGATGAATCGCAGTGGCTTAAGGCAGATTAACGTGCGGACTAATGCGTGGAGTGGTATGAGAGGATATAGCAAGGTGGATTAAGGTATGGAGCATTATGTGGTAGAGCGTCGAAGTTTATTGAAGTGAACTACCGTGGCTTAAAGAGGTTTATTGTACTGATTATTGATTGTGAAGCCAATGGATTGAGATGGATTACGGTGAGAAGCAGCATGGCATACACCCTAAATGTTATTTGAAGTGTAACAGAGTGTCTTAAGGTGGATTAAAGTGTGAAATGATTTAGAGAAGATGGATTGGGGTGTATGAAGGTGCTATGCAGTGTGGAGTAATACGTCAACGTTATTTGAAGTAAATCAGAGCGGCATAACGTGGATTGGGGTGCGGATTAAGGTGTAGTTTGTTGCAGAAAAGGTGGATTAATGTGGATTAATGTGCGGTGTGACATGGAGTACTATATCAATGTTATTTGGAGTCAGTGTGGTCTAAGGTGGAATAAAGTGTGGAGTACTGAGAAGAGGTAAAATTAGGGTGGATTAGGGTGTAGAATAGTATAGAAAAAATGGATTAAGGCGGATTAACGTACGGAAAAAAATGTCGTATCGAATAATTGTTACTTGAAGTAAATCAGAGTGTCTTAAGGCGGATTTAAGAGCGAAGGGGTATAGAGGGTGGATCTATGTGGATTGGGGTGCGGATTAACGTGTATACTGATACAGAAAAGCTGGATTAATGGGGATTACGGTGCGATACGATATGGAATACTATATCAATGTTACTTGGAGTCAGAGTGACTTTAGGTGGAAGGAAGTGCGGAGTATTAAAGAGATGCCAGATTAGGGAGGATTAAGGAGGGGATTAGGGTGTAGAATAGCGTAGAAAAGATGAATAATTGTTATCTTAAGGGAATCTGAGTGGCCTAAGGAGGATTAGAGTATGGATTAACGTTCGAAGATGACTCAAGATGGATTAAGGCATGGAAAAGTATGTAGTATTGCGTATTTGTTACCTTCAGGGCATCAATGTGGCTTAAGGCGGATTAGAGTAGATTAACGTTCAGATTATTTTACCGGTGGAATAAGGGGATTAAGTATAGAAAAGTATGTACTACTGCATAATAGTTAGTTAAGTGGATTAAAATGGCTTAAGGTGGATTAGAGGGTGGATTAAAGTACGGATTAGTTTAGTGAATAAGGATTAAGGTAGAATAATGTATGGAAAAGTATGTACTGTTGCTTAATTGTTACATTATGTAGGTCAAGGGTGCTGAAATTGCATTGGAGTGTGGATTAGCGGTCGGATTAGTTTAGCGAAGCCGGTACAAGGTGGATTAAGGTATGGAAAAGTATATAATATTGCATATTTGGGATCGTAGATGGATTAAGGTGGATTAGTGTGTGGATTAACGTTCGGATTAGTATAGCGATGAATTAAGGTGGTTAAGGTATACAAAAGTAATTGTTATCGTAAGTGGAATAAAGTGGCTTAAGGTGGATTAAAGTGTGGATTAACGTTCGGATTAGTATAGCGAAGATGGATTAAGGTGTAGAAAAATATGTAGGATTGCATATTTGTTATCGTAAGTAGATTAAAGTGGCTTAAGGTGGATTAATGTGGATTGATGTTCGGACTAGCATAGCGACGATGAATTAAGGTGGATTAAGGTATGGAAAGTATGTAGCATTGCATAATTGTTATTGTATGTGGATCAAAGTGGCTTAAGGGGGGATTAAAGTGTGGATTAACGTTCGGATTAGTATAGCGAAGATAGATTAACGCGAATTAAGGTATGGGAAAGTATGTAGGGATGCATATTCGTTATCGTTAGTGGATTAACGTGGCTTAAGGTGGATTAATGTTCAGACTAGTATAGCTACGATGGATTAAGGTATGGAAAGTATTTAGCATTGCATAATTGTTATCCCATGTGGATCAAGGTGGCTTAAGGGAGATTAGCGGATGGATTAACGTTCTGATTAGTATAGCGAAGATGGATTAACGCGAATTAAGGTATGGGAAAGTACATACCATTGCATTATTGCTATTGCAAGTGGATTAAAGTGGCTTAAAGTGGCCAAGAGTGTGCAATAACGTTCGCATTAGTATAGCGAAGATGGATTAAGGTGGATTAAGGTATGGGAAAGTATGTTGGATTGCATATTTGTTATCGTAAGTGGATTAAAGTGGCTTACGTTGGCTTAGAGTGTGCATTAAGGTTCAGATTAGTATAGCCAAGATGGATTAAGGTGGTTTAAGGTGTACAAATGTATGTAGTATTGCATTATTGTTATCGTAAGTGGATTAAAGTGGCTTAGGGTGGACTAGAGTGTGGATTAACGTTCGGATTATTATAGCGAAGGTGGATCAAGGTGTGGAAAAACATGTACTATTGTTGTATCTGAAGTTGATCAAGGTGGGTTAAGGTTGATTAGAGTGTGAATTAAAGTTCAGATTAGTTTAGTGAATGTGGATTAAGGTACGGAAAAGTATGTACTTTTGCATAATTGTTACAGTAAGTAGGTCAAGGGAGCTGAAGGTGCATTGGAGTGTGGATTAACGTTAGGATTAGTTTAGAGAATATTGCTCAAAGTGGATTAAGGCATGATAAAGTATGTAGTATTGCATAATTGTTATCGCAGGTTGATTAAGGTGGCTTAAGGTTGATTACAGTGTGACTGAACGTTCGAATTAGTTTAGCGAAGATGGAATAACGTGGAATAATGTACAGAAAAGTATGTAGTATTGCATAAGTGCTATCGTAAGTGGAAAAAAGTGACTTAATGTGGATTAGAGTGTGGATTAACGTTTGGATTAGTTTGGCGAAGATGTATTAAGGTGCATTAAGGTATGGGAAACTATGTAGTATTGAATAATTGTTATTTGAAGTGAATAAGGTTGGATTAGGGGAATGTATTGTTGAATAACGTGCTAAGTAGTTTAGCGAAGAAGAATGAAGTTGTATCACGGCGTGATGAAGTACTACGTCGATGTTATTTAGGGTTATCAATCTGTGGATTAAGTTGCAATATAGTATAGTAAGTAATGTAGATTATGGTGCGGAGCATAGTGGGCATGTATAATATTAACGCGAGAGCGTTAAAGAGCTCGTTTCGCAGAAATTCCGGCGTTGGCGTCGGCGCCGTTGGTTGTGAGCGAAAAATCGAGAAAGATGCAAATGAAATAAATGATAAAATTTCCGGGTCCGAATGAGGATCGAACCCAGGTTGTCTGCGTGGCAAGCAGGTGTTCTACCACACAGCCATGCTTTTGCTTGGGATTACATATAAAATAATTTCCGCTGCTGGAAATGCAGTGAAAATAGCCTTCATGCTTTACAAACACACGCGTCCTGTATACAGGCGTCCAATACAATATGTAATATCGCAGTAATATTGCGTAGTACAAGCGTACATTGCCATTCTAACGACATTGTGGTTCAAAGCCGTCAAATTATCACAAAAGGCACACAATTTACTGCGCGTATTCCTTTAAGACCACGTAGTGGGTGCATAGGAAGTTCGAGAATATTTCCCGCATTTCCTACGCATAATTTCTTGTGGTTTAAAGCATGCTACCATTACATAGTATGCACTAAGTGATTGAGTGCACACAAGGGACATGATATCGCTATCGCGTTCAAGTCTTAAAGGCGAAGCTTAAGGGTCCCCCCAATTTTTGTTGCTTCAAGTGAATGAAAGTGGTTGGTGGTAGATTAAGGAGTGGATAAAGGTGTGAAATGGTATCCAGAAGACTGATTAAGGTGACCAAAGGTACGAATGAAGGTTACGTGGTGCATAAATATTGTTTTATTTCAATCAGGGTGGCTTGGGGTTGTATGAAGTGTGGTTAACGTTCCGAATGGTTGAGCGAAAAAGGATTAAGGTGTGATTCAGGAGGAAGTGCTACATTAATGTTATTTGACGTGAATGAGGGTAGAATACAGTGTGGAATAATCTGAAAAGTATTACAGAAAAGATGGATTAAGGTGTGAATCACAATGGAGCAGTAGAAAAATGGTATTTGAAGTGAATCATGATGACGTATGGTGGAAAAACGTCTGGATTAATAAGAAAAGTAACTCCCCCCCCCCCCCCCCCACCCAGAAGAGGCAATGTTGCCGCCCAAGAGGACACAATGTTTAGTTTCCTGACGCGTAGTTGTGCTGATGAGCGATGTTCCGGGCAAAGCAAAAGAATCAATAACGCATATCTGGTTTCGCAGTTAATGTTTTTGAAGCCGACGTAACTAGCTGAAGCCTGCTGTCTTTTTTCCTACCGAACACGTCGATTCAGCAGTTTTACAGGGAAAAAATGTAGTACACTAAATAAACATGTGATGACTAGGACTGATAGTATGTTGATGTCGTCTGAACCGAAAAATACCGCTATACTTAATTAAAAGGGAAAGCTAGGCGACTTGCTTTTGCTGTGACGGCAGCGTGGATGGGGGGAGGACAAAAGTCACATTATTGCCGCTGGGGCGATAGCAACAGATTGGAATGTCACACGAAGAACGGCAAGCAGATCGAAACGTGGAGCGCGCTGCTCAAGTATAAAGGACGCACGAAAAGAACAACACAGGGCGAGCGCGAACAAACAGCGTTCACAGCTCGACACTTAAAGCGCGCTGCTCAAGCACAAAGAACGACGCACGAAACCCACGCAAAGGTATACACAGAACGAGAGAGAACAACTGTCAAAGTTGTTGCTTCACTGTGTTTGAACATCGCGCTTCATTCGCAAACGGGACCGCTGCAGCGAGCGAGGTGACATCCGTGCACTCTTCAACGCAAGGTTTCCTGTGAAAGCACAAGGCGTACACCCGCCCCCCCCCCCCCCCCCCCCACCTCCCACGAGATAAGCGCGCGCGCACGGGCGACGACGCCCTGTTGGGGGAACTGCAAGTAGTAGACGAGCGCGTGCTTCGCAAGGAGCGCGGTGCCAACCTATTAAGATACAGTTCTTTATCTCAAAGGTGTCCTGCGCGCCATCTCGCCGGTAATGCAAAGAACACGCTGAAAAGCTTTGAGATCGGCGCACCACCAGCGCTAAATGGTGTATATAAATAGCTCGCCGTTAGAATGCTGCAAGATGTACGCATTCGTGGGCGAGCGGTTTAATGCCACGCGCTGCGGAGCGGGAGGTCGCGCGTCAGGAAATATTTTGTGAAATATTTTTCTTCTGGCTTTTTTATATATTAGGTACATATAAATAGACGGGACATGTCGGCAACGTGGACGGAAAAATCCAGCCGAGAGTGTCGATATAATTGCTATCGCAATAAAAGGGAATGGACACACACGGGCGCTCACTGAAAATTGATTTTATTTATTTCACACATGACGTCACCAGCACACGCACAAAAAAAAGAATTACATGCCAATCAGAAATAGCATTTCTGTATCATGTAAAGGGAGAGAAATCTTTGCTTCGCATGCATGTGGCAAGCTTAGACAATCTCGCGATTTATTTGGTTATTACTTTTATACGTTACCTCTATTTCATGAAACATTTTTTCGCAATTACATGTTTTAAATGCACAGCAAGGTTTGCGCTAGCGGAGTTCTTGACAGCAGTGTGGTTGTCTCTTAGACGGTCTTTATTGCAGCGCCCCGTCTGCCCTAAGTGTTTTGTACGACATGGCAATAGAATGACATAAACTACTCTTATTCAGCATGCACAAACTGCTTGATGTGCTTTTTATAGTACATGTAGCCTTGGACGCCAGTCCAGGTTACGCGTTCACCGTGCTTAACGAGATTAGACGTTCACCGTGCTTAACGAATTATTTGGGGACAAAGCACTCCCGCGCCACAACGCTTAGATGTCTTCTTTTACCGTGCCCAATCCGTTGAACGAAAGGGACTGGAAACGTTGCTTCTTCTATTTAAATATGCGGATCGAGTAGTGCCCCTTTCTTAACCTTCTATACCAGCTCTTCTGATACTGAGACAACCGTGGTTTCTGAAAAACCATCCTTCTCTAAATGGTGACGCTCGTGAGAAAAGCTGAAATTGTCTAAGCGGTGGCAAGACTTCGTGATAGCAGATCCTAAACAAGTTGTAGCTACGCCTATTTTCACTAGCTTCGATGTACCTACGCGTATTTTAGCCTTACTTATTCTCGGATAATACTGCGAGCAAATGCGATGGGCGGTGAAAGTTAATTGAAAATCCAAAAATTGAATTTTTTTCTTCGTCGGTGTCTCATGGGCATAGCTCGGCACACTCACTCATGAGTGCACTCAACTCACACTCACTCACACTCATTTGAACGTGGTGAGTTGAGTATGAGTGAGTACTCATGCGTGTGAGTGGACGTGAGTGTGAACGTGAGTGAGAACTCATGAGTGTGAGTGGTCGTGAGTGTGAACGTGAGTGAGTACTCATGAGTGTGAGTGGACGTGAGTGTGAACGTGAGTGAGTGCGAAGGCTGAAAAAATTGTGGTGAGTGAGTTTGAGTGAGTACTCCCTTAAAGTGCCGACCTATGGAGCTCGGCACACTCACTCATGAGTGCACTCAACTCACACTCACTCACACTCATTTGAACGTGGTGAGTTGAGTATGAGTGAGTACTCATGAGTGTGAGTGGACGTGAGTGTGAACGTGAGTGAGTACTCATGAGTGTGAGTGGAGGTGAGTGTGAACGTGAGTGAGTACTCATGAGTGTGAGTGGTCGTGAGTGTGAACGTGAGTGAGTGCGAAGGCTGAAAAAATTGTGGTGAGTGAGTTTGAGTGAGAACTCCCTTAAAGTGCCGACCTATGCTCATGGGCGAGGCTAACTCCCATTCCAAAGCAGCAAAAAATATCACTAACCTTCACGGGAAGTAGTTGCGAACAGATAAAGAGGAGGTAGTCCTCGACGAACATGCAGCACTTGACCACGTGCCGCTGCGAAAAGTGCTATCGAGGGTCCGGCTGACATGGCCATGAAAAATCTCAATAATTGAGGCAACATGCGCACTCCCTGCTTCTCAACCATGACGTTCCCATCCCAAACAATAAACGTAGAACGCAACTAAAACACCGACAACTCGAGAAAACTTGGAACAGGAATTCCACCAAAACTTGTGAGCTTTAACAAACTGTCACTTGTGTGAGGAATGCTTAGCGCAGCCAAAGTATTAAAACTTGTGGCAGCCGCGAGGTCACCGTGCAGCAGATGACGCGAGAACGACTGACAACAAAGGACTACTTTCTGTTCAGACGACCTTGTTACTCCAATGGCGTAGGGTAAGAGAGAAACAGGACTAGGTGACCTCTCGTGCCTCCAATTGTCATGACTGAGCCCACACACTTTTTTCTGCCGACCAAATAATAATGTGATAGCGTTACAGAGCTCCTGTCTCGAAAATTCCGGTGTCGGTGACGGCGTCGGCGTCTGTGGTTGTGAACAAAAAAGCAGCGTTGGCCGTGAGCGAAAGTTCAAGACTGATGCAAATGGACATAGGAGCCGGAGGTCATTTACTCTTTGGTTTTCGTTGTGGCACAGCTTAGGTCTCCACCGTGAAGCGAATGCCCTAATTTTCGAATTGATGCTTGTCTCCTCGTTGCTGATACTGTAGCTCCTTAATGCATTTTTCGCCAGCGGCACGATTATATGAGTATTTTGTTCAAACTGTCCATGACGAGAGTGCCAATTCGGGTATACGTGCCAGCGCACCTTCTTGTTACACGGGTCGTCCAAGGCGAGTGCTTAGCAATTTCTTGAGAACTGCTATATATTTTGCTGTTGTGTGTACCTGTAAGGCACCAAGCTCTGTGCGAAGCTCACCGACGGTCATACTGCTGTAGTCTGGTGATCCGCTGCTTGTGTGTGGCCTTTCGTCTGCCTGCCTTGCCCTTTTCTTCCTGTTCGACTCTATGCCACCCTCGTACCAGTATTCCACATTTGATTTAGTATATGCACGCACATACCGAGCGGCAGTATGATCTTCTTGCCGTTTCGCTAATTTTAGGGCATCGGCAGCAGAGTTCCACTTGTTGGTTTTTTTATGATGTATTTGCTTCAGGATGTCATTTTTTTCCAGGCCTTGGCTCGAAAACCAGCTCAGGTTTTGGAACTTTTTGTGCTTACTCGTCGCGTGATGTGCAAAAATGTGCATGTACGGTGTGACTCGCGCACATCCGTACCCCCTACGTCCCGAGGAACCAAGGTTAATAAAAGTCAACAAAAATTATTTTCCGAAGTCTTCCATGTCGTTCGCCGAGTAGTCATTAGCGAAATGCTTCAGAGCTTGGTGTAGTATGTGCCAAATTTGCAGGACCTGCCGCTCTGTGTCCGCATGAAGGGTTCCTTTCAGCTTTTCTGGGAGACGTTCCATCAACAATTGTGAATCGCGACCAGTGAGCGAATACGTTGAGAGCCCTTTTCTTTCGTCGTGCCAAACGTCAAAGTGAACGCCACAACTTCGCACAATGCGCACGAAGCTTTGCACGTGCTTGTCTTTAGGCGCATCAACGTCGTTAACTTGGGCAGCGAGGTCAAGTTCTTCAAATTATAATGCTAATGAGTGCAGCAGACGATCCACGATTCTCATTTTCATGTGAAGTGTATCCGGTACGACCAGCGCTGGTTCAATCAGAAGCAGTGGTGGGTGTTGAACTCCATGAGACAAAGTGTCGCAGTCTGATTTTAAATTGGTCAATGTTCTGGCGCAGAGGTCATTGAAGTGTGTCGGTTGTTAGGAAGTGTTGGCTCGTTCCATGTCGGAGGAGTAACAAAATGGACAAGGGTATTTCGATGATGCAGACTTAAGTCCAAGGACAATCAAGAGAAATTTCAGGTCTGCCGAAAGGCAAACACTGACAGGAACGTCAATGTCATCCACCTTTATGAATCCATGGTTTGCTGTTTCATTAATCTCAAGTAGTACGTCTGCGAATACGGCCCTTAATGTGAAATAGTCTTCAGGTACCTGTGACAGCACTAGGAGACGGTGAAGTTTGTGTGATTGAATTCTTTGACCCTTTCTTATTATTGCAAATGAAAGCGTTGCCCATGAAGTACGCCGGCTGACTCTGCAGCCATCGCCTTCCACTTTCACGATGAGTTGCTGATGTGCCAGATTTGCTATAGATGTTGTCTCGCTTTCCGCGAGATGTGTTACTGCTTTTCGCAATTCTTCGCAAAAAGAGAGTTGAGCTCCAGGAAACTGTGGTGTACGGAATATATTCGACAGTGAGTCGATCTTTTCGCGATATGACTGGATCAGCCGCAGCGGAGGCAGATTTGGCAAACAGGTACACAGCTCGTGCCACACTGTATCACGAATTAGGTGATTGTCCAGAAGGCAAGCTAGCTTGCCTACAAGTTCTTGATCGTTTGTTGACAGAGCATCAAAGTCTTGTGCCTTTTTTTCCTTGGAAGGAATGCCTAATTTCCAGCTGAACGTCCACGGTGTCCGATTGCGTGGTTATTCTGTGCACTGAACCACTGCTGTCTGCGACAGTAACTTCTTGGAGGTCGAGTGCGTAGCTGTCCATAATATCCTTAACGGACTCATACACACAATAGCCAAGTGCGGTGAGCTTTCTTTTGTCAGTTTTCTGGCACCCTCCTCCTATGGCTTTGCCTGTGTTCAGACAGCGGCTGCGCTGACCAATGATAACCTCTAGCTCTTGGATTTCTGAACGTGAGACAGCGCACATTTACTCACATGCGTGCAAAGCACTCTCCAAACGCTCCACCTTTTCTTTGAGGCTCACAATGTCATTGTCTCTCTGCTTTATTTCTTCCTCGAGGGAGGCAACTTTTGCCTTTAAGGTGAGTTGTTTCCACTGCTGTAACTTCACCTGCAGATAGAGGAAAGCATAGACTACTAACTTCTTCTAAATACGTTTGCCTTCGGAACCCTTTTAGCTGCAAGCACCGGCAAGAAACGACCTTGCAAAATGCTTTCAAACGGTCTTCCAGTCCGATGCACAAGTGCGCATGCTCAGTACCGCTACTTGAATGACTTAAGAGGCACTCTACATAAGTTCTTTTCATGGAGGAAGTCTCTCGAAATATGTTTAGTGCCGTGCCTTTGAGAATATGAAGCACAACTTTGTCATCGGAATATGCCAACCACGCGTCTTTATTTGTAAACGTGTCCATGGTTGCTGTCACGATTACTTCAAGAGAAAAAATAAAAACAGCCAATTGCACTGTCAGATTAACTTTGACAGCCACTCTGCGAAGCAAAGAATACGCGCAAGGACTCTACAGGGATCCCATACTTAGAGACAGATGACTTCTGAAGTCGTAGCGAGCATTTCACGCGCAGGGGAAAGCGAATTGAAACTGTGTCGCCAAACTTATTGTGCGCCTGATACCAACCAGCTGGTAGGTCGAGACGGTCAAAGCACTCTTGTTCACATTGAATCCAGCCCCGTTTCAATTCTGTCCCCCCTGCACGTGAAAGCCCATCTGATTATATCCAATTCAAAGTTGCGTATTACAAGTCTGCCCCGGTTGTTGCTCGCATTGCTCAGCCTCTGCTGGATCGCGCGGAGAAAGTTCGCTGACGCGGCCTCCAGCCGTCGTGGCTCAGGTCTCAGAGGATGCAAAAATGCGTCGATGCACTTCTGATTCAGGTTACGTCGGGGCACGATGGTGCTCTCCCATATAGGGCAGCCTTCCCACTTTAGGAGGAATCCTTTTTTCTGAAATAGGAAATAGACACTTTATCACGACCTGCATATTCCGAGAAAATTCACTTAGAAATAGAGAGGTGCATGACTAATGAACGTTGAGAATTTATCGGATATAGAGAATTTTAATGTTTTAAGAAAATAACTTGCACATGCCAAAGCTAACACCTATTCGATAGCTAAGAGGATAAACAGTAACACTTCGTCGGCTATGTTTCCTCTTTTTAGAATTCATGTAGTGAGTTGGTAGACACTACATCAGAGCATCGTGATTCGACCGAGTTCGAGCACACACGTTCTTTTTAGCGCATGTCTACATTTTCGGGAAAGTTTCAGCGCGCACGCAACAGACAAGGTCGTGAGGAAAAAAGAAAAACATGCGCCATCTTCCCTCACGTCTTCTCTTCTCACGTTCTTGTCTGTTGTGTGCGCGCTGAAACATTCCCGAAATCTACTGATAACAACTAGCCCAGCTTTCTATGCTTTTAAGCCATGCCTTGTCGTACACTGCCGCTTCGTGGGTCTGTACAGTTTAGCGGCATTTGTAATTGAACGCCAAGTGGGGCGGAACACATTAACAGCGAGGCATGGCACAGGGTGAATTATGAAGCTCAGCTTTGGTGTCATTCTTGCGGCAGAGCACCAAACACGTTGACGTGCCAGCTAAAATGACCTAACCAGAATTCTCCAGCAGCGTCGAGATTTACTGACCAACAATCCCAAAACGAACACCGCTGCGGCAAGTGAACTGCCACGTTTCGCAAACCACCCCCGGGGCGCGATAGTTGTTACTACTTCCTTGACGGTGACGTTAGGTAAAACTATAGGAGTCGCCGTGAAACCTTGTGTTAAAACGAGGTTGCTTCGTTACAAATTTTAAATTGCAGGCCTTACGCCGACAGGATGCGCCCGAGTGACAAGCAAAATATACTAATGTTGCAGTGCCAGCGATAAATTGGTTGTACGCATTCTCTCTCTCTCTCTTTTTTTTTCTTTTTTGTTGGTAAAAGCTAGTTGTATGTGACTGTCTTTAAAGTGAGGTTACGTCGCCTCGACACGCTTTTTGAAAAGCCGGAAATGTATCTTACCGTCTTTCCTATTACTCTTTCCACGCGGTAGTAGGTCATTGAAGGCACCCAAAAGGTCTTCGAAAAACGTTGATGCTCCACCAAGATGCTACCTTAGGCATACATGACTGGCTGCTGCGATGTTTAGATGAGGAAAGAGAAAGACAGTGAATAAATGCAACAATATCGCTCGGTATTAATGTTCAAAAACGGCACGTGGAGTGTTACTCTTACCATGGCTATCGTTGTACGCCGTTCACTAACGAAGTATCCTGATGAGATGGCGAAAAAAGGCCTGTAAATCTGCTGCACAGCGTGCGCACGATTTAGTACCACCGCAAGCAGGAAAACGACTTTGCGGGATGCACTAGCCAAACGCACCGTGCACTAATCTGAGATGGCTGCGTCCTGTGTCGTAGGTGTTGTCCGCTGTGGCAAGAAGACACTGAGACGCAAGTGCGTTCCTCCTTTTGTCCGTCACACTACCGTCCTCCGGCCTGGCACGCACGTCTCGAAAGAACTGAGACGCTCACTGCAGACCAGCCGTGTTCTTTTGCGGAAAACGAATGGTGTAGAGAAGGGAGACGCACTTTGCGTTCGCCGCTGCACCCCGTGACAACTTTCTGTGGCAGTACTTGTCAAGCCTATGGAGTCGAAGCGTGGATTTTTACGGAGAAAGCCTTACATCTCTGTTCACGGCCACACTGGAGAGACGCGCCGGGTGTCATTACGAAGGAACGCCCGCGCGTCTCTAGCCCCTGCCATACTCTGCTTAAAGGTCGCGTTATTAGAAAGATTTAGTTGGGTGTCCGCAGCAGCTCTGCGTACGCAGGAAACGCGCGTAGGCGTCAGTGCGCACGCCCAGTACGCAGGAGAACGCACGGTTTCGTGCGGGCGTCCTCAGGTTTTAAGAAGCTGTGTAACGTTTCTTGCGGATTCTGCTGACTGCGTGTCATTCCGGAGTTTTGTTTGGGAGGACGAACACGAGCACCGAACCTTTAACCCAGCCGTGGGGGTTGTTACAGCAGCTGGCGTCTGGCGTCGCTGCGTAGCACACTACTGGCTCCAGCGAGCTCAACGCAGCGATCAACTTTTCAACCTTCGCGTTCGTCCAACCATGGAGGAAACTGTAGCCGTTCAGTGTGGACGCGCTTCGCTACATGCGCACGAACTCACGCGTTGCGTATGTGCGTGGCTATGGACGCCCAACCAAATATGTCTATTAGGTATGAAAAATATACCGTGAGCTCGAAGGCTGCGCGTCTACCTTGTCTTTTAGGTGTTCCCTTGAGGAAAGAATTTTCAAAAGCCCAGAGATTGTTAGCAATGCCACGTTACAGCGCCATTTCTTGGACTTTGCGGCTGTCGCGCGACAAAACATTAGCTTTGTCTCATGACTGGCTGGGCAACACACACAAAAAAGAAATTGACAGCACGGGCGCAATCTCGCAACAGTGTTTTATTAGAGACGACGAAATGCACTTGTATCTTGAAAAACACAGAATACCCCCTGCGGTTGAGTCTAATAACTACGAAAAAAAAAAGATAAAGAATAGATAAAAACCGATTCAACAACCTTACGACATGTAAGCATAAACGAAACGCAAACTGGTAACTACCTTCAGGCTGACGTCACACATCTATAACGGGAGTTCTACACGAGCTCCGCAAGAAAGCAAGTTCCTTACCTGACGTCTTGATGGATGCATCGCTCACACACTTCTCTCCCATATTTCTAACATGACAAGCTTCCATGAATTCCCGGTTTATTTTCTTTTGCCTGTCTGTTGAAACAATTATTACGCCTGTGAACAATGGTGTGGAGCCGCATGAACTGCAATGGTCAGCCGGATGTGGACTCGCTAAACTCCGCAATGCGGAATAGTCCTGGTATTGATGCACCTTCCAGATTGCCCAACATATCTTCCTGAACTAAAAGGAACCCGGATCACCACTCCTGCTTTTCATGAACGGTAGCAATGGCTGTGCTTTGTCAGGCAGTTCTGTTTACACTCTGCGTACAAGAGAATTCCATAATCTTTCAAAGTCGTGGGCCCTATTTGGAAAGCATGTCAGGTGCTGTAACAGTAGTGACGCCATACCTCCAGACCAAAGCTGTCCAAATTCGAGGCATGGAAAGAAACCCGAAAAGTTTGGGAACTGATGCTAGCAGTTCTTCCATACGTTCACAGGATGTCCCGTGGGCTGACAAACGCAAATAGGCATGTCACTTTCTGGCCTTTCTATCGTCATCTTACTGTACAATGCCAATGTGGACTTCACCGCCTCATTTAGGTTGTCTCGACCGTCACTTTTGCTCCTTTCCACCGCACATTGCAGGCGCTTCGCGCTCGGTGCGCTCCCAGGATTGCACAAATTAACCGACTTTCGGCCAATTGTGACCGTATTGATGAGAGCTTGGTGCCATTAAATAATTTATATGCTGACCAGGACCAGGGAAGGTGGCCAAATTATTCGATTTTCCAAACTAATGAGCGTCGAAAAACCGAGCCTTCACTGTAGCACCTGTGACGAAGGCGTTATTTCAAATGACGATTGTAAGTGGCACACTACTGAAGCTCATAGTCATTCCGGCCCCCCAAGAAGACTAACTTTCCGGACTTCGCCCCGCTAGATGAGGTATACTTGAGACCCTTGCGATAGAAGTAGTCACTTCTTTCACGCTTTTTCAAGAAATGATAGAGAGAGGAGGACACAAAACCTGACACATGTAAATGAAAATTTATTGCGAACATCTGGGATGGTAATTTTTGAGGTACACCTCAGTAAACCTCGTGATGCAGATTAATCAACGACAGAACCATAGCATACATGCTTATAATAACCGATAGCACTTTTGGGGGAGATGGTAAGCTAAGATGTTCAGGTAAACGGGCAGCGCAGCACAGACCAAGGACAAAACACAGACGACACAAGTGCTGACGCAGCCTGAGAAATTCATTGGGTGCGCAAAAAATAAAAGAAATTTAAGTTTAATGATATTTAAATAGCTTGTTACCCAATTTATCTTGTTTATCCAGCAGGTATCATGTGATATAAATGTATGTTTTTTTTGCGCACGCAATAAACTTCTGTTTTGAGTAAACGCTCATGTCGTCACTTTTTGACCTTAGTCAATATCTCGCTGCATGATTACCCGAAAATGCTTATAACGTGGAGAGCATTCATTACTTGGCGTGACTGCTTTGGTTAGTGTCCGCGTCCGAAATTGCGCTGCCGTAATGTATGTTGTTGCTAGCACAACACAAATGAGTATGGCTGAAAGCGACGTCCTCATCAGTGACTAGGCAAACTGGCCAAAAACTAAACGTTGGGGCAAGGTTCTTATGTATTTCACCCAGAGGTGCGGCTACAGTTATTTGACAAACTTAACGTATAGAAGAATTCCTGGGCGCAGTGAGACGAGAACAGCATGGCAAGTAGCGTTTGATTTCCGCAGAGATAAGATTAGTGTGATGAAAGCAGTCCAGCCCCAAGAATTTGAGCTCGCTAGCTAGCTATCCATCTTGTCACGTGCAGTGAGGCGCCACCACACCGTAGGAAATGCATCATACAAGATTGCATGCATAGAACATATCTTCCGGGATGCCCACTTGCCACGGAAAGGCTGGAAAAAATTGCTTTCTTCAAAACATTGATTTAAAGGGCCCCTGAGCAAACTCCGGTAACTTTTTTAAAACTTCGAGTCACCGTGGGCATCGTGTTCAAAGAGAGAAAGAGAAGAGGAAGGCAGGGAGGTTAACCAGAAGGTAGTATCCGGTATGCTACCTTGCACTGGGGTTGGGGAATAGGGGGGTTGAAAGAGGGAGAGACAGAGAAAATAAATAATACGGAAAAAGACGCAGCCACAAACACCCACAAACACGAGAACGTTCCGCTCAGAGTCGTTCTGATAGGCCAGTAGATCGCAGGAAGCCTAATAGTGCTTGTAAGGCCATCTTCTGCGATGTTAGGTCGGAACGATGTCGTAATAGTCTTTCTTCAGATAGGGGCCTGTCGTCTATCTTGTTGAAGGCCTGACAAAGAGCTTGTCTCTGTGTCGCATATTCTGGACAGTCACACAGAACATGTCGAATTGTTTCTTCGTCACCCCAATGTTCACAGGCGGTGGTGTCGGCCATCGAGTTCAAAATGTCATCACTATAAGCAATGCCAAACGCAGAAGCGCTACGAGCCACGGGCGTGCCAAAAGCATAGGTCGGCGAACTCACTCATGAGTCGACTCACTCGGACTCACTCAGACCGAGCCGTGAGTCTGAGTCTGAGTGAGTTCGGGTGAGTAATATTTTGTTCAGTTTGAGTCCGAGTGAGTCCGGTTGAAGAAATTTTTCGTGAGTGTGAGTCCGAGTGAGTGCGGCTCAGGAAAAGTTTGGTGAGTCTGAGTCCGAGTAATTCCAAAGCGCAACATGTATTTCTTCAGTGAGGCTGAGTGAGTTACACCTTCTTTTGCCGACATGTGGTCCTAGCTACTCATCTTCAGCATTACTATCAGCCTTGCCAGGATTCACGGTTTAACCACGTCTACTAACAGATATTCCAAAGCAGTGTCGTTGATAAATCATTTCAATATCTGTTGATCAGAGGTGCGAATTACGTAGGGGGGTGCCTTGACCCCCCCCTTCCCCCCCCGTTAACTTTTCCATGGAAGTTCTAAATAAATCTATCTTATGTTATCCCTTTCAAGAAAAATGACCTTACTGGTTTGCGAGCACTCATAACTCTTACCGAAGGTGCATATCAAAAGGCGCCAAGAAGAGGTCCGATTACGTGAGATATTGGATGTTAAAGAGCACTGACACCATGGTCGAAAAAGCTAATTCTAGGCTAACGGACTCATGAGTCGACTCACTCGGACTTCACTCCGACTCAGATCAAGCCGTGAGTCTGAGTCTGAGTGAGTCCGGGTGAGTTATGCTGTGGTGAGTTTGAGTCCGAGTGAGTCCGGTTGAAGAAAATTTGGGTGAGTGTGAGTCCTAGTGAGTCTGGCTCAGGAAAATTTTGGTGAGTCTGAGTCTGAGTGAACCCTGAGCGCAAAATATATTTCATGAGTGAGTCTGAGTGAGCTCCACAAGTTTTGCCGACCTATGGCCAAAAGAAAAAAAAAGTAATCAATTCCTTGTCTTCTCCGGGCCTTTCGGTATCCCCAGGGTTGGTCGCGACGTCACCACTCTCGTCTCGTCATGACAGGAACAAGAAGAGTCTGTCTGCTCGAAGGTACGCGCGCTCGCCGCTCTTCCTCCCCGCACGGCGATATGGAGCACTAGGCCAGGTGGAGAGACAAGCTGCTGAATGGAGCGTAGCAAAGAATAGAGCGGTAGTGAGGACCGCTTTAGAATCTTCAAACGCTTGTAACTCCACTATTATTACGGCGCCGTGTCGAAATATTCTCGAGGCTAATTCTTTATTCAAGACTCGTACACAACTGAAGCACAGCAACTACAATTCAGTTTATTTAGGCAGCCGCATGTATAAAGTAAAATACCGGCTATAGAAACGCCAGGTAAAAGAACTGTTCAGTTATACGAACTTTTAACGCGATGGTGCAGGATTGCTCAATTAGCGAGAATTGTGGCGTCGGCGTTGGTGTCGTTCGTTGAGAGCGTGAGATACGTTAGATAAAAATAAATGGATAATGAAAATCTTCGTTTACAGTGGAAAAAGTGCGCCACGGCCGAGGTGTACCTAGAAAAACGAAGTCGGGCCAGGGATTGAGAAGGCGACGCGAACGAGGCGTCATTTCGCTATCTCGCTGTCCTCTTGACAGCGAATCTCACACATCCTGCTACATTTCATTCCCACGCGGTAGCGCCATCGAACCTATAGCATTAACAAACTTCAGTTTAATAGAATTAACTGCATAACACATCTCAGTTCTACGAAAATATAATGGGTGACATCATCCAATGCCTCCTAGGTCACCGTTATTACTGCAACAGATACAGCAGCAGTAGTTAAGGCGAAAGCCTAATCTGTCTCATCAAACGCCAAAAGTGATCGTCGCTGTTGGTAGCGTCGGCCTCGGCGCCAAAACGAATGATGCTGAAAATCATAACGTGATGGAGTCGCCCGTGGACGCCTCAGCTAACCAAAAATTTAGATGTCATTATGACATCACGTAACGGGGCGCCACGTGATTGCGTCATCACATTACATTGCAGCTTGTTCAAAGGTTAGCGCATCTCGAAAAAAGCTTCCGATGCTTCCGTTTCCCAAGGCAGGGCACAGCAACGTTGGGTGAACGAAGTTTTCAGAGGGAGGGAAGGGCAGCATTACAGTTGTCAGAGAAGAAAAAATGCCCCCCACCTCCCCGAAGGGAATCGTGAGGAAATGCGAATGCATTTCGCGCGCGCTTCACTCCATTTATATATGGTGGTTGTGGTTCGAAGAAGGAAAAGGCGCCTAATTTCTGCAGCCCGGTCGGGAGCACGGCGCAGCGCCTTCTTTTTTTTTCATTTTTTTCTTCTTTTTTTTCACATATAGCTCCGCCGAGCTCCCGCGATGCGAGCGCCCTCACGCACCAGAGCGCGCTCCTCCTCTCCACTCACTCTCCGCTACTCCGCCCACCTGCTCCGGTTGCTAGGGGCGAGGATAAGCGCGCGCGCCCGCAGCTTTGCTATGGGAGAGGGAGTGAGAACGGAGAGGGAGTGAGAGTGAGAGCGGAGAGCGGCATCCCACCACAGCTAATCGTAGGTGGCGTGATATACAACGGCGCTTCACTGTCAAGGCACGAAGAGTGGGCAATATTTTGTTTTGAACTTGATTGGCTGCCCACTTACTTTTGAAGTCAGCCAAATTATAGCCACAGCGACAGCTGCCATCTTAGCCCTGAAACCACAACCACGTGATGGTTATGATGAGTTTCAAACGGAAGCGCAAGTCTCTGGACGAATATTGGATGCCTTGCGTAGAAGACCTGATGCGCTTGGAAAAAAACACCCAGAGTGTTGTTTTGGAGACAGTATATGAAAGTTCAGAAACAGTAACGATATTCTCACAATGAAGCGAAAAATTACTGCACTGTTCCCGTGAGTTTTTAGAAGCACAAATTCACGTTCAAGTGAGCAGCATGACAAAATAAATGGGTTGCAGTGTCCTGTGACCACTTGATGTTTCCTTCAGCTTGTGATAACCGCAGGTTGTGCCGCAGTTCAGCGATCTTTCACTTAAACAAACTCCTGGGGTACCTTTCAGCCCGTTCAAGTACAGTTTGATTGTACCAGGCTAGCAAAGGAAGCACACCCTGACGACACCAACCCACAGAATCCTGGCTTCGAGGGCACGCATTGTTCTCGTATACATATGGGATGCACAGTAATGCTGAACATACTCTTTAAAAGTTCAAGGGTGCCAACTTCCATTAGTGCTCATGAAGATAGCTTGAGGTAAAAGAATCCACACCTTAATCCACCTATAGTCACGGGATTTAAAGGAGCACTAACACAAAAATTTTGCATCTGTCTTTTTTTTTTTTTGGTTGCAATAGCTAGCTTATGACCCACTTATCACGGCTAGAAACCTCGTTTGCACGAGTGCGTGAGGGTTATTTAGAGACGTTTTTTGAGCGTCCAGTCGCAGTTTCGGTTTCAAAGAGCGCCCAGTTAGGCAGGAGCAGTACCGGGGGGGGCAAGGTAAACGCAGCTGGCCACGTGACCACGCGAAGCAGTGACGCGGGCGCCACGCGTGAGCGCGTCCGCGATCGGGCGCCGCACTGACAGCCAGCACAGCCAGCACACGCAAAGCCGCAGGCAAGGAGGACGAAATCGCAGGTAGCGCAAGCGCAAGGCACGTGCGAGCAACCAGCCAACACAAACTCGTGACGTAGTTTGTTTACATTGACACTGCGTTGACGTCGGCGTCCTGACGGGCTCCGCATCTTGCTCAGTCGCGCGGCGTGCGCTGGAAAATTGATTTTAAGTATGTTGTAGGCTATATTTGCCCTTGATATCTGGTAGATGTTGTGTATGCCTCCACATAAATCTATCTCGCTCATTATCTTGGCTTCAAAATTTTGTGTCAGTGCTCCTTTAACGTTAACTTACTATCATGTACCCCTTCGCACTACTCCACACCCTTATTCACCTTGAGCCATTGAAGTTAACCTCCATTGACTTCGGTGTACTACACACATCGATAATCACATTTTAATCTACTTATTCAATGCTATTTAGTCAAGGCTGTTGCATCTTAATCCACCCTAATTCATCTTTTTTATACTATTCTACACCGTGATCCCCTTTTAATCCACTCTAATCTTACTTCTCCATAGTACTCCACAATTTATTGCACCTTAAGTCACTCTGACTCGCTTCAAATAACATTGATATAGTACTCGCTATCACATCTCGCCTTAATCCACATTAAATTAACTCTTGTGCATTCTTCTACACCTTAACCCGCACCAAAATGCACCTTAGCTTATACTCTCTATTATGTTCCATACTTCAATCCACCTTAAGCCCCTTTGATCCACTTCATATGACAATTATGCGATACTACATACTTTTCAATACCTTAATTCATCTTCGGTAAATTAATGAGAACGTTAATACACAGTCTAATTCACCTTAGGCCACTTTGATCTGCTTACAATAACAATTACGCAATACTACATACTTTTCCATACCTTAATCCCCACCCCAGTTCCATCTTAATCTATGCTCTCTATTCTACTCCACACTCTAATCCTCCTAACACCACTCTGATTTAGTTCAAAATAACAATTATGCAATACTACATTTTTCTGTACCTTAATCCACCTTCGCTATACTAATCCGAACGTTAATCCGCATTCTAATCCACCATACGCCACTTTGATCCACTTCAGATAACAGTTATGCAATAGTACATGCTTCTCCATACCTCAATCCACCTTAATCAATCTTCACTATACTAATCTGAACGTTAATGCACACTCTAAGCCAACTTAAGCCACTTTAATCCACTTACGATAACATCGATGCACTCCTACACACCTTTCCATACCTTAATCCACCTTAATCTATCTTCGCTAAACTAATTCAAACGTTAATCCACACTCTAATCCACCTTAAGCCACTTTAATTAACTTACGATAACAAATATGCAATCCTACATACTATTCTACACCTTAATCCAACTTTATCCATCTTCGCTATACTAATCCAAACGTTAATCCATCTTTATTCAACCTTAAGCCACTTTAATCCACATACGATAACAATTATGCAATGCTACCTACTTTCCATACCTTAATCCATCTTGGCTATACTAATCCCAACGTTAATCCACACTCTAGGCCACCTTAAGCCACTTTAATCCACTTGAAATAACAATAATGCAATGCTATGTACTTCCCCATACCTTAATTCGCGTTAATCCATCTTCGCTATACTAATCCAAACGTTAATTCACACTCTAATCCCCCCTTAAGCCACCTTGATCCACATACGATAACAATTATGCAATGCTCCATACTTTCCATACCTTAATCCACCGTCGCTATACTAGTGTGAACATTAATTCACGACAATCCAACTTAAGCCACGTTAATCCACTTACGATAACGAATATGCAATCCTACATACTTTTCTATACCTTGATCCACCTTAATTCATCTTCGTTATACTAATCCGAACGTTAATCCATCCTTAATCCACCTTAAGCCATTTCAATCCACATACCATAACAATTATGCGATGCTACCTACTTTCCATGCCTTAATCCGCCTTAATCCATTGTCGCTATACTAATCTGAACCTTAATCCACATAAATCCACCTTAAGTCACTTTACTCCACTTACGATAACAAATATGCAATCCGACATACTTATCCATACCTTAATCCACCTTAATTCATCTTCGCTATACTAATCCGAACGTTAATCCGCACTCTAGGCCAACTTAAGCCACTTTAATCCACTTACGATAACAATCACTTTTGTATACCTTAATCACCTTAATTCATCGCTATACTAACCCGAACGTTAAGCCACACTCTAATCCACTTTAATCCATCTACGATCCCAAATATGCAATATTATATACTTTTCCATACCTTAATCCACCTTGTACCGGCTTCGCTAAACTAATCCGACCGTTAATCCACACTCCAATGCACCTTCAGCCCCCTTGACCTACATAATGTAACAATTAAGCAACAGTACATACTTTTCCATACATTATTCTACCTTAATCCTTATTCACTAAACTAATCCGTACTTTAATCCACCCTCTAATCCACCTTAAGCCACTTTAATCCACTTAAATAACTATTATGCAGTAGTACATACTTTTCTATACTTAATCCACCTTAATCCATCGGTAAAATAATCTGAACGTTAATCTACACTCTAATCCGCCTTAAGCCACTTTGATGCCCTCAAGGTAACAAATACGCAATACTACATACTTTTCCACGACTTAATCCACCTTGAGTCATCTTCGAACGTTAATCCATACTATAATCCTCCTTAGGCCACTCAGATTCCCTTAAGATAACAATTATTCATCTTTTCTACGCTATTATACAGCCTAATCCCCTCCTTAATCCTCCCTAATCTGACATCTCTTTAGTACTCCGCACTTCATTCCACCTAAAGTCACTCTGACTCCAAGTAACGTTGATATAGTATTCCATATCGTGTCGCACCTTAATCGCCATTAATCCAGCTTTTCTGTATCAGTATACACGTTAATCCGCACCCCAATCCACATAGATCCACCCTCTCTATACCCCTTCACTCTTAAATCCGCCTTAAGACACTCTGATTTACTTCAAGTAACAATAATTCAATACGACATTCTTTTCCGTACCTTAATCTGCCTTAATCCATCTTTTCTATACTATTCTACACCCTAATCCACCCCTTAATCCACCCTAATTTTACCTCTTCTCAGTACTCCACACTTTATTCCCTCATCATCTTGTCCGCGACCGAAAAGTCGAGAAAGATCAAAATAAAATAAATAATAAAAATTTCCGGTTCCGAGCGAGGATCCAACCCAGGCCGTCTGTGTGGCAAGCAGGTTTTTTACCACACAGCTACGCCTCTGCTTGGAAATACAGTGAAAAAAAAACTACCTCAGCTTGTAAATGGAGTGAAAATAACGTTCATGCTTCGCAAACGCAAGCGTCCTTTATATAGGCGTCGCAATATAACATGTAATATCCCTGTAATATTGCGTGGTACAAGCGTAAATTGCCATTGGGCGTCAGATTATGTGACTATCATAACGACTTCGTAGTTTAAAGCTGGCCACCCATTACAAAAGGCATACACCTTGCTGCGCGTATTCCCTTAACATCCACGTAGTGGGTGCATAGCAAGTGTGCACTCAGTGGTTGAAGTACGCACTCGGGACAGGATATCGCTATTGCGTTCAACTCTTTAAGACGAAGCTTAAGGGTCCCCCCAATTTTTTCAGAGCAGTCAACTATTCTTTCTTGTGTCCTCTATCTGTGTCCCGTTAGTGCGCGCTGCCAATATTTCACTATGATTTTACCACACAGTCACGCCAATGCTTGCAGCTACTTCGTAGATGTACATGTCAGCGTCAGCTGCCTTTCTGAATGGGATGGCTATCTGGTTTTAGAACAATGTAATGAACATTGGATATATACTGCTATGACTCCGCAAGCTTTAGTCAAGTGTTCCGATAGGAATACGCGAAGGACCACAGCTTATGATATGCAGAACACCACACCGTAGCATGCTATTCGTTTGAATAAAACAGACGCCTGCGCTTTTGTCACATTGATCCATAAGCTACATATAGTCAACGTGGCTGGTAGGCCCGCGGCATGCCGACAAGTGCCTAATGTAGATAAAGACGTAGAGTACTCACGGATTGAAATGTGACAATTTAGGGCTAGGTATAGCGCATACTTTCATTTCCACCGTCTTCAGTTCGAGTGACATCGGTGTAATTTTGACTTGAACTGGTAGATGAAAGCAAACATTATCAGACCACATTAGTCGCGACAAGACGCGGTTATCTCGTGAAATAGCGAATACCGATGGCTGTTCGAACAAATATGCTGTCTTATTTGAATCCGTGAGTACTGTACATCCACTTCGTAACGTTTGGCTCCAAGCAAAAAAACAAAACACTGCAATAGCTGAGTTTTTTCCTGAGATTGATTCCCACAATGGGTGGGATGTGTCTGATTTCCTTCTATTTCCTATTTTATGCTTAGACATGCATGTAGATGTTGTGAGGTATGTTTAGCACTTACGGTGCGATAATTTTCATAAAAGGACCGTTGACGTGTTCGCTCAATAGAAGCAAACGACTGGCTATATAGGCGGCTCGATCGATGAACGTGCGTTGAAAATGAAAACAATAGTTGGCCTATCCAATTTACAAGTGAGTTCTCATCGTTATAAAATTCGCAGTGCGAACTTTCGTGCAGAGGCTATTCTGTTGAAAATGTCGCCGTGGTCTCAATTCATTACAAATGTTACGATCTTTGAAATATATCGCTTAACCAATAAAAAAAAATGGTACGTTGGACTTCATAAAGGGTCAGCCGTTATTGCCTTGCAAGCGGGCATTCTTGGAATTCAATCAGCCAACTTTGTCAGAAACGCTTTTTCTTATGCATCACAGAAAGAAACATGTGCTACAAATATAATATTATTTGTACGTTTGACGTCAAGAGGTTTCGTGCATAAAAAAATTCGCCATCTCCCGCTAGAGGGAAGCATGTGTGGATGCGAAGCAGCGGAGAGATGGATAGCTTGAGCGGAAATTTTATTGAAAGGATAAATGAGAATGTATAAGAAAAGACGGAGAATGTGGTGGTTGCGTGTTTATTTAGGGAACGTGTGCGATTCCTTGCGTCGGTGCACGGGGCGCTTTGATGACGATGGCCTTGTGATCGGTGAAGTGTAGCGTCAGGGGTTGCTTTTGAAGAGTTTTCATTGTGAAGTTTGCGAAGATGAGGTCTATGCACGTTCCCCTTATGGTTGTCGTCGGAAATGCGTCGCAACGAGTACACGTCTATCATGTGGTGGACGAGCCAGTCGTTCGTGGTTATATCCTCGTTGAAGTCACCCGCAAGCACGAAGGGCGTGTGGCTGTATGTCTGTGTGTACTGTGCCATTGCCTTCTCTAGGTAACGTTCGACGTTCTCTCTAGAGTAGAGAATGGGGGTGAGTGTAGGAGAGGATAGGGGCGGGTACGCGCATGCGCTGTAGGGGGGTGTGGGACGCGGGGGGCCGTTCCGTAGAGTAGAGGATTCCTAGAGGAGACAAAGGAGGTGAGCGAAGGAGAGAGAGGGGGGAGGGGACGCGCATGCGCTGGGGTGGTGTGGGACGCGGGAAGGAGGGATGGACTAAGCCCCCTCCAAACACATGCAAGCAAGATTAAGGAATGGGGTCAACCTGGGCGACAGACACCGCCTGCCTAGCCATTGCTAAGCAGCCTCTCTGTGCGCTCGGCCATGACACAAGAAATGGGGTCAACCTGGGCGACAGACACCACCTGCCTAGTCATTGCTAAGCAGCCTCTCTGTGCTCTCGGCCATGACTCTGATGACTGTGGTAGGGTTGACGGCCTTGATATTACTACAGTATTCTGGTTCGCATAATGGGTACTTCCCTACTTCATGAAAGTGGTCGGACGCGGGAAGTACGTGGGACGGACATAGCCCCGAGCATAAGATGCTTCGCATCTAAAATTACACCATCTTCCGCTAAAGGGAATCATGTGTAGATGCGAAGCAGCGGGCGCTAACGCTTACACTGGCGGCGGCGTTGACGCTGGCGCTCATCGCAGCGTTCCGCAGGATAGAAACCTGGGGAGGCGCAAAGCACGCAGTGATAGACGGTGTTTCTTACTGGAACATGCCAATCAGTGCTAATGGGCAATGAGAGACAGAAGACTCCGACCGGACACAGAGACGCGCAGTCCGCTTTTAGTTAACGTGCACGCTGCGAATTTTTATTGTCCAACAACGCACAGGAGAAATCTCCCACCGGCACTACCTTCCAGGTCAAGATCCAGGGCCATATATACGGGGTGGCCAGTGAACTGTTGTGCAGCGCGAGCAGCCAGTTTTTTCAACCAAGAAACTCTCTAGCAGACGCTGCCTGCGTCGGCGTCGCGAGGCGAGAGAGGGGGGGGAGCATAGGAGAGGAGAGAGAGGGGGGGACGCGCATGCGCAGTGGGGGGTGTGGACGCCGCCGGGAGGGGATGCCTAGAGGAGAGAGGGGGGGAGCGTAGGAGGGTAGATGAGGAGGGGACGCGCATGTGCAGTGAGGGTGTGGTCGCCGGGGGGAGGGATGCCTAGAGGAGGGGGAGAGGAGGTTTTTATTTTTATTTTTTAAAGGGTTTGCGCATGCGCAGTAAGGGTGGTCACGCCGCACACCACCACCACCGGATTGAACTTCGCCTTAAGCTGCTTCGCATCTAAAACAACCCAGGTGGTGTTCACTCGTAGTGCTGCATACACGTAGTGCTGCTTGTACAGGTTGCTAAGCCTTGATCGGTGGAGCTGGCACGGAGGCGCTCGTTTCTCTGCAGAGAAGCAATTTTCTCACTAATACATAGACCCGTCAAGGCCATATAAAAGTTGACAATTTTCTCGACAGGGCGAAGCAATCAATCTAGTACCAACAATTTGGAATTCAATATAATGTAAGGCTAGGAGATCACTCCTTTAGGAAACCCGTCGTCGATGCAATATTATTTATGAGAGCACAACACCTTAGAAGGTACGAGCCATCTGCGGATCGTCTCTTAGGATACGCAATACGGCGCTCGCGACCGCTAGCGACCCCGCTCAGTCGGGCAAAGGGCACATTTACTGCAGGAGCCGATCACCCCACATTCCCGCCATATCTGGCTCCTATTTCTATGCGCAATTTTCACGACGAAAGACGGCCGGAGCATTTTCTCATTGGCCAAGCAGCGATGGTTGGCAGCCCTCGCACGCTTTCACTCGCGCAGAGAGCCTACGATGTGCGAGGCCATGTAAACGGTGCAGGCGTAACCTCAATGAACACGTGGCTACGCCGAATGAACACCACCTGTCCATACGATCGGAGTATTTGGAGGTAAATGGCGCAGAGTTTGGTGTGGTGAGCGTATTGGCTGGCGCCCTTCATGGCATGGCCTTCGGTCCGTCGCTTTTCTAAATATTTATATGTGACCTTCCTCAAACCGCTGCACCTTCGGAGAGATTATTCGCTGATTATCTACAGCGGAGAAAATACTTAACGAACCGCAATCTAACGATGTTGTCGTCCACAATCTTAGTCAGGTGGTCCGGCTTAAAACGCACATAACCGGGACAGTAGGTCAAATTTTCGACGCTTATAAATGGCCGACTGTTAGTGACATCAATCGTATGCAGCTCCACATTAACCCTTCGTAGATTCGCCTCTGTTGTTGACACGGTATTACGAAAAGTTTCTGTGGTATATACATATAAGCTACAAACAAGTAACGTAAAACAACTTCATCAAAATCAAGACAATATTTTGCTTCAAAAAGTGGGACACGTATGTTCCACTGACTCATGAAGGTACCATCCTGCGATCACATCACCGAGTATTTGGGATGAAATGGCCGTAACAAATGGTGCAGAGAAGGACTTCTGATCTTTTGCAGAGGCACGCTGTGCGCCTATCATTTGCAGCCGCGGAACAGCATCTGCACACTCGCCTTGAAAAGCTTCATAGGGTTGTGGTTTTTTTCTGTACAGCTTCCTTCAACCCACACCTTAAACTTTCTTTGTCAGTTTCGTTATCTCTTTCGCTATTGAAATGGTCGAGTGCTGATGTTACCCCTGAATATATTCCCACTTTGCAAGAGGTATGTGATATAAAAATGAAATATTTCCACGCACCATTATTCACGATTAGGCTTAGCGAAAGCATGGCAATTTCGCAGAGGACTTTGTTTCCATTCATTTATCAGTCAAGCTACTGCACAAATCTACATATACACATGGTGACTAGGAGCTGAAGTTGCCTCTCTAGAAAACCTGAAAAAGAGAAGACTATATGCCAGATTTTTTAAATCAGGACTGCACAAAAATTATAAAAGAAACTTCAAACCAATCGTGGCACTACTGCCACCTTCCCAAACCGCGGTAAAACAATTTTTCTCGAGCTTGCATAGACTTCGATAAGATAGCAGCCACATAGCGTTGCGCTACTTAGGAAGGGTGATGTGGGGGAAAATAATTTCTGTGGAAAAAAAAAGTGGGGCGTATGTGTCCTGCTGTCGTAAAAAGGGTTAGGGCGCCTTCTTTACGGGTTTTGCAAATATGCGGCCTATGCATATAATGCCCAGAAGTATGTGTCTCATGCATACGCGGCTACTCTATAGCTGCCTTGTTACAAACAAGTAGATTTGCATGCCTTGCAAGGCCGCTTCGAATGGGCCGCATAGCAACAATTTCACTAAGCAGGATGGTACATAAAAACTGTCCTGCCGTCCAGCCGGCTCGAAAACTTGCGGCCGAAACACATGCAGTAATTTTAGTTTTTTTTTTCAAGATAAAAAATGTTACTTTTTTAGGTTTCATGCCTTGTTTTGCTTATCTTGAACCCTATACCTGATGAGCATGCACATACACACCACTAGAACTCTCAACAAGGGGTCATGGATCATGCATGGACACGCACGTTCACAATGGAGAGGTCAACCCAGACTAACCGCCTGTCAACAGACGTTGTAACCACTACACTACCGCATCGCGCAATCCGGGAGTACTCGCGTGCCTTCCTATATGCACTGAAAGTCATCCTCGACGATTTGATCACATTTTACAAGCTGCCACTCTAATTTTGCACATATGAGTGACAGCATTGGCGTATATATGCGCGTGCACACGTGTGCACGACCATAGGCGAACCTTCGCGGGCAATGAAAGTGAGCTTCTGTGTAGAATTCGGCTGCTCGTCTGGTGCTTTGCGGTCCCATAGTTTCGGTTCGCACCCCCGCACGGATAGGGTGTTGAACCGTGAACGAGACGTGTCCGAGTTCATTTCCATGTCCCGCATTATGCAGAAGCGGAACATGCTCTGATGTACCACCTGCCGCTAAAAGACTGCTCTTTAGGATGTTTGACAAAGGGCAGACACGGCAGGTAGTAAGCTGATCGGTATTCCCATAGCATCTGCGCTCGGCGAAGTACGTATAGTCTTCCACGTCGTACGCGAGCATCAATTCAGTGTGAGTGCGTTTTATACAGCGTGTATAGTGTTCCATTTCATCTCAGCGAAATATATGAAAACTCATAATTGATTATTCGCGCAGCACATGCGTTTGGTTTTTATATAGTGTCCAGCGCGTATAGGGAGAGTCACTAGCTTTCAGATCGAGCGCACTTATTTCTCTCCTAGAGCTAAGGATAGACAAAATAGAGAAACGTTTTTGTTGAGTTGGAAGAACAACGAGCAATCGCTGAAAAAATAAGGCAATATCTCGAGCTCAAGGCTGACAGCGCCGATGGGCGATGCCGTGTCATCGTTATGCTGAGGAGGACAGTTGCTCGGAGGTTGTTCGTTCTCGTGTATCGTTCCTTGTTGACAGTTGAATGTGATGCTATTGTCGGTTCGACAAACGATAGAACATAGCGGCGGAAAAAGCGCGCATGAATACCATTACATCATCCAGTCGAACACAAGTTTTCAGCCAAGCGTCGTCCCAAAGAAACCAGCAATACTTGAAAACTGCTCTTGTGATACGGCTTGCATGGGTAAACTTAAGGCCTCTCTAAAACAATGTTCCCCGCAGAATCTAGAAGGATCATGTAAACAGTAATACCGAATAGTGCAAAGATGGGAACCTTCTCTTATTTAATGAGTGCTGCTAAATGTTTGTGATAGCTTCTACTTTGATACGCACTTGTTTCATACCTGGATGGTTAATTAGGGTAGAGCACTACAACTTGTTTAGGTTGACCCTACCTACCTTCGATACTTCGGTGTTTTATCTGATTGAGCTCCACAACGTGACTCAGTTGACCCTACCTGCATTCTATACTTCGTAGCAACATGCCACAATTCTTACCTTTACTGACGTTGCAATAAATGAGCACTTTACTAAGAAAACTGATTTTAGAGGCATCAAGTCATTTTTCTGGACATCTTTTACATAAAGCACGACCTTCCCTCACAGAGTTCTTGAGATACAACTTGGCAAGGTGTTCAGGCACGGAGTCCACCCCCGACACTCTGCCAGCTTCCCATATTTTCCAGAATCTAGATCAGCCTAGTTATGAATATAAGGGATCACTGCAGGCCTCGTGTTTCGTGATGTTCCAAAAACTCACAACCATAATCTCAGAGCACTTCAGAGCGTGCAATCTAGCACAGGTACTACGCATTTGCCTGGGTCTTCTGTGAAGTGCATCAACAGCAGGAGCAGTTACATTGGCTCGAAGACCATCCAATCGCGACATGCATCACCATCAACGTGCTGAAGACGCCTATTGCCATATTTCACGACTGAAATCAAGCCATCTCGTGTGCATGCCAGAGCAACAACCACAGTCATCGTTGTACGATGGAGGCAGCACCCATCATGTGTTACTGCCATCGTGCTTCACGTCCTGGGCACGTCGACCATCCGCGTTGTGATGCCTACGTCCACGCAGAATGCACCACACCAACGCTGTAGTTCACACGGCAAGGGTTTCGAAGGTTGCATGGAATGTGTGTGGTTTGGAGGAGATCAATCACCCATCACATAGCACTGACGTTAGTCCAAATGACCGGCTAATATTCCTGTCACGTGGAGCCGGAAGATTACCACATCTTTCACAAACACAAAAAAAAAACAGAAAAAAATGAAGGGTTTCATGCACTGCTCAATCAGCTCAGCTTATGCCTCATTTTCTGCCCTAGTTTCAGTCTTCCTTGCTTCAGCTTTCTGCTTACTTGTCAAATAAACTACTTTTGAGAGTGAGCGCCATTTTTCTTTGTTTCTTCAGTCTTTCTCGAACTGGTGACTCCTGCACAGAATTTTCACCATAAAAGACGTATAGACCGTTTACTGTGTATGCGAATGTAAATTTTTATGCAGGTAATGCGCAGTGACATCTTGATGCATTCATTTTCTTCCTTATTACTGTTGAATGTGTTTTTATGTTACGACCATTTATTGTAATGTATTGTGTACTCTGAAGAACTCTTTATTATCTTGTATGGCGTATTGTAAAAGCAGCCTGGCTTGGTGGCATTCCTAGGTAAAACCCTTCCATCCTTCCACTGTGCCTAATTGGCGATATTGGTATGACAGTAAGTTGATTGATAAATAACGAAATTACAAATTTAGCACAAATTTAAGGCCAGACAAGGGTTTCGGTGACCGCGAAATCGGCTGTTCCACGGGCTGAAAAAAGATATAAACCAGAAATATGGCAAGTCAATTTCGCATGACGACATAATTCAGTTTTCCACCACAAACCTACGCTTTGACAAGACTGGACACCTGCCGAAATTAATTCTGAGTTTATTTTTTCATAAGCCTATAGTGTGGCGTCTCCCCTAGCTGCTCGTGGAAGAAACGGGCGCCTTATACAGCGTTGTGTAACGAATACATGGAGATTTTAATTGCCCATTTTACACAACATTGAGCACGCCAGTCGTCTGATACAAATAATTAATGTAAGGCTACAAAAAAATCCACGCATCTCCACAAAGTGAATTATGACGAGTGGGCGAAGCACTGGGAATCGTTCTTACCATAAAACACCCGTGACATTGCCCACTCGCGCATGTAAATGAGTGAGAACGCCTGTGCACAGTATATGCAATTTGTTTTTGCCGTTGAGCCGCCGCTTCCCGCGCCCTCATCTCCGGCGTAGCAGCTTGTTGTCGGCGTTGCCGTTTTGCCGCTGCTTCTCGAGCTCTCGCCTCCGGGGCAGCTTGCTGTCTGCTTAGACGTTGAGCCGCCGCATGCATCGCTCTAGCCGCCGGAGTAGCAGCTTGTTGTCCGCGTTGCTGCTTCGCCGCTGCTTCGCAAGCGCTCTCCTCCGGGGTTGCTTCTTGTCTGCGTCGGCGTTGCCTTTCGCGGGCGAGAGTGCGTTCACGTTCGTTTTCGTCCATGGCAGAAAGAGAATGTGTGGTCTGCAACGTGCTTATTCTTCATCCTCATCAGCCACATCACAAAGTGCACATAATGCCTTGCAGATGTGTAGCGGGTACCTGCTTATAGCAGAATGACAAATAATGGCATGATGGGTGCTTCTCTACTTCATAAAAGTTACGGTGGCCGTACAGTGGGTTCCTTGCATGTGCTATGTCGTGACGGACACACGGACAGACAAGGGACAAGCCTAGACCCTAAGGTGCTTCACCCCTAACGCACTAAAATACCAATATAACAGGCAGATACAGCGTCGCATATACAACGTACCACAAATGTTGCCTTGCTGAGGTTCGACTGAACAAGGGAGTGCCAAAGAACCAGCCACGGAATCTTCCCCACGGATATCCCTACGAGAGACCACTGTCGACGGGCAGAGCCAGTACCAAAAATGAGTGATTTCTCTTCATCGTGTACCCACCTCACCTCGCCGCCAGGACAGCGTCACCGCGGGAACAGCGGCGACCATTGCACAGCGGTGAGTACGCTAACTACGCCGCAGGAAGCGAGAGCTCCATGAGGCGAAAATGACTTTACAGGGGTGTGAGACCCCCACAACTGCTATCGGAGCCATACCTTTCACTGTGTATAGAAAACGGCCTCGTGATTTGATGTCCCGACACGCGCTACTTCTTTACCCGCCAATATTGTCCACTAAATTTAATTAGTGGGAATATATCTATTTCCTTGTTGTCTCAATATTATTGCTATTTGGAACTATTTCTAAGAGCAACAACAATATGAACTATAGCGTAATTTTCCTGCTTGAACTTTATGTACTCTTATACATCGCGAGCGGCAGTTTCATTACCTGAATAAATGTATAGCATCTGTGATACTGAGCAGTCGCGTTGAATTTAAAGCACGTCATTGAGGCGTTTAGTGATGCACATTCTTATTAATTTCAATGTCTCGCAAAACTCAAATTTCTTCTCTATTAACAGTTATGGAGATCATGGCATGCTTTTTTCGGTGCAGAAGACAATAGACGACGATTTACGAGGGCTCATCTTAAAAAAATATTAGATTCGGTGTAGTTTCCTGAGTGACTGAGGTAATTGCAAAAAAAGAAAGTAGCACAGACGCATAAAGACGGCTTCTACATTCCTTAGTATAATATTAGGGTGTTACATAGCCGAAACATATAAAAGCAGAGTTACGCATAGCAATGGATTTCAATAAATTCAGAGGACCACAGGTGTACTTTTATTGCGATAGCAATTATATGGACACTCCCGGCTGGTTTTCGCCGTGGGCGTCGGCGTCGCCGTCATGTCCCGTATATGTATCTATATATTTATAAAAACCTCAGAGAAAAATAATTCAGAAAAATGCTTCCGACGCGCGGCATCGAACCAGGGACCTCTCGCTCTGCAGCACGCGGCGCTAACCGCTCAGCCACGAAGGCGAACGTCCTTCAACGTTCAAACGGCGAGCTATTTATATACAGCAAGTTTTCAGCTTGTTTTCAGCGTGTTTTCAGCATTACCAGCGAGATGGCGCAAAGGCCGCGCTCCGCGGGGCTTAGCTAGGCGGGGCGCCCAGCTAAGCTCCACGACGCGCGCCTCTAAGGCGCTGCTAACTCTCCGGCATGCACTTTGCCCGAAGGGGGGGAGGGTGGGGAGGGTAGATGCCCGCGCGTGCGCGCGCTTATCTCGCGGTGGTGGAGAACGGGGCTTTCGCGGGAACGATAGCGTTGTAGTTACCGGGCGCGCGAAGGTCACATCGCTCGCTGCAGTTCCCCAGTTTGCGAAAAGTGCACGCTTTTCAAACACAGCGAAGTAACAACTGTGACACTTGTTAGTTCGAGCTCGTCTCTACCTGTGAATACGTTTCGTGCGTCGTTTTATTGCCATAGCAATTATATGGACAGTCTCGACGGGTTTTTGCCATCACCGTCGCCGTTGCCGCCGCCGTGTTGTCGCGTATGAAGTCCAAATTAATAAGAACCTCTGCGCATCGTACGTTCTACCAGCGGGTAATAACGGGCGAGCGGGAGCGGTAAACGTGGCTGAAGCGGCGATCAAACGAGATCTCCGTCGCTCCGAGGCGCATGCGATAAGATCCCCCTAGAGTTCCTGTATATGCTACCTTTAGGTAGCAGAGTTGCGCATCTGATTTCCAATCGCCGCTAGCAACCATGCATTGCGGAGAAGCTGATGCACAGGCCACGCCCAGAAAACATGGCCGCGCCGCCGAAGCGGTTGCCGTCCACTTAGAATCTATCAAGTCACCGTCTTGGACTCTGTAGCTCGTTAGCAACGAACTGGTGCTTTTATTTGCTTTAGATTCATGTCCTTAAGCTTCGACAGCAAAGTATTTACGCCGATTCAGCACCGTTTTCGAAAAACATACTGAAATAATCGATGCTGTAGGCGTAGCGAGTTGCGATATTGGCGCTCCCGGAATCTCGAAGGACATGTATTACGTGTTTGCCAGTTGTTTTCTATCTTCCATAGCTGGCGCCACCTGACTTGGCGGGGGCGGCGCATGTTATTCGACACTACGCTACGCTTTTGCGTTATCGCATAGACTAAAAAACGCCTTTGTACTCTCGTGGCACAGTCCCGAGAGCAGCTGTTTCTTCTTTCATCGCCGGTCGTTGGCACGCCAGCCATGTCGACTGGCGATCGCCGACACGCTTCGTCGATCGGCGGCAGGCTTAAGCAAGTCGCCTGCGAAAACAAAGTGCGGCTTCGCCACATAGCTATGGTTGCTAGCCAGGCAAGATGGCGGACCTATGCGCAACTCTGCTCCCGTAGGGAGCATATACAGGAACTCTAGATCCCCCCAACTGTTCAACCGGCCCCACCCGCCGTTCACGAGCGTGAAAAGACGCGAGGGGGGGGGGGGGGGTCCCCTCGAGCGACCTTCGATTTTACGACCGCGGTCGTTGCGGGCGCGCGCGTTATCTCCCTATCTCGGCAGCCGACAGCGGGCAGCCGGTGTACCCTTCTACTTGCTGCGCTCTCAACCCGAAGAGAATGTGGTGTGCAGAGTGTCCCTGGAGCGGCCGTATTCTCTTAAATCAGCGTTTTCTAGAGTTGCGTGAGATCCGATTCAAAAGAGTTAGCTGCCAGCCTCACTCCGTATAACATTACAATTTGTTGCTATCGCAGTCATTGCTTCACCCTTGCGGTGAGACTGTGACTTTTTTGTTTTGAGCAGCGCGTTAAGTGTCGAGCTGTGAATGTTTTTAGTTCGCTCTCTTCCTGTGCATGTTGTTTTCGTGCGTCATGTGTGCGTGAGCAGCGCGCTGCACGTTTCTACCTGCTTGCCATTCGTCGCTTGACATTCCAACTTGTTGCTATCGCATTCAGTGCTTCGCCTTGTGGCGAAACTGTGACTTTTTATTTCAAGCCATTTGAAATGCGGCTTAGTCCGTCCCTCCTTCCCGCGTCCCACACCACCACAGCACATGCGCGTCTACTCCCCCATCTCTCCTCTCCTACGCTCACCCCCCTTCCTACTCCTCTAGGAGTACTCCACTCTACGGAGCGGCGCCCGCGTCCTACACCCCCCACAGCGCGTCCCCTCCCCCCTGTCTCTCCTCTCCTAAGCTCACCCCCCTTTCTCTCCTCTAGGAATTCTCTACTCTACGGAGCGGCCCCCGCGTCCCACACCCCTATCTCTCCTCTCCAACGCTCACCCCCCTTTCTCTGTTTTAGGAATCGTCGACTCTACGGAGCGGCGCCCGCGTCCCACAGCGCATGCGCGTCCTCTCCCCCTCTCTCCTACGCTCAGCCCCTTTCTCTACTGTAGGAATCCTCTACTCTACGGAGCGGCGCCCACGTCTGAATTCCGCACAGCGCATGCGCGTCCTCTCCCCTTTCGCTACGCCCACCCGCTTTCTCTACGCTAGGAATCCTCTACTCTACAGAGCGGCTCCCGCGTCCCACACCCCCACAGCGCATGCACGTCCCCCCTCTCTCTCCTCTAGGAATCCTCTACGGAGCGGCGCGTGACAGTTGGTGCGACAGCTGTATACTCCGCTGGGGGGCACCGCGGTATGAAAATGACGGAGCGCGCCTCATTCTTTCTCCTGTGCAGCGCCCGGGCCGCTGCCGCGAAACGAGAGCGGCGACGTTTCTCCCGCTCAAGCTAACCATCTCCCGACTGCTTCGCATCCACACATGGTCCCCTTTAGCGGGAGATGGGGAAGTTTTTTATGGGCTGAACTGGCACCACAGCAATTTCATATACACACACGATATTTCGAGACCTATTTGGCCCCATCCTCAGTGTTCGACCTCCTTGTGTTCGACATTGGTGGTGCACGCAGCCTGCATGGTTGCCGTTGGGTAGACATGAAAAGTCGCCAGAACTCACGCCAAAAGTAGCCAAGGTAGCCATCTCATTTGATGTTATCGCCGAATTTCTAGCCAAATCGAATAGAAGCGGCATTATCAACAGAATCTTTACTATTGAAAACCACATGTTTAGAAAATTCCCCATCTCCCGGTAAAGGGAACCATGTGTGGATGCGAAGCAGCGGGGGAGATAATTAGCTTGAGCGGGAGGAACGTCGCCGCTCTCACTTCACGGCAGCGCCTCATTCTCTCTCCTGCACAGGAGAGAGAATGAGGCGCGCGCGCTCCGTCATTTTCATGCCGCGAACTACCGTGGCGCCCCCCAGTGGAGTAGCAGCTGGCACACCACCTGTCGTGTGCGCCGCTCCGTAGAGGATTTCTAAAGGAAAGGACGGGGGGACCGTAGGAGAGGAGAGAGAGGGGCAGGGGACGTGCATGCGCTGTGGGGGTGTGGGACGCGGGAGCCGCTCCGTACAGTAGAGGATTCCTAGAGGAGAGAGGGGGGAGAGCACACGCATGCGCTGTGGGACGCCGGGGCCGCTCCGTAGAGTAGAGGATTCCTAGAGGGGGAGAGGACGCGCATGTGCTGTGGGGATGTGCGACGCCGCTCCGTAGAGTAGATGATTCCTAGAGTAGAGGAAGGGGGTGAGCGTACGAGAGCATAGGGGAGGGGTCGCGGGGGCCGCTCCATAGAGTATGATTCCTAGAGGAGAGAAAGGGGGTGAGCGTAGGAGAGAGAGGGGGAGGGGGACGCGCATGCGCTGTGGTGGTGTGGGACGCGGGAAGGAGGGACGGACTAAGCCCCCTCCAAACACTAGCAAGCAATATTAAGGAATGGGGTCAACCTAGGCGACAGACAACACCTCCCTAGCCATTGCTAAGCAGCCTCTTTGTGCTCTCGGCCATGACCCAAGGAATGGGTTCAACCTGGGCGACAGACAACACCTGCCTAGCTATTGCTAAGCAGCCTCTCTGTGCTCTCGGCCATGACTCTGATGACTGTGATAGGGTTGACGGTCTTCATATTACTACAGTGTTCTGGTTCGCATAATGGGTGCTTCCCTACTTCATGAAAGTGGCCGGACGCGGGACGGAAATAGCCCCGAGCATAAGACGCTTCGCATCTAAAAGAGCCATGGCGCCAACTAGAAATTTTCGTCGCCAACAGGGTCCAAAAGTAGCCAACTTCGCGCAAGGTAGCCACCAACGGCAACCCTGGCAGCCTCGTTCCATCTCCTCTAACTTCCGTTACTCCATTTCATCGCAGCGCTATGGTCATGCGTGTATAGGATAGGTAACGTGAACAAGCGGGTAATCTTGAAGCGGGTATTCTAAAATATGACGAGTTCAGAAGAAGCCTGTTTCCAGGATCTGAGGTTTATGGTCGCACACACGACGATCCTTTGATTTTTCATGCAACGAGTCACTAGAAGGAGTAGTTTATGCAAATAGAGCGCAATCGTTCACCCATTTTGCGAGTTGTGTGTCTTTTGTTTTTAAGATTGATATTTCATTGCGCAATGTGAAAGAAACTACTCACATATTTTGTGCGCTTCTGGTCAATATGGTAATATTCTGCTGTATAGTGTATCGTTGTCTGCGCATGTTACATTTGTTTCCGATTTTTAAAACTCGTTAACTGTGTTCATAGTTGTTTATACCATTTGTTAATGTTCGTGTATTTAGTATGCTATATATACTGCTTGTCCTTTGTATTTATGTACATTCCACTGCCTGAGCCCGACTAGGTGCTGGAAGATTTGTCAATTATTAATTAATTAATTAATAGCGAAAACATCGCAGATTCCCCAACATAGGATTGGGTACAATAGGAAAGTGAAATGTGTCTTCACAGAAGTGCTGCTCATTGTGTAGTTATACCTTTATATGAGAGCTTGGACGACGTATATTGGTATTTGGCAACTATAGCACCGTTTGACGTGGATGCACCCACACTGACGCCTAGTGGCACATCTCCATGCCGACAACACTCATGATCATGAGTGAACTATTGTGGTAGGCGAAGTTGTTTACATATGACTGCATCGCGTATATGGTGAATTCCGCGAAAATATCACACCAACAAGCACCCAATAAACATTGGTAATCGCCAAGCACTCCTTCAAAGCGTCAACTGAGGAGAGAAACGGCACGGTGTGCGCTCTCTAGTAATGGGGCAGCCTATGCCTGTACTCATGCATACAATACCACACTGTACTTCAGGAACATGGGAGCCAGAGGTTCGTGGCTTTAGCCGCAAACGCACGAAGCCGTTGCGCTACTGCTGGCGTGAGGCGCTACGTCAATGCCTTTCTGTGGCGCTTATTGCAGTATTTTTATTAGTCGGTTTCCAGAAACACCGTTCTTGCATGTGCAAGCTGCACTACCAGCCGATACACGCTAACATTATGCGCAAGGCAAAGCACGTAAACGCTATCAGGGCGTCTTCTTGATGCTATTACGGCCACCTTTGATTCGTTGGCATCGAGGCGCCCTAACCGCGTCGTCACCAAATCGCCCTACTCGTATTTCGGCGCTCAATAGTGTCATGACGCCGTACGCTTCAGGGTCTCCGACGGCGATTCCTCCCGCGGACCAAGAGTACCGTGCGAGAAAGAATGTGTGGGGGATATAAGGTGCCTTTTAGAAACCTCTTACATGTGCATCGGTGGCGCAGCGGGTAGAGAGCCCGGCACCTATTGTCGAGGATAGAGAGGCTGTGGATTAGACTTACAGATCATTCTCGTAAGTGGAACTTATTCTTTTAGCATTTTTCTTTCTGAAATTTTTCTTTCTTTCTGACCGAAAATGCTCACGGGGTGGCGGAGTACTTGTCGCAATTCATCATGGCATACCTTGCGCTGTTATTAACATCAATTCCGATACCGAATCCCTGTGGCTAATTTGTCGTACCCATACCCTAACAGTCCTACTTGGCGTCTGCTATAGGCCCCCACAAGCGGATCCAAACTTTCCCCGTCATCTGAACGACACCATTCAAAAACTTACTTCCAGTTATCCAAATGCCCACATTCTTCTTTTTGGTGATTTTAACTACCCGGACATTGACTGGCAAAACATAACTAATTCTACATTATCATGTCATGCAGAGGCGAGAAACTTCCTCGATGTGTGTCTTAACTTTAACCTCACACAATTACTCTCCCAACCAACCCGTGTCTCACGAACATCAGCAAATATTCTCGACCTGATATTAACCAATAGCCCCGAGAACCTATCATCTATTAGTTACCTTCCTGAAATTAGCGATCATAAAGTCATTCATGCTCTATTTTCATTTACCTCGACCCAAAAACAGATGACTAATAAAACAATTGTTCTTTATGATAAGGGCAACTATGCTGCAATATCTGAGGATCTCGGCAACTTTTTTCATCAGTACGAATCTACATTTCACACACGCTCCATTCATGACAACTGGTTGATCTTCAAAAACAAAGTAAATCTCCTCTCCCATATGTTCATCCCGAAGATTACCTTTCGCACTAACCGCAATCAACCATGGTTTTCACGGCAGTTAAAGAAACTCGAAAACAAAAAAAGCGACTTTTTCGCACCGCTAAACGCACCGACAAGTCTGCCACATGGGAAAAATACATCGCCGCTGAAAAATCTTATTTACTGTCCGTTCGTAAAGCCAAATACACGTTTTTTCATGTTGACCTACCTAATCTGCTTCTCAGGAACCCCAAGCAATTCTGGCAAGTTCTGAACCCCATGTATCCTTCCGATATCAGACTAACAAGCGATTCGCACGAGACACTGACTGACCATGATTGCGCCGAAGTGTTCAACAAAGCATTTTCATCTGTCTTCACCACTGAACTTTACACGCCCTCACAGTCGCCATTCTTTAATTTAGAAACTTCCATGCCAGCTGTCACCTTCTTCGAAGAAGGCATTTCATCTATAATTCACAAATTAAAACTTTCTTCATCAGCTGGTATGGATTCCATCAACTCGAAACTCCTCAAAAATGTGCAATCGACTTGTGCAGCATACTTATGTCTCATCTTTTCACAGTCACTCACCTCAGGAATCATGCCGGCTGATTGGAAAACGGGCAAGGTCGTTGCAGTCTACAAATCAGGTAACAGAAACTGACCCTTGAACTACCGCCCTATTTCATTAACTAGCGTGCCTTGTAAACTCATGGAACACGTATACTCACAAATCATCAACTTTTTGGACTCCAATGCATTTTTCCATCCTTCACAGCACGGATTTCGCAAGGGCCTCTCTTGCGAAACCCAATTAGCACAATTCGTTCATGACCTCCACACTAGTCTCGACTGCAACATCCAAATTGACTCAATCTTTCTTGATTTCGCAAAAGCTTTTGACAAGGTTCCTCACCAGCGTTTGTTACTAAAACTTTCAAAGCTGAACTTACATCCTAACATCCTCAAATGGCTTGAAGAGTTTCTAACTAACCGCTCTCAATCTGTCTGTGTTAATGGCCATCTGTCTAAACCCCTCCCAGTCACCTCAGGAGTCCCACAAGGGTCTGTTCTCGGTCCTCTCCTTTTCCTAATATATATTAACGACTTACCATTGCATGTTTCCTGTAATATTCGCATGTTCGCTGACGATTGTGTGATCTACTGTACCATTACTAATAGTCATGACCATTCCATCCTTCAGAGCGACCTTAACAATATACTAAATTGGTGTAACGTTTGGCTGATGACCCTCAACCCTACTAAATGTAAACTCGTGTCCTCCTCTCGTCGCCACAATCCCTCTCGCCTTCACTATAGTATATCAAATTCATCGATCGAATTAGTAGACTCCTATAAATATCTAGGAATCACCCTTTCTTCTAATTTATCATGGCGCACCCATATTACTAACATAATTTCAGCATCGAACAAAACACTCGGTTTTCTTAAACGCCACCTCCGACTCGCCCCACCTCATGTTAAATTACTCGCATATAAATCACTTATAAGGCCAAAAGTAGAATATGCATCTGTCATCTGGAGCCCGCATCAATCATATCTAATCACCGCATTGGAAGCCGTTCAAAACTGGGCCACCCGATTCATTCATTCTTCATATTCATATGACATCAGCATTTCACCCTTGAAAGCTGAGTCCGGTCTATCACTTCTTTCTTATCGTCGTCGCATTGCTAGCCTTAACCTTTATCATAAGTTCTTTTATTCTTCTCTCAATCAATCGCCTTATATCACAGCCGCATCACGCATTTCCCACCGCACCAGTCATCCACTTCAAGTTGCCCGCCCGCCATCGCATTCCACTACGTATTCTGCTTCATTATTCCTCAGAGCAGCTTCAGACTGAAACGGCCTGCCCCTGCGACGTCGTCAACATTGCCTCATCATCTACTTTTCAGTAACGCATGACTGATCATCTGCAATGTTAATTGAACCATCCCTGTTAAACTTTTACTTGTAATCCCACCCCTTATGTAACACCCCCTGAATGGGGGCCCTTAAGGAAATAAAACTGAACTGAACTGAACTGAAGCGTTCATGTGCATTTTACCATTGTCATATCCGTGACGGAAATACATCACTGAATGTCTTGGTGGAACCAAGACATTCAGTGATGTCTTCTGTTAGAAACACTTCTGTTAGAAAACGACGTGAAAATGGATGATGTCGCCACGATTCGCGGACTGCTCGGCAAAAGCTCTGTTGTATCCTTTCATTGTGTTGGTATCATCTCTCTAGCTTTCGCCATTGTAAATGCTATGGATTCCAAACGCGCCAACCAGTGAATAGTCCTCTGGCATTTCTCTTCAGAAGGTCGGCGCTTTGTTCTTCTCAAGACGCGCATGACAGTGACACTCATTTGTGAGCCCTTTGACGTCAAACCGTAGTTTTGAGGATTCTGAGTCGCCTTACATGTTTGTGGGCAGCCTTGACGTCAGTATGACTCACAAACTGGTTTCAACTATGGCTTGCAAACATCCGTGGTTAAAAGAACGACCTTATAGCATAATAATGCCAAGAGATGATTCACAGTGTCAAGCTCGTAGCACTTACCAACTCAGATCGGTGAAAGGCCAGGATTTCTGTTTTATGTTAGGCCGAGTTTTACGCGAAGAAAATTTTACGCGAAGACATGCGCGCGGAATAAAAGGTCAGAGCAACGGTCTGACATTTTATTCCATGCATTCCTGTCTTTATTTTAAGGTGAGAGGAGAAAGACGACGCAGCTTCCCCCAATGATACCGTGAAAACCTGAGAATGGGACCGAAGACGCATACCTGCCAACTCCGAATTTTCCGTAAAATGTACGAATTTCGACATCGCTTACGATTTTACGAATCTTTCTTGAAATTTTACGGGAAATGTTTTATTAACGATAGAGGTAAAGATGGCAGTCTATTGAAACAGCGTGGCTTTCGCGATGAGCTCCGGCACGTTGCCGTAGCGAGTCACGGAGACCACGAAAAAACACGGCATTACGGTACGTCCCGCTGCTACTATTGTTATCATCATCAGCAGCAGCTTCGTCATTTTAGCAGAGTTGCTATATTTAGGAAATTTGATGACTTCTGTCGTTTTTTTCGGGGGATGGCCACGAATTCATACCTTTGAGAAGGTTTCCTTTCTCTATGTCTAATTCAGTGTTGCCAAGTTGCCACTCCGGAATTGGAATGACTCCGGAATAATTCGCCATTTTCGCGACCCCGGAATGGAATGCGAATGGAATGGGGACAACTCTTGGAGGTATGAAATGGGAATGGAATTAAGCGCCTTTTGCCCGGATGGAATAGGAATGGAATCGCGTCTTTTTTCCGAAAGTGGAACATGTTTTCGTCTTAAAAATTCAAACATTAGTAAGTCAGAGCCACGAATTTAACAATAAATTAGTATTTTTGAAATGGCTTGGCTGATTTCAGGCTCGGTACATTCATAAGCAACGCGCCTACTACAATTCTGTCCTTATATAGACTTTGTTGCTCCCCACGAAAGTGGCGAATACTCTATGCACAGCCTGATCTTTGTCTCACGAGCAGTTTAGTACCTGAAACACTTAAATAACCTTTGTGACAAGGAAGACATTGCATAACTGCGCACAGTCGAACACACACAGTTCTCCTCACCTCATCCATGCTTGCGAGGCGCGCTTGACAAGCGTGAGTGCTGACCAGCAGTGCGGCCCAGTGTTCTGTATTCGATGCAAAGGCACAAGGTGCCCGGGTGGTGCACAGTTCCAACTAATACCAGCAGATCTAGAGGGTTTTCTTCACCATTAACAAAATCTTAGTTTTCTCTATATTCACGACCGCTCCAGATGCGTGGCAAAATGGCTTCGTCTGCTTGAACACTACTTTTGTCAGCATAAAAATAAGTTTTGTCGTCATTTTAGGATTAAGACATTTAAGCTTAAACAATATTAAAACGTCACCATTCGTTCAAATATGCTGACCATGCAAATAATATAGGTAGCGGGAGAACTGCCCCTATGGGAATCAGTAGGGTGGTTGTACTGCACGAGATATGTTGCCAAGCTACTATCCTCAGACCTTCGTGACGTGTTAACGCGATAGCGGTAAAGAGCTCGTTTCGCAGAAATTCCGGCGTCGGCGTCGGTGTCGGCGTCGTTGGTTGTGAGCGAAAAATCATCATCTTCTCCGTGACCCAAAAATCATCATCTTGTCCGTGACCGAAAAATCGAGAAAGATGCAAATAAAATAAATAATAAACATTTTCGGGTCCGAGTGAGGATCGAACCCGGGTTGTCTGCGTGGCAAGCAGGTGTTCTACCGCATAGTCATGCCTCTGCTTGGAAATATTGTGAAAATAACTTCCTCTGCTTGGAAATGCAGTGAAAATAACTTGCATGCTTCGCAAACGCAAGCGTCCTTTACATAGGCGTCACAATATAACATGTAATATCCCAGGAATATTGCGTGGTACAAGCGTACATTGCCATCGGGCGTCAGAATATGTGACTATCATAACGATTCCATAGTTTAAAGCCAGCCACCCATTACAAGCGGCACACACCTTACTGCGCGTATTCCGTTAACACAACGTAGTGGGTGCAGAGAGAGTTCGAAAACATTTCCCACATTTGCCGTGCATAATTTCTCCTGGTTTAAAGCATACTACCCATTACACAGTATGCATTAAGTGATTGAAGTACGCACTGGGGACGGGATATCGCTATCGCGTTCAACTCTTAAAGGCGAAGCTTAAGGGTCCCCCCAATTTTTTTTGCATACTTTTTAAATGCGAAGCATTTCTTAGCGAACTTCGGCGAGTTTGAGCGTATCTATCTATCTGACTAACTAGCCGCCTACTGCTTTGAGCTCTCCTGGCCGTATCGTTAATGGGATTTATACCAAAATTGGTATGGCGTAACATGACTGTATGACGAGCACGAATGACTGGTCATATCATGAAAATCATGACTAACTAGTCATGAAAAGTATGATTTACACGCCATAGCCGTAGTGCTCCTAAGGCCGTTTTCTTAATTTGATATACTCAAAAATTGGTACGATGAGACATTTGTGCATGAACATAAATGACAGGTGGTAATATGAAAATCATGACATGCATGTCATGTACAACATGATTTACATGCCACGCTCATGATCCGCTGACGGCCGTTTCAATAGCTTGATATATAAAAATTTGGTATTGCGTGACGTGACTGTATGACGAACATAAATGACAAGTGGTAATATGGAAATCATGACATGTCATGTGCAACATACCTTGCATGCTACGCTCATGACACGCTCGCGGCCATTTCGCTAGCTTGATATACAAGAAATTTGGTATTGCGTGACGCGACTGTATGACGAAGCTAAATGACAAGTGGTAATATGGAAATCATGATATGTCAAGTGCAACATGACTTGCATGCCACGCTCATGGTGCGCTCACGATCGTTTCGCTAGCTTGATATACACCAAAATTGGTATTGCGGGACGTTACTGTATAACTAACCTAAATTCAAGTGGTCATACGGAAATCATGATATCTCATGTGCAACATGACTTGCACGCTACGCTCATGACACTCTCGCGGCCGTTTCGCTAGCTTGATATACACCAAATTTGGTATTGCGTGACGTGACTGTATGATGAACCTAAATGACAAGTGGTAATATGGAAATCATGATATGTCAAGTGCAACATGATTTGCATGCCACGCTCATGGCGCGCTCGCGGTAGTTTCCCTAGCTTGATAAACACCAAAATTGGTATTGCGGGACGTTGCTGTATAACGAACATAAGTGGCAGGTGATCACATGAAAATCATGGCATGTATGTCATCTACAACGCCATTTACATGCCACGCTCATGGTGCGCTTGCGTCCAATTCGCTAGCTTGATATACATCAAAATTGGTATTGCGCTACGTAACTGTATGACGACCGCAAATGACAGCTCCTAACATGTAAATAATGGCATGCATATTATGTACAGTGTGATTTGCCCCTTGCTGGCTGCTTCGCATTACATCGATTCCCACAGTGCATGGGATCTGCTGACTTTTTAGTTCTTAATGCATCAGCTTTACGGGGCGTTCATTCTTAACTCCATAAAACTATCAAGATGCTTTTCCTACGTTGAAGAATCACAGGAATGGAATTGAACTGCCCGGCCAGTCCCGGAGTGGGAATGGGCTAAGTTTTTCAATCGGAGGAATTTAAAGGAATGGAATTGCGGCAACTTGTAATTCCCCGGAATGGAATGGGAATGGAATGGAGGCGTCCATTCCGCAACCCTTATGTCTATACCACCTCGACGATAACTGTAGTTATCGTTTGCCACAACAGCTGTACAAAACCGCGGTCGCTCGCGGCATGATCATGTATAGCGACGGCGTTCTTGACAGAACTCCGAAAGTGCACGCGCGTCCTTCGCTCACCTAATCAAAGCGACGATGCTTTCTGCAAACGCTGCTCACAAAACCGCGGAAGATGCAATCATAGATAGCAACAAACGATTTAGTTTTGAAGGCACATGCGCGGCCAGCGCATGCAGATTGAAAACGGAACTACCGTTTGGCGTAACTGCCGCACACGAAACTGCGGTCGGTGGAACGCGATCATCGATAGTGACTACGAGCACCGAAGGTACGCTGCTAACGCAGCTGTAGATTGAAGACACTAGGGAGTTTTCGAATTGCGTACGCAAAGCTTGCGGGCGTTGCGGCGCATGCGTCGTACGCTCACCTCTTGCGGGCTCCCGTTAGGGGACGCCCGCAACGCTGTGCCGGCAACGCCCGCAAGCTTTGCGTATGCTACTCGAAAACCCCCTAATAAAGTCGTAAAAATGTCACGAAGCATTTCGGCGTTCCTGTCGAGCTTCGCATATGACTATAGGGGAGCGGTCTTGGGCACCTATAGTTTCTAGTTGGCCTCAAGGCGAAGCTTTGACGAGCGCTTTCGTGGCAGCCGGCGTCCCTTACTGGTCCGTTCACATGTGCCCCAGAAAAACATACACGAGTTATTTTCATAGAAATAGATGTTTTGTGCGTACGCCGTAGTTTGAAAAGGGATGTTTATAGTTTTCTGATCATACGAAATTTCGGACGATACGAATATTTTCGCTCCGCTGGAGATTCGTATCATCCAGATTCTACTGCAGTTGGGAAACCCTATTGTTTATGAGCCACTAAATGACACCACGTAGTGGGTGCATAGCAAGTTCGAAAACATTTCCCACATTTGCCGTGCATAATTTCTCCTGGTTTAAAGCATACTACCCATTACACAGTATGCATTAAGTGATTGAAGTACGCACTGGGGACGGGATATCGCTATCGCGTTCAACTCTTAAAGGCGAAGCTTAAGGGTCCCCCAATTTTTTTTGCATACTTTTTAAATGCGAAGCATTTCTTAGCGAACTTCGGCGAGTTTGAGCGTATCTATCTATCTGACTATCTAACTAGCCGCCTACTGCTTTGAGCTCTCCTGGCCGTATCGTTAATGGGATTTATACCAAAATTGGTATGGCGTAACATGACTGTATGACGAGCACGAATGACTGGTCATATCATGAAAATCATGACTAACTAGTCATGAAAAGTATGATTTACACGCCATAGCCGTAGTGCTCCTAAGGCCGTTTTCTTAATTTGATATACTCAAAAATTGGTACGATGAGACATTTGTGCATGACCAACATAAATGACAGGTGGTAATATGAAAATCATGACATGCATGTCATGTACAACATGACTTGCATGCTACGCTCATGACACGCTCGCGGCCATTTCGCTAGCTTAATATACACTAAATTTGGTATTGCGTGACGCGACTGTATGACGAAGCTAAATGGCAAGTGGTAATATGGAAATCATGATATGTCAAGTGCAACATGACTTGCATGCCACGCTCATGGCGCGCTTGCGATCGTTTCGCTAGCTTGACATACACCAAAATTGGTATTGCGGGACGTTACTGTATAACGAACCTAAATTCAAGTGGTCATACGGAAATCATGATATGTCATGTGCAACATGACTTGCATGCTACGCTCATGACACGCTCGCGGCCATTTCGCTAGCTTGATATACACTAAATTTGGTATTGCGTGACGCGACTGTATGACGAAGCTAAATGGCAAGTGGTAATATGGAAATCATGATATGTCAAGTGCAACATGACTTGCATGCCACGCTCATGGCGCGCTTGCGATCGTTTCGCTAGCTTGACATACACCAAAATTGGTATTGCGGGACGTTACTGTATAACGAACCTAAATTCAAGTGGTCATACGGAAATCATGATATGTCATGTGCAACATGACTTGCATGCTACACTCATGACACTCTCGCGGCCGTTTCGCTAGCTTGATATACACCAAATTTGGTATTGCGTGACGTGACTGTATGATGAACCTAAATGACAAGTGGTAATATGGAAATCATGATATGTCAAGTGCAACATGACTTGCATGCCACGCTCATGGCGCGCTCGCGGTCGTTTTGCTAGCTTGATAAACACCAAAATTGGTATTGCGGGACGTTACTGTATAACGAACATAAGTGGCAGGTGATAACATGAAAATCTTGGCATGTATGTCATCTACAACGCCATTTACGTGCCACGCTCATGGTGAGCTTGCGTCCAGTTCGCTAGCTTGATATACATCAAAATTGGTATTTCGCTACGTAACTGTATGACGACCGCAAATGACAGCTCCTAATATGTAAATAATGGCATGCATATTATGTACAGTGTGATTCGCTTCTTGCTGGCTGCTTCGCATTACATCGATCCCATAGTGCGTGGGATCTGCCGGTTTTTCTTTTTTTTTTCTTCTGTTGATTTTTTCTGTACTATGCGTTACTTTCTCCACTTTTTCCTTCCCTCCTGCGCAGTCTCACTTCCTTTTATCATCTCTTGCTGCAATATTCTATGAAACGATATCCTATGTTCTGCTAGCTTGCCTGGAAAGGCGAGCGTTACGATGCTCGCCTTCGGATTGTGGGCATGCAGGTTCGAATGCCGACTCGCCAAGGAATTTTTTGGACCACCAGTTTTCCTTTTTCCTTTTCTTTCTCTCTTTCACTCTCGAATAGTGCTTTAGGTTATGTTGTAAGGGTAATTGTTTCCAAGATGACAGCAGTAGCTTGGTTTGACCATCGACAGCGAAATAAATTACATTGTCCATGTTGAAACATTAAAACACTAAAAAGTCACTTGGTATTCGATAATCACCTTAGAGCTTTAAACGTGCGGCTACGTTGTTTATAGCAGTCTACATTGAGGCCGAAGGAATGAAACTTTACGTCATTTCTGGTGCTTTGTGGTTGCGAAATTCACGAAAACAGTTGGTGCTGGTCTTTAGGCATAAATATACCTTGCTGTTACAATAATGAACCTGCGATTTGGCTTTGTAATATGAGAATAGGGACCTAGGGGTGTTTGCCAGTAAGAATGTTGCGCAACCTAAGGCAGCTTGCACCAATTGAATCGTAGTAACGAATGCACTGGACTTAAAACATGTGTGCAATCGCGGGGTAACTTCTGTTATCAAATGCAACCACTTTACATCATTGTTTCGAACGGACTTGTGTTAGAGCGCATGATTTAAATTATTCAGTTCGCTCAGGGATGAGACTGAAAATAATTTTAAAAAACACGAGCACGTAGCACTTGGGTTTCCTTGCAGAATACGGGATTCGTCACTCTAGGCTCTTCGCTCCTGATCGGTTCCTGGAACATCTCGATACGGTACAGTACAAAGCGGACAGACACCTTGCCACCCACTATGACGCATGCGCCTGTGAGCTCGTTTTCGAATTTTCGCATAATTGGGAAAAGTTCAGAAACCCGGGAGATTTTCGAGGCAGCAACGATTGACCGCTGGGGTGAGAAATGCATAAGCGTAGCATCAATAGCACTCACCTAGAAGGAGTTAACCTATCTGAACACAGCACGTGGAGATAATGGTTAACGGCTAAGCATCATCTCTAGCTGAGTTATCATGGGTTTACCTTTCCTGATTTTTCTTTTTTCGTTTTCTATTGCTTCTGTTTTGTTTTCTTCTTCTGTTCCGCCTATATATGCGCTTTTCTGATGAAAATAAACTAGTTGTAAGTCGGCGCTTTGCGTGTCCTTTTTCCGATCGTCCTCGTCTCGGTGTTGCACTGTGGTTGACCATGCATCACCAATTGGCCCAAATTTTCACGTTACTAAGTTGTATTTCCATGTTTTGTTATAATGGTGTTGAGGAATACAAGGAGGTACTACAGAAAATAGCAAATACACAAAATTCTCGAAAAAATGGACAAAAGCCATAGAGCAAGTCCCAAATGAAGAGGTGCGGTAACAAAGTAGCAGGAATCTCAAAACGAGTCAGTGCAAAAGAAGAAAGCGAAGACTGCCATGGAGTACGAAGACCTCCAAGGTCGATATCGATTTGTTTGCAAAGCCTAGCTTGTTATATACCAGCTTCGAGACCCATACATTACTGGTGAACTTTAATGAGTCAGTGGCGTAGTGCAGTCAATGCTGGAACAATTGATCGCTCTGTATGACAGATGGCTTACCGAGAGGATAACGTCCACCTGTCATTTAAGGGATCACTTTAACGCATTCATTCCGCCTAATTATTGGGCTCGAACAAGCTTTACAACGGAAGCCGCAAAATGTGTCATACTTTTGTGTTTTTAGTGCCTCAATTTTTTACCTTGTAAATTCGTACGTGTTTGTCATTTTAGAGAGTATAGCCTTGAAATCAATATCAGTACTCAAGATCAACTCTCAAGACCCCCAGTCATGAGCAGAATGTTTGGGATCGTAATACGTGTAAAAAGCAGGCAAAAATAGCTTTACTACTCAGAAGAAGCTTGAAACCGTTGCAATAGACACCGGTTTGTGTCCCTTCCACTGCATGATACTTTTATGCAAGTCAATAAAACGCCAGTTTCATCAGCGAATGACGGAATTTATCAAATACCAAAAGTGGCAAAGAAAGTAGACATACCTTTGATGTGATCTTGTTAGTAATATTTGCAGCAGACGTAATAAGGCTATACTGACGAAGCCCGATGTCCCCCTCCGATCTTTACCTTCACGCAACGAAAAACAGTGAAGTGAAATGCCAGGATGTATTACAAAGATAATTTTGCTTACGTGAACGCATTCTAGTTCCACAACTAGCACCACGTATAGCTTTAAATACACCCGCCATTTCGAGACCTGTTCCATAACTGCCAACCTGGAGACACAGAAATGAGGAAAACCTTCGGAGTGAAGGGGCGGGGGGGGGGGGGGGTGTTTGAGGTCGAGGGATTTACGTTTTACCTTTAACGACAAGCTTGATCATGTTTTGCAGCGTGTAATCAGCGCATGAGAGCAACAACTCAATCGCTGTGACTGTGCAAAAAACTTGCCAAGCTTAGCTGATTTTTCGCGTCTTGCCCATATCCCTGGTGTTCATTTGCAGTGATGTGGACCTGGATGTTGGACTTGCCACCATGCAATATTTTCACGTCACCGACACACGTGGTGTAAAATCCAAACTGCTCCCCTTTCTTCGACGGCACGAAGCATGACAATTCTGTCGTGCACGCATAACTGCTAAGTTTAAAGAATCTGAATCTGGGAGATTTCGGAAACAAGGGGGGAGGGTGGCGCTGGGGGGAAAGATCGGGAGTGGAGGGGGCTGGGGGGGCTCCGGGATTGCCCCGTAAGTGTAAACATTGCCGTTTCGGTCATTTAGTGGCTCATAAACAATAGGGTTTCCCAACTGCAGTAGAATCTGGATGATACGAATCTCCAGCGGAGCGAAAATATTCGTATCGTCCGAAATTTCGTATGATCAGAAAACTATAAATATCGCTTTTCAAACTACGGCGTACGCCGCACAAAAAATCTATTTCTATCAAAATAACTCGGGTATGTCTTTCTGGGGCACATGTGAACGGACCAGTAAGGGACGCCGGCTGCCACGAAAGCGCTCGTCAAAGCTTCGCCTTGAGGCCAACTAGAAACTATAGGTGCCCAAGACCGCTCCCCTATAGTCATATGCGAAGCTCGACAGGAACGCCGAAATGCTTCGTGACATTTTTACGACTTTATTAGGGGGTTTTCGAGTAGCATACGCAAAGCTTGCGGGCGTTGCCGGCACAGCGTTGCGGGCGTCACTTAACGGGAGCCCGCAAGAGGTGAGCGTACGACGCATGCGCCGCAACGCCCGCAAGCTTTGCGTACGCAATTCAAAAACTTCCTATTGTCTTCAATCTACAGCTGCGTTAGCAGCGTACCTTCGGAGCTCGTAGTCACTATCGATGATCGCGTTCCACCGACCGCAGTTTCGTGTGCGGCAGTTACGCCAAACGGTATTCCGTTTTCAATCTGCATGCGCTGGCCGCGCATGTGCCTTCAAAACTAAATCGTTTGTTGCTATCTATGATTGCATCTGCCGCGGTTTTGTGAGCAGCGTTAGCAGAAAGCATCGTCGCTTTGATTAGGTGAGCGAAGGACGCGCGTGCACTTTCGGAGTTTTGTCTACAACGCCGTCGCTATACATGATCATGCCGCGAGCGACCGCGGTTTTGTACAGCTGTTGTGGCAAACGATAACTACAGTTATCGCCGAGGTGGTATAGACATCAGGGTTGCGGAATGGACGCCTCCATTCCATTCCCATTCCATGCCGGGGAATTACAAGTTGCCGCAATTCCATTCCTTTAAATTCCTCCGATTGAAAAAACTTAGCCCATTCCCACTCCGGGACTGGCCGGGCAGTTCAATTCCATTCCTGTGATTCTTCAACGTAGGAAAGGCATCTTGATAGTTTTATGGAGTTAAGAATGAACGCCCCGTAAAGCTGATGCATTAAGAACTAAAAAGCCAGCAGATCCCATGCACTGTGGGAATCGATGTAATGCGAAGCAGCCAGCAAGGGGCAAATCGTGCTGAACATAATATGCATGCCATGATTTACATGTTAGGACCTCTCAATGCAAGCACACCATTGTAGATGACATGCATGCCTATATTTTCATGTTACCACCTGTGACTTATGTTCGCTTAACTTTTTAAAAAACCTCGAATCGCAGCAAGACGCGAGACCAATCTGCCTCCGTTTCGCATGCGTTCGTATTCTCGCGATTTGCGCATCGTGCAGACGCCATCCGCGTTCCAGCGTTTAAATTGACGGACACTTTGTCAATGCCAAAGTGTGTTCCTCGAACGCCTGTGCCCACTGAGGCTCCCTGGAAAAATCACCACAAAGCCAAAAGACATCTGGTAACACATGCGCCGATGTTACTAAAAAGAAACGTGGTTAATCCATGGGCTCGTCGCCTTCATCAAAGCCACCGCAACGTGTCTCACAAGACCCACCAAGCGATTGCTGCCGTCACCAGTCTCAGTCACTGCAACAGGACAAGGTGATCTGCGAGAGGCAGCAACACGGAAACACCGACCAAGATGTTACACGCATACTGATTCCGATGTTGTTTGCAGCCATCAAAGCCCTTGTCCGCGCAAACCCCTCGTCAACAAGTCTCCCAGAGGTAGAAGCCATCCTTAAAATGGAGCCGCTGGTGTCGACGTCTTACGCTCCGCAGGGGCGCGCTCCCTCGCAGTATTAATCATGGCTTCCCCAACGACATCCTCACCTGAACTGACCATCCATACAATCTTTCGCACATGCACCATATTACAGTGGAACGCTCGCGGGCTTCGCTCGAAGCTTTCGGATTTTCGACAACTGGTGCGAGCGTACCAATTCCGTTTCATCGTCATCGCTGAATCACGCGTCGGACCACATTTCAGAATGAACGGATATTATTTTCATCACTCAAAACGACCTGACAATATCAGTAGACTACTCATAGGCTTCCGCAGAGATATTCCGGCCTCCGAGATCGACATCCCGCCCCACAGCGACAATGAATATGTGTGCGCCATCACAGTAATAGGCAAACAAGAATACACTCTGATTGGAGTATACCTGGAGCCAGGCAGGCCTTTCGACGCTTCAAGACTTGAAAACTTGATTTCAAGGACACCTTCTCCACACATCATTTGTGGAGATTTTAATGCCCAGAATGAAATTTGGGGCAGCTCACACACTTGTGCGCGAGGAGCCAAGCTCGCAGAACTACTTTCAAAGCATTCAATTGAACCTCTAAATGACGGCAGCATCACCTACCTACGAGGCTCTACCACTACCAGCAGCATCGACGTGACCTTCGTAACAAGCTCAGTTGCCCGAAACTTTCACTGGTGCACCGACTTGGAAACACGTGGGAGTGATCACTACCCAATTATGATATCAGCTGTTGGTGCGAAGACGTCACCAAGGAAACTAGTTACAAGATCTACAGATTAGGATGCATACAAAGACGCCACTAGCAAAGGAATTACTGCTGCAACCAAGGACGACGAATTACTCTCTACAATGTCTCATTGCCTAAGAGAATGCACACGCGTCTCAGCTCAGAATGACAGATTTCCGTCAAACGACGAGGAGTTTGAAAAAACTGTGTGCCATTCGCAGGCGAGCCGAAAGGAAAGTATTGCGCACAAAGTGTCTTGAAGACCTTCGAGCTTGCCGACTGACACAACGTCATATCCGACGTTACCTAGATAAACGTAGCTGGCAAAGGTGGCGCGACTTTTGCTCCACGCTGGATGTTCGTCAACCGGTAGCCAAAATCTGGAGGGTCTTTAGAGGCATGCGTACGCCACTCCAACAGCTTCACCCTTTCGCTGCACTCTCCTTGCACGAACGAAAATCGCTCAAAGAACTCTCAGAAGGATACTGCGCACTGCTATCGGCAACTTCAATGCCTTGGACCTCTTCTGCAGACAATCAGTCTGACAACTCACGAACGGCAGTGCCAGCATTGGACTTGCCATTCACAATTGAAGAACTAAACACTGCTATCAGTGAATCAAACAGGCACACATCACCCGGTCATGACGAAATAAGCTACGAAGCCATCGCAAAGCTACCCCACACCTCCCGCCTACGACTCCTGGAATATTATAATTCTTCATGGCTGTCTGGCGAGGTCCCTGCAGAATGGAAACTCGCGAAAATAGTGCCCATTTTGAAACCTGGTAAACAGCCAACAAGCTACGTCTCTTTCCGGCCCGTCGCCCTGCTGAGTTGTGTTGGCAAGCTTATGGAGCGAATGATTCACAAACGACTGACATGGTTCCTAGAAAGCCACGACAAATTTCCCCAAGAAATGAACGGGTTCCGCCAAGGCAGGTCAGCTATCGACAATGCCATCACCCTCGTCTCTTCACTCGAAGAGGACCTCTTTGCTGGACGCATACCGATAGCTATCTTTCTTGACATCAAAGCAGCCTTTGACTCAGTCTTTCACCATGCCATTCTTGCAGCCATGGACAGTCTTGGCCTCGGAGGAAGGTTGTACAAATGGATTGAGAGCTACCTAAAAGAACGGAAGATATATATGAGTACTCCAAACGGTCCCACACAGTTCTACGCAGTAGAGAAGGGCGTACCCCAGGGTGCTGTGCTCAGTCCGCTACTTTTCAACCTCACCCAGATACATATAACAAGGATATTGCCGCGAGGAGTGCACATCACGATTTACGCCGACGATATCTATATCTGGAGCGCTTCAACTTCGCGTTACACCACCAAACAACGCCTTCAAAAAGCATTACGGAACCTCTCCACGTATTTGGCTCCCCGAGGTCTACACTTTTCTCCAGAAAAAAGCACAGCCATCGCTTTCACGAGAAAGAAAATGACCAAGTATCCGCTCCTCCTCGGTGGACGGCCACTGACCTATGTACGGTCTCAGCGATTTCTTGGAATAGTCATCGATAGAAATCTTTCCTGGTCCCCTCAGGTGAAGACACTTCGAGCGAGAATAGCTGTAGCATCACAACTCTTCAAATTCATGGCGGGGACACGATGGGGATGCAAATGCCGCTCAATGGTACTACTTGAGAAAGCGTATATTGAAGGAACCTTGCGCTATTGCCTGCCGGTGCTTCACCGATTATCACCAGCAAACAAGAGAACTTTAGAAGCCGCCCGAAACAATTGCCTACGAATCTGTCTAGGCCTCCCTAAGAGCTCATCAACCTCGGGAACTGTAGTGGAAGCAGGATGCCTTCCGCTAGAAGTCATCTCTGCTCACGAAACCGTGCGCACTCATTTTCGACATCTCCTACAAGGGAAGAAGCACTTTCTGAACCGCATACATCTGACCCACACCAATTCTGCATTCGGACAAGCTGTGCAAATGCTGCAACTTGCTGCTATTAGACAGCCACAGCGAACAATGCCTCCGAGATTTCCTCCCTGGACACTTTCGCCTCTTAATATTAAACCATTTGTACCTGGCAACAATGGAGCAAAGAGACGCATCTCACAGACCGCACTGCTGCAGACTACTCTCATCTACTTAGCCGAGCACTATACTCAGCATACTCATACTTACACTGACACCTCCACAACCCAGGAGACTTCATCGTATGGCCTCTATATCCCCTCCACAAAACAAATGCTATCTTATCGGCTACAGCGAAGGACATCCTCGACTACAGCAGAACTTCATGGCATCAAAGAAGCTGTCCTATATATCTTGCGTCAAACGCCGAACCGATGGGTGGTCTTCACTGACTCCAAGAGAGCGCTACAGATACTATTCAAGCTCTTAAAGAAAAACAAATCATCACCCGATTTCATTCGATATCGCGTACTTACACCACTTGGCTGTTACCACAGGTAACTTTATCACATTTCAGTGGATACCAGCTCATTGCGGTATTCTGGCCAACGAAAACGCGGATGAAGCGGCACGCAAAGGACTTCAAAACCGAAATTACAGGCGAACCTATTTCACCAAATCTGATGCTTCCCAGCTGGCTAAGAGACTTGCTTCTGAACAAAACAAGAGGCTCTGGAACCTTTCGACACATCATTATGCTTTCCTCTAATCTATCGACCCACATCTAAGAATAAGACTCCCATGCAGAATTCCCCGACATCTGGAAACTTTGTACCATCGTCTTCGACTGAACAGTGCTTATGGCAACAGCTTACGGTACCGCTTTGGTCAAACCGAAAGTCCATACTGCAATAACTGTGGCTCCATAGAAACTGTCGAACATATTTTATTTGAGTGCCGAGCGTATGCCGATGAGCGTGCGCTCTATGAACATTGCATGCACATGCTGACCCGAAGAACTTTATCAATTGACTGCGTCGTGGGCCCTTTACCCTGCGCCACGCAACAGAGGCATGCTATGAAACTATTATTCAGATATTTAGAGAGCATCGGTCAGCTCGACAAACTTTAATGGCACCTTTAAAGCACGTAATAAGTCACTCTCAGCACACGTCCCCGCCCAAGAGACAAAAAAACTCAGTCTGTGCTTTTAGTTTTTTTTTATTCTATTTTAACTTTTCATTTTTTTCTATCTCTCTCTCTCTCTTTGTGTCTTTCAGTCCCCAATCCCCTTCGCCACGCAGAGTAGCAAGTCAGCGATTTACACACGCCGGCTGAATTCTCTGCCTTTCAATAAAGAGCTCTCTCTCTCTCGGTCAGAATGGAACGTGATGCGCGCGTCTCCCTCCTTGCATGATTAGAGACGCCGGGCACTGCGACGCTACGCGAGCAAATGGCGAGCGCTGTAGATTCCAACGCGACCGGCGTCCGTTTGCGCGCCCCGGCGCCCACTTGGCACAGTGCCAAGGCACGGCTGGAGGCACGGACGGACAAACGGACGGGCGTGAGCATAAGACGTTAAAGGCTTTCACCTTAATAATTTGGTGTATATCAAGCTAGCGAAACGGCCCCGAGAGTGTCATGAGCGTGCCATGCAAGTCATGTTGCACATGACATGTCATGATCTCCATATTACCACTTGTCATTTATGCGCATAATACAATCACGTCGCTCGATACCAAATTTGGTGTATATCAAGCTATCGAAGCGGATGTCAGCGCACCATGAGCGTGGCATGCAAGCCATGTTGCACATGACATGTCATGATTTACATATGACCATTTGGCATTTGTGTTCGTGATACAGTCACGTCACGCAATTCCAAATTTGGTGTATATCAAGCCAGCGAAACGGCCGTCAGCGCGCCATGAGCGTGCCGTGTGAATCATGTTGTACATGACATGCAGGTCATGATTTTCATATTACCACCTGTCATTTATGTTGGTCATGCAGAAATGTCTCATCGTAACAATTTTTGGATATATCAAGTTAAGAAAGCCGGCAGATCCCACGCACTGTGGGAATCGATGTAATGCGAAGCAGCCAGAAGGAGCAAATCATGTTTTACATAATTTGCATGTTATGTTTTACATGTTAGGACCTGTCATTTATGTTCGCAATACAGTCACGTCGTGCAATACCAATTTCGGTGTAGGTATATCAAGCTAGCGAACTGGACGCAAGCGCACCATGAGTGTGGCATGTAAATGGCGTTGTAGATGACATGCATGCCAAGATTTTTATGTTACCACCTGCCACATGTTCGTTATACAGTCATGTCACTCAATACCAAATTTGGTATATATCAAGCAAACGAAACGGCCGCTAGCGCGCCATGAGCGTGGCATGCAAGTTATGTCGCACATGAAAAGTCATGATTTCCATATTACCACTGGTCATTTATGTTCGCCATACAATCATATCATTCAATACCAAATTTGGTGTATATCAAGGTAACGAAACGGCAGCGAGCGCGCCATGAGTGTGGCATGCTAGTGTTGTCGCACATGTCAAGTCATGATTTCCATTCTACCGGTGGTCATTTATGTTTATCATACAGTCATGTCACTCAATATCAAATTTGGTGTATATCAAGCTAACGAAACAGCCGCGAGCGCGCCATGAGCGTGGCATGCAAGTCATGTCGCACATAACAAGTCATGATTTCCATTCTACCGCTGGTCATTTATGTTCGTCATGCAGTCATGTCACTCAATACCAAATTCGGTGTATATCACGCTAACAAAACAGCCGCGAGCGCGCCATGAGCGTGACATGCAAGTAATGTCGCACAGGACAAGTCATGATTTCCATTCTACCACTTGTCATTTATGTTCGTCATACAGTCATGTCACTCAATACCAAGTTTGGTGTATATCAAGCTAACGAAACAGCCGCGAGCGCGCCATGAGCGTGGCATGCAAGTCATGTCGCACATGAAGAGTCGTGATTTCCATATTACCACTGGTCATTTATGTTCGTCATACAGTCATGTCACTCAATACCAAGTTTGGTGTATATCAAGCTAACGAAACAGCCGCGAGCGCGCCATGAGCGTGGCATGCAAGTCATGTCGCACATGACAACTCATGATTTCCATTCTACCACTGGTCATTTATGTTTGTCATACAGTCATGTCACTAAATACCAAATTTGGTGTATATCAAGCTAACGAAACGGCCGCTAGCGCGCCATGAGCGTGGCATGCAAGTCATGTCGCACATGTCAAGTCATGATTTCCATTCTACCGCTGGTCATTTATGTTCGTCATACACTCATGTCACTCAATACCAAGTTTGGTGTATATCAAGCTAACGAAACAGGTGCGAGCGCGCCATGAGCGTGGCATGCAAGTCATGTCGCACATGAAAAGTCATGATTTCCATATTACCGCTGGTCATTTATGTTCGTCATACAGTCATGTCACTCAATACCAAATTCGGTATATATCATGTTAACGAAACGGCCGCTAGCGCGCCATGAGCGTGGAATGTAAATCATGTTGTTCATGAGATGCACGTCATTATTTGCATATTACCTCCTATCACTTATTTTCGTCATACAGTCACGTCACGCAATCCCAAATTTGGTGTATATCAAGCTAACGAAACGGCCGCGAGCGCGCCATGAGCGTGGCTTGTAAATCATACTTTTCTTGACAAGTTAGTCATGGTTTTCATGATATGACCATCCATTTATGTTCGTCATACGGTCATGTTATGCCATACCAAATTTGGTATAAATCCCATAAACGGTACGTCCAGGAGAGCACAAAGTCGTAGGCGGCTAGATAGATAGCTAGATAGATAGATACGCTCAAAGTCGCCGAAGTTCGCTAAGAAATGCTTCGCATTTAAAATCGGCTGATCCCACGCCTTGTGGAAATCGCCTTCACGCTATCAGTTGCCGAGTGATTGCCTATGTTGCATTTTTTTTTTGCTTTTAGCCAGGTATTACGAGGTGTATGGAAGTGTTTTTTGATGGAAGGGCACAACCTAAACAAAATGTCAGCTAACTTTGCTATTTCAAAAAACACCTTTACCAGAAGATATCTCATATATTGGTCCGTTCTGAAGCGAATTTCGGGTCACGATTGACGAAACATATGGATACCGATCTCCAGAATGAATAAATCTCTACGCAGATTCTGAGATACAGAGCTTTAGACCGAAGTTCTTGCGCGCTCGTTCCTGTGTTCAACGGCGTCGCCGCAACCGTTGTCCTTGTCTCGCCGTCGGTGGCGTAACCGATAGAAATGGAAAAATAAAATGAGAAAAAAAATACCAAGGATCGAATGCAAATTGATCCCGGGCCGTCTGCGTGGCAGTCCAGTAGTCTGCCACACGGTCACGGTAATGCGTGAAACTCATTTGCAAAAAGACCCTATACTGGCGTCATGTCGGGCAAGGAATCGCGTTAACCTATGTAATGAACCATGGCAGAAGATGAAATTAGCGACCAATCATCGCACAATGCTTACTGCACAACGAGTGTGTGGTTTAAGGCTTCCCACCCACTGCAAAGGGCGCAGTCAGAAGTATTGATCATCAGGCGCATGCAGCATCAACATAGTGCAACTAATACCTTACAGATGTATAGCGGGTACCTCGATTATCCGTAGAAAGACGAATAATGGCGTAGCGGGTGCTGTCCTACTTCCCATCAATCATAATTTATGGCGTAATCGATAGTTTGCGGAAAGCCAAAACTTTAAATGCGCATGGCTTTGCCCCAACATGAAGCTGCGCTCAGAATTCGCATTCGGCAGTATCGTAACCGTCGCTGAATTTTTTATATGGAAATGCCATCTTTGCGAGTGTCAAATAAAAACGAACGCGTGAATTTGAAGGCACAAAGAGAAAGATGAAAAATAGAAAGGAAGGCATAAAAAGAGAGAGAAATGAAAATAATAGAGACCAAAAAAAACGAAGACAGACAACGAAAGAGAGGAACAAAGCGATAGAAAGAGGAAGATAAAGTAGAGAGAAATAAGGAGAATAAAGATATAAAAAGCTAGAGACAGACAAAAATCTAGAAAAATATAGAAAGAAATAGACACGCAGACGAGATAGAGACACGGAGAGCAAGACAAAACAAAAGAAAAAGATAAATAAAAAGAAAAGGGGCAGAGAAAGAAGCAGAGAAAGGGACGTAGAAAGAAAGAGAAAGACATACAGGGTATGTACCAAAATTTCCCGGATAGTTTTTTTTTTGTAGTCGGCCACACCGCCTGTCAGGGTGGCGCTTTAGATGCAGAAGTTAGTGGTGGATATAAGCTTCAAAACGAGTCCGGTATCGGTTGCCTGTGGGCAGTTGTTGAGGCAGGGCATGCCATTGCGCCGAGGTATCTACTGCACCCTCGCCGAAAAATAAAACGGACAAGTTTTCGAAACGGTTTCATGCGTGTGAAACTTTTCATCTTTGTGAAACTGGGATAAAAATAGGGCGAAGATGCTCGAAACGCTTACGGTGATGACGCGATGAAACAAAGCCGAAATTTGATGTAGCACAACAGGTTCCAGGAAGGTCTGGAGTCTGTGAACGACGACGACCACTCCGCACGTTCGTCGAAATCTAGAAATGGCTGACAAGGTGCGGAAAGTGCGCCAAGTATTGGTTAAGTACCGGTGATTAAGTGTTTAGATGATCGGAGAGGAGTGTGGAATAACCAAAACAATCGTTCATCGTTGAAAGAGCAGTTTCATAGCTGAGAATCCTTATTCGAAATTAGTGGCCGTAACATCCACCAGTGGCAGTAACCTCGGAAGGTATGCTTGCGTCTATTGAAACAAGCCTGACGTTTGTAATATGAACAAACGTAGGTGTTTTGTATTTAACTATTTGTGCTTGTGCGTATACGTGTTTGTTCGGTCAAACCTTCCAGACAAATAGTATACACTTACTGTATCCGCATACTTTCGTGGTCTGATATAATGTAATCTACGATTTCGGAGTATTGAGAACGTTAATAATAATAATAATAATAATAATAATAATAATAATAATAATTACAATAATAATAATAATAATAACAGTAATAATACAATAATAATAGGTCCTTTATTTTTCATCCAAAAAATGAAGGAGGCTGAGGACCAGCTTTACTAGCTCCTGCCCCACAAAATTACACTGGTGATTATACAGCAGTGCACATGAACAGCCCTATTAACATGGCAAATGAAAAGCAAGGGCGAAAATATGAACGAATGAAGAAGCAGGGTTATGAGGAACAATGAAACGCAATTTCGTCGGAAGTAATTATTAGTAAGACCACATTGCAACAACTTGCAATGGAAAATAAAACACCGAATTTCGGATAATTCATGATTTCCGAGAAATAAACTCCGATAAACACCGAATTTGTTCTAAAAAAATACACTCTCAAAAAACACCAACCAAATTTTAGGAAAAATGAACTCCGAAAACACGGGGCCCAAATTATGGCTGATTTTTGCACTGAGTGTTACATAAATTACTACTGCTAAGCTGGTCGCACCTGATCTTGCTGACCACATCTGCAGGCACTGCAGAAGCCACAATTCTTCAGGGACAGCGTAATTATTGGCCTCGCAAGCATAAAATGGGAAAGACGACATTCGGTGAGTGGCTTCGCAAATTGTCCGCGCGAGGACGCATCGACAAAATAAATTTATATCCGTCAGGATTGAAGCTTGGCCGGCGTTTACCTTGCTTTAGGCTCACAGTGGAAGAGGACCAGAATCAATGAGGGAAAAAAGATTATGGGCCCTGAAATTTCGTCGAATCGCATTAAGTTGTCCAAGGGACTGAAGGTCTATGTCATGTTACAAAATCGCACATTCTTGCAGCTCTCGATCATTGATCAACCAGCAGTAATATGCTCCTGCATCATATTTTCGCCTCCAGAGCAAGTATGATTCATATTTCCCAGGCCTTGGCACGCATGTCTTACACTAGGAGGGACTTCTTACCCTTTCCGGCCCGAGAAAAATATAACAGAGAAATTGCTAACTTGCTCAAATATTATAATATATGCTCTATTGTAATAAAGCTTTCAAAAGTTAAACTGGAAGAATCTATCTATCTATCTATCTATCTATCTATCTATCTATCTATCTATCTATCTATCTATCTATCTATCTATCTAACCGCCAAAATCTTGGCGCTATCGTGGCCATCTCCTTGTCATGGTACATACCAAAATTGACAAAGATGGACGTGATTACTGGATGACGTGAAGAACGTGATTTCCATGTGGCGTACGTTGCGAAACATTTTCCACCAGTAACGCCTGGTACAGAACCGTGACAAATGGGCTACCGTATGTAGGTATGTGCCACCGGCAGGGAGCAAGAAATGTGCGGCCACGGGTGATTCACAGTCTATGTCAACTAGGGCACTGCACGGGCCCGGGCCGGCCCGAAAGCCCGGGCCCGGCCCGGCCCGCGGGCCGGGTCGGGCCGGGTAAGTAATTGTTAGGTCGGGCCCGGGCCGGGCTCGGGCCCATGAGCTTCGGGCCCGGGCCTGGGTCAGGCCCGTATCAGGCCCGACTCTCATACACTGTCGGCAATGGCGCGTAATGCTGTTTGGCTTTGTTGTTTTGGGGCATTTAGCGTGCCGAACCTATTAAGGCTATCTGAGACGTTGCAGTGGAAGGCTCCGGGTAATTTAGACCACCTGAAGTGCATTAGCGTGCACTGAAATCGCACAATACAAGACGTCGCGCATTTTGCCTCCTTCGGTATTGTAACATATAATTTCTGGATATTGTCTCATATATGTTCGCGCCATTATATTGAGTGAAACACGTACTTGGGTACCGCGTATCAAAAGAAATGGTATAGCGGAGCAGCACTGCGGCAAGAGTGAAGCAACGGTGCACTGCCCAGATTAGTGCATATAAGTTGTGCCCATCGGTATCATGGGAAACATTTCGAGTATGCAGCTACGCTCGCATGCCCGCCGCGCCTGCTTCCACCTTCGTGACTCTGTAGACTGGTCAACGCGTCTACGAAGATACGCATGTTCGGTCGAACACAAAACTACGAGACACGCAACCAACGCAACGAATTTGAAAAGACCGAGGATAGACAGAGAGAGGAGGCGTAGGCGCCGCGCCACCACGGCGCCCGTCTCCGTTGGCGAGCCACGGCGCCGCAGCGGCGCCGAACGCCGAACGCGTGATATGTACAGTCGTCAGCAAGCTTAACACGAACGCTCCGACGCGTGACCTGGACTACTTTGACTGATGCCAGCCGCGAAGCGCTTGGCGCTGTTGCCGAGATAATACCTCGGTATGCTTGGATAGTATGTCAGCATGTATGGGTAACATATCTCGGCATTAGAACCCAAAGCTACGCGGCGCTAGCGTCAGTCAAACTGTTTCAGGACACCCCGCTGAGAGTTCGTGTTAAGCTTGCTGACGACTGTACGGCGCACACGGCAGCGTCTTCATCACTGAAGCCAATCACGCACGCTTCACGAGAGTCACGTGATTCCTGCAGAAATATCAACTCAATCTCTCTCTGGCTCGACATTTGAAAAGGGGCCAAGTGGATAACCAGAGTCACGGTGCCGAGTGTAGTTCTGCAATTCTGTAAATGAACTGCTCGTTACATTAAGAAAACCTCAGCGTCACCGAGCGTTATTGACGTCGATTACACTGTTCATCGGCACCACCGGCTCTTCAACTGGGCTTGATTTCATAGCCTCATGAGTTACTAGGGCTACTTCATCAGTCGATGACATAACTGGAATTGACTCTGAGGTAAGTTAGCAGTTTTTAAGCTTTCTTCGCTCTACTACAGTCGCAAAGCTTTACTATCACGGATGTACAGTGCTAAAGGAAAGTCCAGGACACTCATTTTAAGTTTGTAGACAGAATGTCGTCGTGTTTCGTCAGGTCACTAATTTCCTCATTTCGGTTTAATACGTCCGACTGAATTGCTGTGAATGGGTATTGGTTTCGCGCCTTGTACACTTTTTCTTTCTTTTTTGCATTTTTGCTTTCTTTACCAGCTGTCTTACCGAGCGCCTCTTTTGTAAGACGCAGTGCTAAGGTGCCGTACGTTACCACGCGCGCTTTCGTATTAATCTTGCGCTTTGTAGGGACTTTTCTGTTGCAACACACAAATGCAGTTAAAACTCGATTTACCCAATTTGAGGGGAGCCGCGAAATATTTCGTTAAATCGAAAACTTCGTTAAACCGAAGACGGAATTTCGCGGTTACTTAATTCGGTACATTCGATTATATGGTGTAGCGGCATCCGGAAAGCTACCATGGCATCAAATTTGCGTAGCGTAATGGCGCGAAAAATGAAATAGCGGCCTTAGGAAACGACCGCCACCTCCAGGGTGTATGAAGCAACAAAAATTGTTAGCTAAAAATAATATTGCTTCTCTCAATAAAGTTGCTTCTCTCTCTGTTACCTCAACAATAAGGGCCACAGGTGACAACATATTTATTTCCCAGCAAAGAAGTCGGTGATCTTGGCTTGCTTGCGTTTTGTTAGCAATGGCCACGCAGTTTAAATTGGACAAAGGTGTTCCGCGATGTTGCCGTTTGCTCGCAATCAATAACTTTTGGGGCGTTATCTAAAAATAGACAAAGAATGATCAATTCTCTATCTCATTTCCCGAAAAAAAAAAGGTTTGTTAAATCGGGACGGATCTCGAAATTTGTTTCGTTATATCGAGTTAGTCAAAGTACGGGACCCTACGGGTGTCTGAGGGGGGAATCGGGGTATCTTCGTTAAAGATCAAGAATATTCTACTAAGGCCGCGCTAGAAGGCATCCCGCGCCTACACGCACACGCACCTAGGCATTCGTATGTATTCTCGTAAGTGCGACTTGCTCGCGAGCTGCACGTTTCAGGTTTGTTAAGCTATAGTTTATGCGGCTCTTTCTCCACCATCCTCTTATATATATTTGGGAGAAATAATAGTTCGTTTCATTGACTGATGGATTTATTCGTTTTAATTTTATGTAAGGAAATTAAGAAAAATATTCAATTGGCCCTGCTACAGATTTTTAGGTAACCTTAATATGACCTTACTATTGGACTCCCCTGCGTCACGATTTGTTTTCGGACACGTCGAGTTTAAGGAGAGTGACAAGTTATGCAGAAGGTGTACTTTCTTCCTCCTTTAGTCGGAACAAGCGACCCACCCTGGCTGACCCTCCCAGGAGTAGTTAGAGCACGTTTTTTTTCTCTCTCTCGTTGCATTGCGCAATAAACCAAGTTTGCAGGATATGTTCTGCTCTATTTACTCAATAGTCCCAGCTTGTCAGCAATTAATGTAAGCTCGACTATAAATGTCCGCTGTTTTTCCACTTTATGTGGGCGCTGTATGTTGTAGTCGTTCTTTGAAATGCAATAATAACATTGCATGGTTAGCGCTGCGTGCATGGACAGCCAGCTGTGCCTCCTCATATATCCCCCCTGCAATTCTTTCTCAAAAGTGTTACGGGCGTAATTAACAGATGGTAAACACAGTGCCAGTGAAAATCGTGACATTGTCATAAGTTCTCATAACACTGTCCAGGAACTATCTTGTGCGTGGCTGGTATCTTCACTATAAGCGAAGATTGGACAGCGCCTCGTTTATGCTCAAAAAATAATTTTTTGAAATGGGCCGGGCCGGGCCGGGTCAGGCCGGGCCCAAACCTTTCGGGCCCGGGCCGGGTACGGGCCGTATTTAAAAACACCGGGCCGGGCTCGGGCGGGCCTAAGCATGGCGCTTTCGGGCCGGGCCGGGCCCGGGCCGGAAAAAGCTGGCCCGTGCAGTGCTCTAATGTCAACCCAGACTTCGCAAACCATAATGCGGCAGCGTCAAGGAACGAGACCGTGTCGCAGGAAATGTGGTGCTGGGGTGCTATGCAGGATGGCCCGAGCTTCTCGGGCACACGAGTTTGCTCCGAGCTCGCACTGCGGCGGTCATGGCACAAAGACAGAGCGGAGCGCGGGATAGCAGCATTGACAAAAACGGCTACATGAACTAGCGTGGCGTCAAAAACGCATGTGGGGCATCTGCGGCGGTAATCAAAGAAACACCGCGTGCGAATACGTCAGCGCCGCCGCTCAGTCCACATTTCAACAGTGCAGCGACGTCAGCGTGATTGTCGCGCTATCTTTTTGCCAACTCAGCATTGCGCCTCCCACAGGCGTGTTCGTGGGCGTTCTTCCACTTTCGGGCATGTTCTTTCGTTCCACCCGCAGCATGGAAATTTCCACTCTCGAAGGCAACAAGGGCGCGCACGCTACACTCTCGTGCAGCTCGTTTCGCTTCTATCAAATATTGCGGATAAATATATGGACAGGTTGTCACCAGGAGCGCTCGCATCATTGCGGCAACGCGGCTGTGAGTGGTACGTCGTGAGCGCGGTGAAATTTAATGCGAGACATCGCAGTCACGTGATGATATAACCTTTATTTCTTCGTGCGTGTGTGCACAGTCTGCGCGATAAAGCTGATAAATGAATCGTGCCGCTCGCTGGCGTTGCGGCGTGAGCACTGCTCCTTGGAAAGCGCAAACGCGGTGGGTGGACCCTATCTTCGCCGCGGGCGTCTGTCAATCAAACTGATTGACGCGTGAACTCGGGTACAAACTCGTTGATTCTGAGAAGGCCCCAGTTCAACTCGTGACTGTCATGGTGCCGGTGTGACTGTCAATGGTTTCATGCGGTGGACGCTAAGCAGCACCTTCTTTGCATATAAAATAATTTGGTCAGCCTTTACTACTTGTGCAAGGCTGGAGCCATAGAGGAGCTTGTGATCACCTAGCTTCTTCCAGCGTTTTAAGTCGGTCGTCTACTCAGTCTGCTCGGTACACGCTTCGAAGTAAAGAACGCATCAGCTCCGTCTTAATTTTGATAATACTAATTAGGCAGGACCTAATTACCATAATAGTGAACAGCTTTGTCTTGATTGGTAAGGTTTCAATTAAAACGACAATAATTACCTCGGGTGCAATTAGCATGATCTTGATTAGTATGCAGCTAATTAACAAAAATCCAATTCGCATGGTCTTGATTAGCATCATATTATTAAGGTCTAATTAGGATGACTTTACTTAGCGTGCTTCTAATTAACGTCGCGTTAATTAGCCTGCTATTAGTTAGCACGGTCACAGCTTTACATGGCTTCATTAGCATGGTCTTAGTAAGGTATGGCTTCATTAGCTCGATCTTAGCATGCCTTGGCTTAATTAGCTTGTTCATAGCATCTCTTGACTTATTTAGCTAGGTGTACCGCCCAGACACTTAGCTAATCAGCCGGGCGCTCGTCCTCGGGCAGCGAGCACACCATGAAGGGATGAAGAGGGCGCGCGCTAGTCGAGCAACGCGCAAGAATGTGCAGGCTGACCATGATGATTGTACACGTGGCCTCAGGTTTAGCTACGGTCGCGATATTGTAAGGTGCTCGGCCGGAACTAATCTCAGAGGCCACCGTGCTAATTATTCTAAAGGATACTTAGTACAGACATTAAATGCTTCAAAACGAATTTAAACAGCCCCTGCCTTTGAAAAATATCACCAGTAAACCTTTCTGGCACTTTTATTGCATGGGTGCACTTCTGCACTCAGTAGAACGACAAACAAATGAAAGAAGATGCCTCTGGTTTGAAAACACCGCCCAATTTTGTCGACTGTCCTTGACGTGACGCCGCGTTCCATCGTAACCAATGGAACGCAGCGCGCGCTGATTCGTGGATCTGACCTTTTCGTACTGTTGGCTCGTTCAAAAGGGGGGTGTCGCCAAAGCTCGGAAAGATCCCGAGTTTCGCCAAGCTCGGGCCATCCTGCATAGCGCCCCTGGTATCGACGGCGTTGTCCACACCGCTACCACATTTTCATCCTTGGTGTTGTTTTCTTATTTCGTTCTTTCTTCCCTTATTTCGTGCGATAGTGGTGACGGACACCGGTGACGGCGGCGGCAGACAACTACGGTGACAAAAACGGCCGTTGTTGTGATCTAACAGCTTTCGTTGTAAAACAGCGCTAATTATCGGCCCTACCTTCACTAGGACATCTCGTTTATGAGTAGTAGTTTAGTACGTACCCTTTTCACTGCTCGCGAAGTATGATTGTGCAGCATGACGACGGCATAAAACACTCTGTACAGCAAGTGTCAGTGAGCACTGTACGGTCGTTGTGCTACACAGCGCTGCTACACAATGCTCCGCTCACAGTAAGAAATCACGCAGACGCAAGGATGCGGGGTCAGCAAACCTCCAAATAAATGGTGATGTTTGAACGATGAGCACAGCAGCTATTTAGAGCAATGAATCTATAAACAGCATGTGCACTCACGGCAACACAATACGGTCATGTTATTTATGACATTGGCCGCACGAAGATGACATGTGAAAGCATCCGCCTCCCTTTTCAGACGCAATATCATATTCACGTACCCCTGCTACAACAGTCCGCGTCATGCATTCGACGCACGTTTAAATGCGAATGCATTTCATAGTCGGGCTATGTCAGGCATCCGGCGTTGTCCGGCGTGACCACCCTTACTGCGCATGCGCAAACCCTTTAAAAAAATAAAAATAAAAAACCTCTCTCCCTCTCTCTCCTCTAGGCATCCCTCCCCGCGGCAACCACACCCTCACTGCGCATGCGCCTCCCCTCCTCTCTCCCCTGCTACGCTCCCCCCCTCTCTCCTCTAGGCATCCCTGCCCGCAGCGTCCACACTCCCACTGCGCATGCGCGCCCCCCCCTCTCTCTCCTCTCCTACGCTTCCCCCCCCTCTCTCGCCTCGCGACGCCGACACAGGCAGCGTCTCCTAGCGAGTTTCTTGGTTGTAAAAACCGACTGCTCGCGCTGCACAACCGTTCACTGGCCACCCCATATATATGGCAATGGATCTTGACCTCCAAGGTGGTGCCGGTGGGAGATTTCTCCTGTGCGTTGTTGAACAATAAAAATTCGCAGCGTGCGCGTTAACTAAAAGCGGACTGCGAGTCTCTGTGTCCAGTCGGAGTCTTCTGTCTCTCATTGCACATTAGCAGCGATTGGCATGTTCCAGTAGGAAACACCGCTCCATCGCTGCGTGTTTTACGCATCCCCCAGTTTTAAATGCGAATGCATTTCAAGTGCGTGAGGGCGCTCGCATCGCGGGAGCTCGGCGGAGCTATATATGAAAAAAAAATTTTTTAAAATAAAAAAAATAAAAAACAAAAAAAAGAAAAGAATAAAAAAAATTAAAAAAAATAAAAAATACATGAAAAAAAAAAAAACAGGCGCTGCGCCGTGCTCCCGACCGGGCTGCAGAAATTAGGCGCCTTTTCCTTCTTCGAACCACAACCACCATATATAAATGGAGTGAAGCGCGCGCGAAATCCATTCGTATTTCCTCACGATTCCCTTCGGGGAGGTGGGGGGCATTTTTTTTGTTCATTGAACGAACGCTTTTCTTCGTGTGCTCCACCAAAAATTCATGTTTTATCAGGCTTCATGTTTTATTAATCCAGATTTAGCTTCCTGACGCTAAAACACCTAGAGCTGTCTTTAGATAACAGGATGATTTCATTTTTTTCGTTCAGATGTGAAGCTGGGTTGAGATACTTCAGATATATTTCTGAACTCCTAATGCCAAGTACAAAATCCAAACTTCTCAGTTGTCATGCATTCCAGCATTTGCTCTTTCCAGCACCGCCTTTTCTCTCGCTGCCTTTTCCTTCGCAGCTAATTCGTCTTGTCGCTTCTCGCTATGATAAATTTCAGAGCATTCTTCACTCCATACTTGGGTCACGTCTTCGTCACAAATTTCTTTCTGAGTTGTTGAACACAGCCTATCATTAATGTGATTGGAGACATGAGGTTCCGATATCACGAGCGTCATGCAGGAAGGCTTTCCTGTAAGAAAAATAAGTGTATTCAATGCGATGCATTTCTCAGCGAACCAAACGCACTTTTGCCGTTTTTTTGTCTATCTGTTAGGTCGCTTACATCAGGGGGCTGTCATGGTGACCCCTTAAACTAGCTGCGTATGAAAATTGCAATAGAGGGCCATGAGTCTGTGACAAACATGTCTGACAGGTTATGACATTAAAAGAGCCACACAGAGGGCCTTCGACAAAATGTCGAAGGCCCTCTGCGTGGCAGCCCACCACTCTACCACTGAGCTACGCCGGTGCTCGAAACTACGGTGCAAACTGACCCAATGCAGGCTTCATGTCGGGTGAGAAATCGTGTTAACATGTGTAATAACGCGTTTTAGAACAGTGAAGTAACGCCCGGGCGTCACACAATGCGAACTGCGTCACGATTGGGTCGTTCAATGCTCCAACCAATTACAAAAGCCAGAGGCATCATTCTTCATCGACGTCAACTACAGCATCAACAAACTGCACGTAACGCTTTACAAGTGTGTAGCGGGTACCGCTCTTTTTCGAAGAATGATGAATAATGGCACAGTGCACGCTTCTCCACTACAGAAAAATTATGATAATGTATGGCGTAGTGGTTACCATGCAAGTGTGGTTGTAGTAGTTGTCTCAAGAGTGTTTAAAAAATGCTCTAAAAAGGATGCTCGTCCACCTTTCGCTGTGACTGCGCTCCGCCTTCCGCGTAAGCCTGGCGGTTTTTTTTTCCTTATTTCGCGCGATAGTGGTTACGGACAGCGGCGGCGGCGGCGGACAACCACGGCGTAACAACGGCTCTTGTTGTTATCTCATAACAGATTTCGTTGTAAAAATCAGGTAATCGTCCACATCACGAAACACCTTAATAACAGAATTACCCAAGGCGCCTTCCAAACGTTTCTTAATCTTGCTAAGTTATAAATCACTAAGAACCGGTGCTACCTTAGAACCAATCGATATTCCTAGTTTCTTCACATAAACGCCTTCCTTCCATCCTACCAACGTCGACTTTAAGTAGATGGAAACAATTTCTAAAAACGTCCCCATCTCCCGCTAAAGGGAACCATGTGTCGATGCGAAGCAGCGGGGAGATAATCAGCTTGAGCGGGAAGAACGTCGCCGCTCTCATTTCACGGCAGCGGTCCGGGCGCTCATCGCGGCGCTGCACAGGAGAGAGAATGAGGCGCGCGCGCTCCGTCATTTTCATACCGCGGAACTACCTTGGCGCCCCCCAGCGGGAGTATGCAGCTGTCACACCACCTGTCGTGCGCGCCGCTCCATAGAGGATTCTCAGAGAACAGGACGGGGGGGGACCGTAGGAGAGGAGGAGGGGACGTACATGCGCTGTTGGGGTGCTGGACGCGGGAGCCGCTCCGTAAAGTAGAGGAATCCTAGAGGAGAGAGGAGGAGGGGACGCGCATGCGCTGTGGGTGTGTGGGACGCCGGAGCCGCTCCGTAGAGTAGAGGATTCCTGGAGGAGAGATGGGGGGAGAGGACGCGCATGCGCTCTGGGGATGTGGGACGCGGGCACCGCTCCGTAGAGCAGATGATTCCTAGAGTAGAGAATGGGGGGTGAGCGTAGGAGAGGATAGGGGAGGGGACGCACATGCCCTGTAGGGGGTGTGGGACGGAGGGGCCGCTCCGTAGAGTAGAGGATTCCTAGAGGAGAGGAAGGGGGGTGAGCGTAGGAGGGAGAGGGGGAGGGGACGCGCATGCGCTGTGGTGGTGTGCGACGAAAAAGGAGGGACGGACTAAGCCCCCCTCCAAACACATGCAAGCAAGATCAAGGAATGGGGTCAACCTGGACGACAGACACATTATCGCAGCGTATGCTGATGACTAGCCATTGCTAAGCAGCCTCTCTGTGCTCTCGGCCATGCCTCTGATGACTGTGATAGTGGTTGATGGTCTTCATATTACTACATTGTTCTGGTTCGCATAATGGGTGCTTCCCTACTTCATGAAAGTGGCCGGAAGCGGGACGGCGGACGCGGGAGGGACGGACAGAGCCCAGAGCATAAGATGCTTCGCATCTAAAACTTCCACATCTCCCGCTAAAGGGAACCATCCACACATGGTTCCCTTTAGCGGGAGATGAGTAGAAGATTCCTAGAGGAGAGAAAGGGGGGAGCGTAAGAGAGGAGAGAGAGGGGGGTGTGGGACGCGGGAAGGAGGGCCGGACAAAGCCCCCGCAAGCACATGCAAAGAAGATCAAAGAATGAAGTCAACGTGGGTGACAGACACCACTGGTAGTGCGTGTTATTCGTTGCTTCCACCCACAACCTGCCTAGCCACTTCTAAGCAGCCACTCTATGCTCTCGGCCATTACTCTGGTGACTGTCGTGGTGGTTTACGGTCTTATTGTACTACACTGTTCTGGTTCGCATAGTGGGTCCTTCTCTACTCCCATGAAAGTGACGGGACGCTGGACGCGGAATGCGGGATGCGGGAGGGAGGGACGGACACAGCCCTGAACATAAGATGCTTCGCATCTAAAAAGCCCTTCTGAAATGCCGCATTTATCGGTAAAAGCCGTCTGGTGCCCTTGGTCATTGATAGAGTCGCTAACACACCTTAAGAAGTCCGCATGCGGCAAAGAGAAATAAAGGTCTTCAATATCCATACTAGAAGCTTTACATTCAGCGATGTTCTCTTCTGAAAGGATCTGCACTAGCTCCTTAGAGTTACGCATACGAAAAGGGTTTGAAAAACTCGGAGATTAAGCAGTTCTCCAAATAACTAGATAGAGCGACTTGCCAGACGCCTTATTTTTAATCAATTGCGCAAAAAGAAGTCTCGTTCTTATGTGTTTTCGCTGAAAAAAAACAACTCTAAGGTAACTGATTTTGCCTTCTTGACATTACAAGCTATTCTCTCAAGTTTATGTTTTAACAAAAAATCGAGAGCAAGCTGCCCACCTACCGATGGTCTGAGTGCCACCGTCCTAAAATTCTTTTTATGGCTGTTAACACTTATTCTAAGGCAAACTGTCTGGCATAATTACGAAATACCCTTCCTCATCTGAAATTAATTGCTGGAGTTTCTTCTCCACCAAGTTTTATCTTTACCACCTCAAGCTTTCTGTCCTTCGCCGTTAAAATCGCGTGATATGTGGTGGAGATGGGGACTCGTTCATGTTCCACATGCTCCCATGAAACCGTGATGAAAGCCCAAGTACTAGAAAGGGCACCAAAGCTATCGCTAATCCCCGAGCTAGCCTCAAGCAGCAAGGACTACCACCAGAATAAGGTTCACTAAGGACCGCGCTACACGTGAGATTGTAGAAGCTTATTTTATTTCCAAGGCCGGTGATAGCTGTGTTGCTAAGCCCTCTGTGGCGTTACATAGTACAGAGATTGCGTATCTAGATGCGCGTGTGTAGTTCTTTATCCTTGTTCCAACCTGCACACGTGGTTTTAGTGCTCCTTATATTTTTGTGTTTTTCCTAATAAAGATTCAGTTGTTAGTATGCGCCTGTGCTGTTGTTCCTTCCTTTGTCCACGGTTTTTTTTCGCGCAATTTTCCCGTAAGGTTGAGCGTTGGGCTAGTTGGTGAAACATATTTTCAATACAGGTGTCACAAATTCCCATGGTCTAGAGATAGGCAGGACACCTTTATACACAAATCATTTATCTGAATAACGAAAGTCCCACACATATCCAAACCCTTAACGCACAGCACGCCTATTTACACAATGAATAATACATCTACAAATAAGCAACACTACCAGTTCTAAACGCAATGTTTCCAAGAACGAAAACGTAAACGTCCTGACCGTCAGCTGCGACGCGGCAGCCATTCCCCGATGTGGCGTCAGACGTCAGTCAGGATGTGTCGGAGCGGCTTGGCTGCTGGCCTCCGTGGCGATGACGGACGGTCTTCGCTAGCGTGGCGCCAGAACAGCGTGGCACCTGACGCGGTCTGCAGCGTGTCGAGCCAAGGACACTGACAGGTGGTTGGCCGTGGACACAAAGTGCAGAACGGTGACGGCTACAAGGTCAGACCTGGAACAACGAGGTCAACCAGCAAGTCTCCAGTCCATGGCTGGAGAACCAACTGCCCGGCTTCCCGCACACGTCCGCCCTGCCCGTTCTTCGTCCTCCGCCGATGCCTCGCACGTGCTCTTCGAACACGCCCACTCTTCTTTTTTTTTCTCTTCTATGCCTTCTTTTCGTCAAGTGCGTCGTTCCTTTTCAACAGACGTCTTCTTCTTCTTCATTCTCTTTTACTCTGACAGCAGGGTTGTTCCAGAAAAGACAAGAAAGACCCCGGCCATGACCACCACATCAGCTTCGATGACAGCCTTTGTGTCGCCTACATCAATTTGTCTTCAGCTGCCTAAGAAGCCACGAACCTTCCCCGCAACTTTGTGTGATGCTACAGAAAACTGGCTAGAAATGAACGACCGGGTTACCTTTTCACAGCGAAGCTCTAAGCTAGCAGTAGGTTGTATGCCTTATCACGATTCATAAACGGGAATGTGCGAGATAAATCACGTAGGTCTCACTACTCACCACTGCTCCACTAAAAACGAGGGCGAAAACTAACGTCATGAATGGGTATGTGCCACTGTACGGCCTATCAGAAAGCTCTCATCATCATGAATGGGCATGTGTCACAGAAGTTGGGTAGATCCCACGACTGAGCACTGGTCCACTAAAAATCAAGAAGGCAACAGTTAGCCGAACAAATGGCTGTGAAGCGATGGTGGCGAGCCCACACCCGCAGCCCGTACGACGAAGAAATACTGGGGAACGGGAAAGACAATGGCGGCTGCGAGAACACCCCGAAGCGATGGAAGGCATGCACCAACCACCACGTGCCGTAGATATATGAGATGTGCCAACACTTGGTTTCAGCGTGGCGTTCTGTCTATGCAGTCTGGACATGCATGTCGTATCTGTGACTGTGTGTGGTTTAACTCGAACCTCTCTACACTGAGAATCAAAGTAGAAAAAACCTAGAATCACATAGCTAAATCCTAGCAACGACCTAACAACCTAGCCGCAACCTAGAAATAACCTGTTTCAGCTAGCTAGGGCCTAGAAACAACCTAGGAGCCGAGCGATATTAGTCTTCGGAATCGTCTAGTTTTCCTGTCTGAAGCCTTGCGCGGCTGAGTGCAAGCTTCACCATTTTTGAAAAAGTGGGACGGCAACGAGAGACTGCGCCTCGTGTATTTCTACCTCAATAAGACCTAAGCAATGTGCATGTTTGCGGTAATTTGTATTCCATTGATTCTTCTGAAGCGCGAACGTCAGCGACAAGCCACAAGGGACACATTTCTTTTCAGACACAAGGGACATGTGTATTGGAATGTTTCATGTTTTGTTTCTAAAGTTTGCGCTAAAGAAGAATCAATCAATAAGATCTCCCGGCCTTGGTCCAAAAATCTTGAGTCCACGGTGATAATCTGGAACCTCTGCTTGGCAGCATTCCTAGATGCTTTCGCTAGTGTCGTTCGTAATGAAAGGGCCATAGATTTGCTTGAAACCCGAGCACACTTCCCAAGCAAGAATATCAGTATGTATACTCTAAATGAATATTTTGTACCACCATACCAACCTCGCTATATCCTAACCAGAAAATTCCGCTTCTGAATGCAAGGAGCGACGCAAGAACTGTTCGCCAGTTAGGTGCGTAACCCACCGAAGTCAGTCAACAAATTTCATTCGAAAGTCGGGACGATTGAAAATGAGACAGTACAACCGCCTCTCACCTACAACGACCTGCTCTGTAATTCGAGCCCTGAGCAGCACTGACATACGCAAGGGAATCAGAGTGGTGGCGGACGAAAAGCTGCGTAAGCTGTTTCCTCAGTCGCAGCCTCAGGAGCGGGAACTGATTACATTATTTGTAAGGAAATTGAGCAAACACTTGCCGTTGGAGCAACCGCATCACCAACTGGAAGTCATCAGCTACGCCGCTGCGGGCCGCCGTAATGCTCTTCTAGGTGCCCATGTAAAGACGCCTCACCGCCGCAGTTCTGTCACCGGCCACCGCTACCGCCATCGACACCATACGGTCCCCCCATCGGCCATCACTACGTTCTGACGACGACCAATGGTTCGCACGTCCTTGATAACCACCCGTGGTGCTTTCTCTGCTCCCTGCCTTCCTCTTCTCTTTATCTCTCTCTTCTCTGCTGAAAAGCCGACCACACCTACCACCGCTGCCACTTACGTAAGATGGTACTGCGTGGCGTCGCCGTTAATGCGCCACCTACAAAGCGATGTGAGCTACCACGCTATATCGCGGGCTATCTCAAAGGAAGGCAGTGAACATGTAGAGCAAGCAGACGACACGGTGGCTGACTAGGCCGTGCCGTGGTCGAAGATTTATTTGGACGCAGACGTAGCGAGGCGGTAGCGGCTGCCGCGTCCAGTCAGGCCAAGAGCCAGACCGTTCTCGTCTCCTTGCTCTACAAGTGGTAACCACGGACACACGAACAAGCGACCTGCGCCGCACCGCTGCCACTGAGCTCCACGGCCATATTCCAGCCAGCTCACACCTTGCGGCCACACTTCGACCCTCCTCTGCCACCGTTCCGAACCTCTCACCTGGAGTCATGGTTCGAGGAGTTCGAGGTGACCTTGGAGCTCAACGGCATATGGCTCCAAGAATTCATGTTCGAGGTCCTCGAGTACCACCTACCGCATGACCTCAAGTGCCGGCTCACCTACTTCTCATGGAGTCCCCGCCCTTACGACAAACTCCGAGATGCCGTGCCAACTAGATCACGACCCTTCCACCATCTCAAGTGGTAGTCAGAGTTAGCCCGCACTGCTTGCGAGCGAGTCATCTGCCCTACCCGATGAGACACGAAAACGAGCCTCTCCGAAGCCCTGCTACCAACTGACAACCCAGGCACCATCACCTTGCAACTTGCCATCGCAACGTGCGTCGGGTCATCGCTTCAGCAGAGGCCTCACCAAGTTTACGAAGTTCATGCAGAGCGCACGATGCGTGGAACGTCCAGCACATCGTTCGTGCCATCAGCAGACGCACTGGTGTCGGCGCTTCGGAAGCAACAATGCGAGACAGCTGACGATGCGTCGATCACGACGTTTGCGCCACCAGCACCGACAACACACCTCAAACGCCACTGCTCTGGCTGTTCCACGCCGTCACTCCGCCTTTCGGATCCCGTTCCTGGGCGTGAGCAAGACGCTTCCGCGTCGCAGTTCTTTGTGTGTGTACAGTTTCGGTCGTGTTGTGCGTAGTTGCTTGGACAGCTACTGCTTTCGTCGTCAACTTCTCACGCTGCTGCCAACAAAGTTTGTTAAACGTGGACCTCGCCCTCTTCGCGGCTCCCAGTATTGTCCACCAGAGCTCCAATATACCCCAGGCCTTCCCCCCTACCGACTCGGACTTCCCCACGGAAATTTTTAGACTTGTCGCTCATGTACATAGTAGTGGTTTCTCTTGTTTTTTGTTTCTTTTTATATATCTTTCAAATCGCGCAATGCGCTAGGGATGGGGGGGGGGGGGGGGGGAGCCGTGTAGCGCCGCGCCACTCGCGGCCAGTCAGCGAGGGAAAAAGAAGAGAGCCGCCTGGCTCGTGATGCACGAGCCACGAGACGAACAGAACTGTCTGGCTCTTGACCTGGCTGGACGCGGCACCCGCTATCGCTTCGCTTCGCCAGCGTCCCAAATAAAACTACGACCACGGCACGGCCTCGTCAGCCGCCGTCTCGTCTCCTTGCACAACAAGCACAACGGCTACCTTCGCGTTCTCCGTCGTTAGGCTCCGTCGTTATCCGTCGTTAGGTGCTTTGGTGGGAGCAGCCAGAACTATAGCGAAATTGGAATACCCTCTTCAACGTTTCCTATGCGCCATCAGCCAGTTCTTATGTTTTTAGTTTCACTTAGAGGGGCGAAGCACCTGAGGGTCTAGGCTTGTCCGTTGTGCGTTGTCCGCCACAGCACATGCAAGGTACCCACTATACGCCATGACGATGACGATAAAGCTGATGACGATGAAGAATAAGAGCGTTCCAGACCATACGTTCTCTTTCTGCCATGAATGAAAACGATCGCGAAAGCGCTCTCGCCCGCGAAAGGTAAAGCGGCAACGCCGACAACAAGCTTCTGCTCCCGAGGCGAGAGTGCGGCATGCGGCGGCTTAGCATCTACGCAGACAGCAAGCTACCCCGGTGGCGAGAGCTCGGGAGTCGACAACGCCGACAACAAGCTGCCAACCCGCAATCGAGCGCGCGGGAACCGGCGCCTCAACGGCAAAAACACATAGCATATACTGTACGCACGCGTTGTCAATCCATCACATGCCCGAGTGGGCAATGTAACGGGTGATTTACGGTAAGAACGATCCCCAGTGCTCGCCCACACGTCATGATTCACTTGGCGGATATGCGTAGATTTTTGGCAGCAGGTGTACCTTTAAACTTGGCATCCCAGATGTGATACGCTGGGTGTTTTGGGTGGTGGAGGGCCTGTTTAAGAAGGGGCTGTCCAACCCTTTGGAAACACCTGTTGTAGTACGGGGATAGCAATTATATGGACACTCTCGGCAGATTTTTGCCATTGCCGTCGCCGTCACCATCTCCGTCATGTCTCGAAAATGTATATGTATGTATGTATATATATATAAAAAAGGCAGAAACATAGATAAATCATAAGAAAATGTTCTTGAAACACTCGACCGGGGATTCCAACCACCGACCCTTCGCTCCGCAGCCCGCTGCCTGAGACAGCTCAACCCCGCGCCATGCATACTCCGACGTAATAACGGCGAGATATTTATATACACGGTTTGCCGCCGGCGGTATGCAGATCGGAGGAGCTTGAGTGTCTTTTCTATCGCAGCACGCCTACATTTTCTTTTAATTTAAAAGCTATCCTTGAGATGTCCACGGAAAAGTGGCCCCTTTCTGCACCCACTCATGATGTGTAACGAAAGAAAAAGAACACCGGGCACAGCTATAGCCTCAGACGTCACCGCGTGGCAGGTGGTGCAAAGGAGTCACAACACGGGCCGAAGTTTAAAAGAACAAGAAATATCTAGAAGCGTCGGTTCTGCATTGTCGAAACTTTCCGCGCGTTGCTCAAACACAAGGACGTAAGAACTCAGACAGTTGTTAGTTCACGCTTGTCCTGTGTATACCTGTCCGTTTTGTTTGATTGTCCTTCCTTGTCCTTCAGCGGTGCGCTACAAGTATCGAGCTGCTTGTCGTTTTTCGTGTGATATTCGAAATTTCTTGCTATGGTATTGATAACTGCGCCCTTGCCGCGAAACAGCGAGTTTTTTTATCTGGAGCTTGCACCGACTATTGGCTCGGCATAATTTTAGCATAGGTGCGACTACATGTATCAATAGGTTTATTAGTTTAATCACGCAACAAAGTCATTACGTCGTTTCCACGCGCTCGTGCAGTCGGCTGCTCGCGCTATCTTCCTCTAGCGCTTCTGTTCTTAACATGCAGTAAGGTACGCATTTGGGCTGGTTGGTTCATGATTACGAGTGAAAAACAGCGCAAAAGACCAAGACTGTCAAAATACCATGACGAACGAGCGCGTCTCATTTCAGAGGCTTATCACATCCACAACAGCGGCGAGGCATGTGTTAGCCTCCCCTCGATCTCCCTCCTTCCGAAAGAGATAAAATTCATGTCCGATTGATCGCCTCATAGCCTCTGCGCAGGCTGAGTATTCAATTTTTTGTCATTTGAATTGTGATAGTGGTGAAGTATATATATTTTGACTGAAGAAATAAACACATATGGTTGTTAGTCAGCGCCGTGGTCCCGTGTTCTTTCTTGTCCCGTCTTTTGCGCTGTTTTTCACTCGTTCTTAACATGTTTCTGTTCTTAATTGTGCAAGCACATCATAAACGTATTTCACGGGAGGATGAATGTATTAATAGTTCAGACTAAAATTGGAAACTATGGCTTGTAAGGGTCGTTTGGCAGGTTTATGAATACTGGTATGGCCAGCCAATATTCTCTTGATTTGGATGAAACACATCGTGTCGGGACAAGGTCCCGCCTGCTTTAAACCACTAAAGTGGGAACTGCCACATCCACTCCACTTCTTCATTAAGTGACGAACAGTAAGAGCAGCACACATAGGTTTTAAGGTAACATTCGTACTATATAGCACTATAGAGCGCTTACATTTTTAAACGTCTACATGCTATCGCTTGCTTTATTCTATTAGAGGGATGATATTACACTCTAAGAACAAAGAGAGTGCCAGGGCACTCTCTTTGGGAGAGTATTTTCTTGTCCCATATTTAACTCTCTTTTCCAGAGTAAATCACCTCTTTTTGAGGCAGAGTATAGTAATGGCCCCATACAGGGTCAAAGTACTCCACCCCAACAGAGTAACATAACTCTGGCTGAAGCAGAGTAGCATGAGCCCACCCAAGGGAGTAGTAGTACACCGCACGGGAAAAAAATAGCATTTCTCGGGCCAAAATTGTACTTTAGAATTGCTTTTAAGAATTTTCATCAGGTGCAGACCGTAATGATGGCTAATAACGAGCACTACGACAAAATAAAAAAAAAGAAACGTTAAAAAAAATACATGACCGAGTGAGACTCGAACCCACGACCGTTAGATGCTCATCTGATTGTGAAGCGGACACGCTACCGACTACACCACGCTGAAAGATGGAGTGAGAGTGTTTATTTCTTCATGCAAGTAATGTCCGTGATCTGTTTTTTTTCATTTTCTTGCTTAGAATTGCAGATTTGAGTGTATACGCGCGTGCGACAACCAAACGGACTGTAGTTCATGTGTTTGTTTTGTGCTTCGCGAGATCGCATCGTCAATCTGACACGTTTTGCAGTGAAAAAAGATCAGCGTTCCTGAAGATATACACGGCATTCACACTGACTTGCTAAGCGGTTAGTCATTTCTGTGTAGGAAACATCGCACTTCTCAACTGCACACTGAACAATTCGGTTTTCTTCACCCCCTTGGACACATTTTCGGTCATTTTTGTGCACGTTCCGCGAATATAGCCATAATACTTTAAGGTAGCCGTAGCGTATACATTGGGCTTATGAGAGCAGGCTCCGTGTATGACGTTCGTAGCGAAAAACATGAATGCCTACTGATATACAAATAACGAAATAACCACTTGAATTTAGTTTCGATCGTGACCAATTCAATGAGGTTATATTCGCGTATTTAACTACAAAAAATCCCAAGCTAGAAACGCGGATATTAAGAGTTCCAAGTGCTTTCAATTGCGCTGAAATTCGCTGGGAGGCGCTGGAAAGGCTGTTCTTTTTATAAGTCGTCTCCAACGTCACAACAAACAAATATTATACTTTTTAATGCATATATGTGTGGTTATTAAGAAGTGGTCATCACTCGTGATGTGCCGGCACTTCGATATACAGATCAGGAGCAGGAGTATAATCGCGTTTTACTCTCTCTTGCCTGAAGAGTATATGGGCATTCCGCTCTCTCAGAGCGAGGTAGAGTATAAAGCAGTTTCACTCTCTCATTTCACAGAGAGTGAACAAGGCTTTCAAACTCCATCCGATGCTTTGCGAGAGTAGAACACTCTGAAGAGTAAATCGGCCTTTTTACTCCTGCGATACCCTGCGCAGTTTTTAGAGTGTAGCTACAAAACATATACACTGGCAGTAAAGTGAAAAATGTGCACTTGGTTTCGCTTTTTGAATGGAGTTGGTTTGGATACGATTGACATTTATACAGTGAAACCTCCTCGTATTACGCCACGGACCAACGGCACGAGCACTCTTATGTGAGTCGCGGGGTCCAAACATGAGACGTCACACTGCAGCTCTTTCGCGCGGTGATCTCGAACGAGCGCATGAAGAAGTTGAGTGCTATCTCAGGATTGTCGCCTGGTGATATCTTCGCACGCGGGTGATGCTACGTACATTGTCCAACAGTGCGGATGGCGTGCGATATGAGCTTTTGTGAATAAATGCGGACTAGTTGTTCAGCCGAGCGGCCCGAAAGCGATATATAAGTTTTTCTCCACCACCAAGGCCAAATGCACGCTCTAAGGTTTAGGCGCGGACAGTTTGTGGCTGTCTGTTTATGCGCATTTATTGGTACATCGGCACACTGAAGACAATACTTGCGACGGCGCAAAATACGCAGAAAGCGCGGGAGTCTGCAATAACTCACAGGGACCCTTTCATTATCATCTAAGACCACTTCAAGGTGAAAGCCAACTTCTTATTCTTCAGTCGTCGTACTGATCCTCCTTCCGCCCCTCCCAGAAATATTCTTCACCTAACATGGCTTTGCAGAGACGTGACGTGACGTCATCACGTCACGTCAGCTTATGCGACGTAATGTTGACGCCACAATGTTTGGCTATCTGTGACGTCATCATTACGTCACATGGCTGCGTCATCCCATGATAATAATTTTTCGCATTACTCGTGCTGATGCACCTAACGGTCAATTTTCGAGTTGGTTGAGCCATTCAAGTTTCCGCCTTAACAATCAACACTCGTCCTGTAGCCTTCGTGAACGAAATTCTCTAGCAGCACCTTGACTGTTATATTTACCAGCACCGACATCAAGTCATCCTTTCAAAGAAAAACTTCTACGCGAAAATGTTTAAGTAGCTTGAATCTGCGATGTTTGTTTCCACCGATAACCTACCACTGAACGACCAAGGATATGCGATCTTGCCGTCTGCTTAAGGTGTAGAACGACTTGAGAATGTGAATAAATTACCGGCTACGTCCGGCAGGTCCCCTAAATATTTCGCGAAAGTTCCGTTACCTGTGCTCGAGGACGCTGTCCTGTTCTCACTGTACCCTACTGCAAAAACTAGCAGTTGTTCCGTGTACGAATACAACCGACGAGCGAAGCTCCTTAGAAATGGGACGCAAGCGACTACGCGCCTGAGCTCGCTGCTGGCTTTAATGAAGGCGGTAGGTTGGGGAAGGGGGTTGGGAGAGTGTCTGCTGCGCTCGGTGGCGGCAACTACTGAGCGAGTGAGTGAGCGGCGCGCTCAGAGCAGGGAGAGGGAGACATGTGGGAGAGGGGTGCGAGCGGTTATGCGGCGGGGAACTTCGACGGCGGTGACGGCGCCGGTGGGGTGCAGGCCTAAGGAGCTTCCCTCCTAAAAACCGGCGCCGTTCCAGTACCGACAGCGGGATGCCGGGGCGTTTTTGCGCAATGGATCGTACTGGCAACACTGTTACATGCTTGGATTCGATGGAAGTTCGGTGAGCGCACTATAGAGGAGCTCTATCAGACTAGTAGGGGCGCTCGCCTCGCCGCTGTGACGTTCGCGAGCGCTGAGAAGGGCTGAAATTTTCACTGGAGTACGTAAACACATAATACTGCACTGTTTCTTAGAGTGCTCCAGGCTACCCTTTGTACTGTGAGCGGGGGGAATGTTTCAGTATATTCGCACTGCACACAAACTATAGCTGGCGCGCAGTCTGAATCAATATGGCGCCCTGAGGAGGGTCAAATCAATTGTTAGCATAGGAATAGATAGGACGTGCGGTCGTACGGCCCGTGCTACTATCACCGGATGAAGTCACGGTCTGCACTGAAATGTATACGCGACCAAAATAATTCCCCATACAATAGAGCCTCGCCACATAATTATTTGCCGCGGTGTGAAAGGTTAATAATTGCTGGGGTTTTACGTCCCAATACCAGGATTTCATTATCAGAGACGTCGTAGTGGAGGGCTCCGAAAATTGCGACCGCCTAGTGTTCTTAAACGTGCACTTAAATCTAAGTACACGGGCCGCAGGCATTTGGCCTTCATCGAAAATGCGGCCAACGCTGCCGGGATTTGATCGCGTGCGCGACTTGCCGCTCAGCAGTTAATCACCATTATCTCTAGACCACCATGGTGGGTTGCGTTGTGGAAGGATATATGTCGGCTAAATTACCGTGCTCAATGATGCTTTGAGAAACCATGTGCGTGCAACAGAAAACTGGATGAACTAGAATTTGACGTATAAAGTGAACGGCACTCCGAGATTTGCCGTAGAATTAGGCCATTAGCGATTAGCGTGATCGCTGATGCATGTAACCGCATCTTTAACGATGTGATAGTATCCTAACATCTTTCGCCGTCGCCATTATTTGCGCTGTCAGGTAAGCAGAGCTACTTCTTCAACGGGACGCAAGCATTCAACATTCCATTCAGTAGTGCTTGCGACACAGCCATGATCAAACTCAAGCCGTGTGTAATTGACTTCGCTCGGATGTTAGAATGCCGTTACAAAGGTACCGGTGAACTACAGGATGAGTTAGCCGAGAGGCGTGGATTGCTGCCGTGACTGCACGTCTCATCGCTCTAATCATTTCGCTTCGCTGGTCGAGCTCGAACGCGTTGGCGGCATGCAGCACTCCATTATATCCACAATAATTGAGCAACATGCAACACGCAAGAAAAACCATGCTTCTATTTTGATCTCGCTCAATAATATTCTACAATAAATACCAGCAGAGTCACTTGGGAGCATGAAAAAACATGAACGCATGAGGGGACGTGAAGTGCGACTCGATCTTATTGAGTTAGCAGCTGATCATTGATCGTCGCTGTCACTTTCGGTGCTTTCACAGCCTTTTACGAGCAGCGAAAAAACGTCGTCGTCAAGATGGTTTCTTTCCACATCCCTTCTGAAAGCAATCTGAAGAATTTCTTCCACCGAACAACTTCGACCACTCCGCGTACCGTGTTTACAATTAAAGAAACGTCTGGGGTCGAAGAACATCTTGCTCTGAAGCCGGTCAACAAGAAAATTGCTTGCAGTGTGCTGCGCTATCAATAAACATACAAAAACAAGCGGCACAAAGCCGGCTGTGAAACCAACACACAGGTGAAGAACGGCGTTGGGAGCGGTCGCGCCACGATAGGCGTGGGGTCGGCGCGTCCTCGAATGACTGAAAGCTCGCTCACACGATTCTTAACACCGCTTTCGGGAGAAAGGATAGAACGCCCTATTTCGAAGTATCGCCCATTTGAGATATAGAACAGCACATCACGAGGCCGCGGAACTTCTGACGTACAAAGTTATGAAATTCATGCCCTACAAAAACAGTGACGAATGCTATAAACAAAGAAAACAGCATGCGCTTCAGCTGAAAAAATGCCCCCCACCTCCCTGAAGGGAATCGTGAGGAAATGCGAATGCATTTCGCGCGCGCTTCACTCCATTTATATATACGTGCGAGCGAGCGGACGGGAGAGTGGGGCGCAGGGAGGAGAGAGGGCGAACGGCGAGAGAAGGAGCGGCGAAGCACTGCACCTACCCTCTGCTACACTCTCTCCACACACGCGGGAGCTCCGCTGAGCTTCCGCGATGCGAGCGTCCTCACACCAGAGCGCGCTCCTCCTCTCCACTCACTCTCCGCTACTCCGCCCGCACCACCTGCTCTGGTTGCTAGGGGCGAGGATAAGCGCGCGCGCCCGCAGCTGTTGCTATGGGAGAGGGAGTGAGAGCGGAGAGGTAACACCTGCCGGCGCGCACACCTCATCAACATATCCTCCTCCTCCTCCTCTGCGGACAACGCCGGATGCCTGACATAGTCCGACTAAGAAATGTATTCGCATTTAAAAGGTCAGACAATCACGTTCAATTCACCGAAATGGCTATAGAAAATATCGCGAAGCTGATATGCGTACACTATGGCCAATCATTGAGAGCCTGTGCTGCCACGTATTTTCCCGAAAACTTCGCGTCTCGAATCAGATTTCTCGAGTCACGGAGGGCGCATATTTATCATTCATGCATGAAAAATGCAAGTCGTAGTGTACCTTCTTTCCAACGCGTTAACACTCGGACTAGCACAGACAAACATGGGAACGGCTGACAGTTTGTCGCCAGTTGCCAGTTTGTCATCTGCTGACCATCCTCGTGGGGGGTTACAGTGGGATCCGCTTGGTGGAGTGACATTTTATGGGCGTTGTGTATGTCGTTGGATATCGAATATTGGTTGCCATGGTATCTATAAATGCTATACTAACAGGTACTGAACATGCGTCGCATTTTCTAGCTTTACAGAGAAAGAGGATGACAACCGCACTCATTTTATGATGTGCGTCATATGTGAACGCGCAATCAATTTTAATGTTTCATTTCCCATATGAGGAGAAACATGTGTTATAATTCAAAGCAGCCATATTTGATCAGTTTGCTCTATAGCACGCATTTTTGCAGTAAATGAAGAAGTATAGATCAAAGTCTTCAAGACGCTTGGCAATCAAGAAATTATCTTTTGATAACGAAGACGTAGAAGGCTTGAGCAATGACCCTTTGCGATCGCCAAGCACTTAGATACCTGTTGTAGAAGAATGCGGAGAGTTAGATCAATACAGAAAACTTATCTGAAGGGAAATTCTGGGCACAGTTAAACACTGTCGAAAACCGAAGAACTTCACTTATGGAGAACACGACGTATTGAAACAGCTCTCAAACGTAAATAAGAATGTTAAAAAAACCTGCGAACAAAGATGGTCGTATAGTGATGTGTCTAATATAAAAGTATAAAAGGGAGCCATTAGACAATTCAGCAACACGCATTATTCAAAATTAGCAGCCGATCCAATTCAAGAATTATTCGATAGGGATCTGTAGCCAGGGAATTATTCCCACCCTTCTGGCATCAGTTCCTCATGCCTAAAAACAAGGCAGCATGCCGCTTTTTCCTTCTTGCGAAGGTTCATAAGGTTTTCGGAAATGAACTACATACGACGCAAATCCCTGGCAAGCCTACAATATCTCTAACAACCGTACACCTACTGAGTCGCTACTAAAATTTCTAGGTCATCGTTTATCTAGTACACCATCTACCCTTATTTGCTTGATATACCTCATTTCCTTGGAATATCGATTCCATTAACGAAAAACAAAATTCTCGCGGATCAAGCCATTCTGGTAAGAATATATGTCTGCTCCTTTTATACAAGTGTACTTTACACTGAAGGGGTTTTAAAGCCACTCATAACAAGCAGGTAAATACATAATACTGAAGTGTACCTTTCCTTACTGAATGTAGTCCCGACGTTTAATTATTTCGAATTTAATTCGTCCTATTACCTGCAAACTTTCGGCAAACATCTTTCCGTCAACACACCAACATTTCAGTGGGGCACCTACAATCCAATCGCTTGAAATAGAGAGAGAGAAAGGAAGAAGAAAGGCAGGGAGCTTAACGAAGTTTAGATCTGTTCAAATGATATTGTAATGCCTTCCACCTATTTACAGTAAATAGACGACACTTTTACTATATTGTCACGTGGTCGTGACGTCGACGAAGGCAACAGTCGGCGTTTCAAATAAGAAACTTTATTTGGCCGAACTTGTGGCCGTGAAACGTAAAGTCAGATTAGAGCAACACACTGGCACAGATAGCGGCGAACGGAGCGTCGGCCGTCGATCAACAGAATCATCGTTTGGACGCACCGTCTTTTATACAGTGCGCGTCGAACTTTCTAGCCTTATCACTGCTGGTCGTGCAAGCTCCAGAATAAGCTGGACGGTTCGAGTCCGGCGTGCAATCTTTACAAGACGATCTACTATATTCGCGAAGCTTCTCGAACACTAAGGCCGCGTTCACACTTGGCCTCGAAAAAGGCGAAACCGGCAAAAGACACCGGAAATCTGCTCGTTTCGCCGCCGAAGCGGCCGGAAAATCAGGCGGCGCGAAAATCGCTCTCGGACCGATTTTTCCGGCACGCGATAGCGGATCGCCTTTCTGCTTAACGACTTTGTCTGTGCTAGCTCAAACCACGTGACGTAAACAACCGGTCACAAGTTCAACATGGCGGCACAGGCGTCGGCGGTGGCTCGCATCGGGGCAAATGCAAACTACCCGTGCAGCATGACAAAGCTCACGGCCTCGACAAGGACGCGTTCATCGAGAGCCTGTTTTGGATTACGATCGCCGAGAACACTGGAATTAGAAGAAGGTGCAGCAGCAGCGAGTCGGCATGCCCTAACGCGTCTCGCGTTTGCACAGTCGGTTGAGACCGCCGCCGCCGCTGCAGTGGTGTCCGCTCGGGTGTTTCTGCTGGTGTATCCCCCGAAACAAGGTTTGAAAAGGTGCAAACTGTTTCTTTTCAGTGCCTTGCATGCATAACTAGAATTCGGTATGAAATTTAATGCTCAGAAAACGGGCAAAATGGAATGAATTCTCAAAGTGGCCAACGCGGCGGCGGCGTTGGCATGTACGAGGGGCAGAACGAATGTGAACGTTTCCGACGCGCGCGAGCGTGGTTTTCCGGCCGCTTTGGCGTTTTCGCTTCTCAAGTGTGATTGTGCCCTAAGGCCTGGTCTGCGCCGAGCGTTACTGACAGTCTTTGTGGGCGAAAACCGAATACAGCAAACGCGAAAATAAGAAACGTGCGTGGCAATATGGTAACATGGCATAAGCGCCCTAAACACATTCGTTGATCTCTGTTCCATTCTAGCATTACGTTTACCATGCAGTATTCTTCCAGTGAAGTTAACTGCCTAGACACGAGGGTATCTATTGAAGTTGGTAAGCTCAGGACGGCGCTTTACTGAAAGTCAAGAGACAGCCAACAATAGATAGTGTGCACTTCATCACCCGTGACTCTGAGAACAAAGAATATTTGTCGGACAGGCAAGGCGTATAAGAAGGATCTGTGTCGACGACAGCGACTACGTCGATCACTTAAGAAACCTAAAAGAAACAAGAGTAGAAAGAAATTACCCGCAAGACGCCCTAACAAGGTGTAGAACGAAGCAGGTAAACTCGATAGGAAATCAACGCTGGCTAAACGAACCGTCGTAGCACAGCCCAACCAGCCGCCAGCATTTATAACCAAATACTCAAAGGTGCCTTCAAACATAAACAATGTCCTCCGCAAGTATTATGCAATACTGGCGAGCAACGCGCGCATTAGAACAGTGTTTCCCGAAGTACCGAAGGTCGTGTATCACAGCAACAGGGATATTAATGTTAGTGCACGCAAAAGCAAACCCTCATTCTGCTGCCCACAAACACCTTGTTCTCGTCTAAGAGGTAAGGCTTACAAACATCTTCAAGATGACGTTCTCGTTAAAAGCACCAGGAATGATTACGTGTATCATATAAAATCTAGTTTAGCCTGTACTATTTCAACGTCATCTACATGATCGAAGGTTCATATTGTCACAACGGGACAGTTTATTATTGTTAGATTAAACGGGTATCGCGCGGACCTAATGAAGAAATTTCCGAAAGCAGTTGCACAGCATTTTAATGTAGCAGGTCACAACTTCGACGACCTCAACTTGGACATTTCAGTCAAACTTCCGGTCCCCAAGAGAACGAAAAAATTGAAAGACACTTTGTACATTCCAAAGTGTGTTCGGCGAAAGCTGGTGGCCATTCGACTGAATATGGCACGCGTTTTTTTCTTTTACACTCTCAGTGGGATGGCACACAAAGGGAATCTGTGCGGGTTTTCTTTTTTTAATATTTTACCGTGAATCGCAGCGAGACGCGAGACTAATCTGCATCCGTTCGCATGCGTTCGTATTTTCTCGCGCTTTGCGCATCGTGCAGACGCCATCGGCGTTCCAGCGCTTAAATTGAGGGACACTTTGTAAATTCCAAACTGTGCTCCGCGAACGGCTGTGTTCATTGAGATGGCGTCAGTCAGAATGGAACGCGATGCGCTTGTCTCTCTCCTTGCATGAGTGGAAACGCTGGGCACAGCGACGCTACGCAAGCAAAGCGCGAGCGCTCTAGAATCCGGCGCGACCGGCGTCCGTTTGCGCGCCCTGGCGGCCACCTGACACCGTGCCAGGGCTCGAATGGACGGAGGGACGGACGGATGGACGGACATGGAGGGACGGACGGGAGCATGAAACATTAAAGGTTTTCGCCTTAAAATATAGAGCCTTACCTTATTCACAAGTTCAGTACACTCCAGCCAGCATGTATAAACGCTTCTGAGGGGGGCTCTTAAATCCATCCGGCAAAAAAAAAAAAATACTCGAGCTCACGAAATCTGTTCGCGTATTTTTTCATTGGAAGCTTTCGTCTTCCACTTCCTACCGTTTATTAGAAATCTGCGTGATTTTATCTTCAGCGAGTGCTTGCCCTCAGCCTATAAGTTTCTCCCAAGTGTCATTTGGTCTACCTCGCGCAACGTTCTTTGCAACGAACGCAGTTAGGACACCAGATTGGGTGGACAAATATTAGATAAGGAAGGAAGACGATTGGGTGCTTTAATTTGTTTCATATATGCTTAAATGCAAGTGCCTAATCAATTCATATTGATCTTTCTAGAGAAGAGAAGGCAGACTTTCAAGCAGTTATTAAGGATGGAATTACAACTGTCTACGTCGAGGCTATACTAGGACGTATGGGATTCTTTGTGTTTACCGCGGTTCTTCAATACTAGCAGATCCTCATACGCGCGTGAGCGTTAAATTGTTCCGTTTCGCATGCCGAGTGTGTTCGTTTGCGTAGTTTGGAAAATATGCATATCATATCACCAGCGATATCAACCAAAGCATTCAGTTGTAGCTTGCAAAAAAAGGGCCCCGAAAAATTTCGACCATTTTCTGCAAATGCTTTAAGCAGGCAGAGCAGAGCATTCTCACACCAACAGATTGATTTACAATATGAGTAAAATGTGCTTTAGGCTTTAGTGCATTCGCATTTCATGAATGTGAATGTGCATTCGCATTTCATGAGGTATCTAAGGCTCTCGCCTTAGTAATTCACTATTTACCATTCATTTTGTTATATTGAGCCTTCAACATCACAACTCATCACAACAACATCACAACAACATCACATACAAGAGAGCTTGTGACCGTAATTACGCGATTGAAGCCTCGCAAGATCGGGAAGCGCATAAAATGTCTGCTGCAAGCAATGCCTGAAGGACTCGAATTGCACGTGCATTTATTGGTGCAGGAGTGTTATTACAACGGGAACAAACAGAGCTGGACACAGGACGGAGAAATAACGACAGACGAGAACGACAGACGAAAAAAGTGGAACTTATTATGAGTAGCTTTGAGTATATCGTGGGCAGGCTGATAGCGAGGGACATTTCTCAGGGCGGTGGAAGGGGGGGGGGAGGGTGGCACTTGCTCAAGGACTTGAATATTTAAGGAAAGCGCCAATTTTAAGGAACGTACCCAATTAAGTAAGCAACATTTTCTTTTTTTTTTTGGGGGGGGGGGGGGAGGGGGGGCAAGTAGGGGGTGTTGCTTGGGCTCTCCCCGTGGCTACGGAAGTAATCGTGGGCTTCCAGGCACGTCGACTACAATGACGTCCAAAAGGCACTCTATGCTCCAATAGGACGTCGGTACTCACCACGGAGCGCAGTGGCCAGTTTTATTGAAATGAACGACGTGCTATGGTGCAATGATGTGATATGCAAATGGCAAGAAGCGGCTTTCGCGTATTCCTCGGGGTTGCGCAATCGTTCACCACAGCTTGGTGAGTCATAGGAGTTCCTATCTAAATGTTTTTTTACATTGGTACAAACGCCGATAGTGGACACTGCAACGACAGTTAACGTTGGCGTGATATGAAGCAATTATAGGGTGTTTTTCGTAAGCAGTTTGAAGTAGTGACGTAGTTTAGGGGATGATTATTTGACTGCCACGCAGGACGTGTGGGTTCTATTGTGGCCCTCACCGTAATTTTCAATCTTTCCACCCCTGTGATATCTCCTTCTCCGCCAACGCTGCAGACTCCTACCCGGCATTTCTGAGACAGAAGCTCCGTACCGCAATCACGTAAAGGTTTTTGAAAGTCTACTGTCGTCGTTCCTGGGTTGATACAAACTGTGAATCACCTGTGGCTCATATCCACATTCATGGGCCGTGGTATACGTTATGTGCCCCATGTGCCTGAAGGAAAGAATTTCATGACATACGCGACAAGTATCTCCCATGCAAATGAATAGCAAGTATTTTTATACTTTCAGCATTTGACATATTTTTTCTACATGTGAATTTTTAAAAAATTATTTCACTGCAGTTTCTCCCACCCAAGACCCGTCAACAGACGTTTTTCGCGGTTACGTTGTTTAAGAAGTGGACACTGATTGTCTGCTTCTCTCGTATGGTAAATCGAATGATGGTGAGTTTTATTTTCGTGTTCGCAACGTTTATATTGCTATAGTCTACTTGGAGTATCAATCGTTCTGCAAAGTATTCTTCGCGTGTATTCATGCTTTGCAATCCAAAAACGTGGCTTCTCAGACAAGTGTCAATCTACTGTAGTACGCGTTCACGAACCACTTATTACGGATGCTCCATATACCTCGCATTGTTACACAACTGTACTCCTTGCATGAAATAAGAATTCCAGCGAAAAAAAAGGCTTGGTGGCTGTGCGTAATTTAAAAATTTAGTGGATGAAGCGAAGTTAAACGTCTATTCGTGCATTCAAATTGTCTTGTCGAAATATTAGCTCGAGCGAAATTCTCTGTTCTGAAATTTTCGGTCGCTTCAAGCATACATTTCATGATTGTATGTCCTTATTGTAACTATTCATTCTTGAAAAACTTATGTGGCATTTTCATAGAAAAAGCATCAACTGTCTGACCCAGAGCGATTACACAACTTATTGTTGCATGTATACATCATGGGAAACTTTAACTACACTTTTTTTTAAGCAGTCTCTGCAACACATCCCGTCGAACACCCCTTCGGGCGTTCCGTCGGCCGCAAAAGCATGCCTGATTTGCAGCGTGTGGCAAAACGACACAAAATTACATTGATGGCTGCGCCTCCTACCGTCTCATAGCCTGATGTTGAGTCTATTTGTCGTGGCTTCTGCGATTAGTTCCTGCAGCGGTGCGATGTACGAACTAATCGAGGTGAGATGGCGAAATAAAAGCGTGGACTGAATGTTTAATCACCCTCGTTCAGAGGAGTTTCATGTGGCTAAAATTTGCAATAAAGAACAATATGGTTATTTGTACCACGTATTTTTTTTATTTCCGAAAACACTGATGACTTACCGCACTTTCTCGCAGCTTTATTCAATAGTCGAAATCTTCAGAAGCGCGTTTTTCGCGTTCCAGTAATTACCCACTACTGCGGGAATTTTGTGATGGACGTACCACTGCCTGTAGCACTGCCGCGCAAACATCAAAACACAGGTGCTGTAAATATATTTATACCATTAATGCTTTCAGGTGAACTCAAGTGCTTGTTGTTGGGATTATCAAGGAATACTGTAAACACTAATACAAAGTGCCATAAGCAGATGGATGCTATGTGCACAGAAGACATGTACGACATGACAGAAACTAATAACCCGTGTGATTTTTATGGTCGCGATGAAGAATCACATAATGACTACTGACCAGAGAAGAATTACCTGACGAACCTGTTCCGTAATTGTTTACAAGGAACCAGTAAGTGTAAACACACACTTTTTGACCGAATAAAAGATTTGGCACCGGCATTGCACTTGGTTTTACTTATAAGATCGTGACGCATATATCATTAGCTTGAGCTCTAAGTTTTTGTTCAGTGAATATGTTTGTGCTTACGTGTTGGTGCTGTACGCTTAATTGTGTCATAATAGCGCAGCTGCACGGTCGAGGACATTCGTAAACGGTGAAATGACTGTTAACAGCGAATTCGTTAGCGCTAGAGGTAAAACGTCCATCCTTTTGCAAAGAACCGTCCTCGCCGTTGCCCAGCAAAAACCAAGCCACAAATTCGCTCCAACTGCGTTCAACCTCGCCTGGCCATGCATGCGCCGAGGAGCAGCTGCCGCCAAGCCGCGCCCATTGACGTCGATAGTCTGCGAAATCGCCGCGCCGAGTTTTCCCGGCGTGGCAGCAGCAGAGTACGCGTGATGAAAGGCCCGCGCTTCTATCGTGCGTGCCACAGCCAGGTTTGCGCGTGTTTCTGGCGCAGGAAGGACATTCTTGCAAAGTCTAGGACAGGCCGTGGTTCGACTCTACTCTGATTACTCCAAAAAAAAGACCTCGCATCAGTCAAGAAGGCTATGTTATGGCCCCGAAGATCGACCAGATTGTCTTTTTTAAGCTTGACGCGATTACTGTAAAATTAGTTTTTTACTAGTATTGAGTGTTAGTTAGTCCTAATGCATCAAATATTCGACCTACCTTGCTGAAGATAAGGAATAACTCAAGACCACGAGAAAAAACAAATACAGTTTACTTGCCTGGTTTTGACGGCAGCTTTCTCGATCAAGACGAGCACTTCATTTCTCCTTTCGTCAAAACCTCTGTGCCTTTTTAGGCGGCTGTTTATTCGTGGGAATGTACATATAAAGAGGGAAAAATAAGGAAAACTAGTACAGATGGCCACAATGTAACTGTCTATCTGGAGCAGCTGAAACTTATACAGTGGTCAGCAGGGGATAAGGGTGTTGCGATTAACAGTGAGACAGGGTTAGGGTAGAGGCGGAGTGTTTACCTTTTTAAAGTAAAGTCTGTAATGCCTCATAACTTTTTTGCGAAATGATCTCCTCGAGAAAGTTTGCCAACCCCTTTCATAAACGGGCACTGGGTTTGTTTATTAAAATGCATTGCTAGTATATCAACACTTATTTTGTCATGTAGTGGGAATAAAGTGTACTTTTCAAATTACTTTGAGTGCCGATTATAATATATTTGTACAGGTCATAGGTGAGTTTCAACAATGCTTCAACCAAGACAAACAGCATATCAGTGCCGCGGACTTTCAGTGACCATGCACTGAAAGTCCGCGAATTGCCTTTTAAAGGTGACGTCTTCAGGTATTCTTCTTTTTCACGAGCCATAAGAGAATGGAATGCTCTATCGCCTGACATTGTGAACATTTTGGACAACGATGTGTTTTACTGCGCTTGCTGAGTGTGATTACTTTGTATATTTTTTACTGTAACCCCCCTGCTGTAATGACCACTAGGGCGATGCAGGTATTTAATAAATAAATAAAATATATAAATAAATATGCACTATACATCTCTCGTTGAGGATAAGTAATAGGCACATGACTTCCACACCGGCAATACGAATGTAATGGTGACAGCGTGCCGCTTGTTGCTCGCAGGACAACACCGCTGCATGCTTGCACCGGCTGTTGCTTCGATCTGACAACAAGCTTATTTTAACCATGTCCAACCATGGAGCTTTTACATCTCTAACGTGAAAGAGCTCGTTGCGCAGAAATTCAGGTGTCTTTGTCGGTGTCAACGTCGATGGCTTTTTTAATTGTAGGCGAGGAGTCGCTGTTGTCATTGGGTGAGAGAGAGAAATAAACTTTATTTTGCGACCAGGCGCGCGTTCTCTTCGCCCATAGGTGGGTGACTTCCTCATTCGAGGTAGCCATGGCTAGCCACCGACACCCGAGCCCTTTCCACCAGCCGCAACTGATCCTCCGGGTTTACAGACGTCAACAACGCCTCCCACTGGTCTTCGGGATTTTCTTGTCCGCTCTGTTCATCCGTGGGAGGGATACTCGGGTTGTTTCGACAGCCCCATACCATGTGGTACAGGGGTGTTGGCAGAGTCCGGGCACTATTAGCAATTCCTACGGTAGTTGCCAGGGTACATTCTATGTAGTAGTGTACCGTGCGGATAGGTGCCCGCCTGTAGTCTTTTCCAGGTCACCGCTTGTTCTCTACTCAGCCTTTTATGAGCAGGCGGATAGTAGCGTCGTTGCTTACGGTAGTGCGTGAGTATGTCGGAGTATTTTCTCCGTATTGGCTCCTCTGCGTTTCCGGAGTCCGAGTATCGCTGAGGAGTAGCCCGGTGTGTATGCTCTCGGGCTGCGGCATGCGCCGCTTGGTTCCCCGCTAGGGATTCGTGCCCCGGTGTCCAGAGAATACTTGCGTCTTCGAAGTCGCACTTTAGGAGGATTTCAAGGGCTGATTTGCCAATTGATCCCTTTTGAAATCTTCGACACGCTTCTTGTGAGTCCGCCACGATCGTAATTGACGAAGAACTCGTACTGATGGCTAACCAATGCCCAGTTTCTCTGCGGTGGTTGCATCATTGGCATATGTCGAAGCGGCAGTGAGCTCTCTACCCTCTTCATCCACCACGCAGGCTACATATTTGTTTCCTCCTGGGTATTTAGCGGCATCTGCGTAACGTATGCTCTCAGTGTTGCTATAGCTCGCGAGCCTCAGCTGTAACAATTGTACTCGTGCCTGTTTTCTTCCTTTGTGATGTTCCGAGTGCACGTTCCTTGGTACTTGACACACATATATTTTATCCTTGATTTCATGGGGAATAGGCTGGGGCAGGCGGGCTTCTTTTTCGACTGCATAGCCAAGATTCCTTAATAGCTTAATAGTGCTTGTCCCGTTTTTGTAAGTTTCAATCTTTCTAGTTGGTTCACCTTTTGGGCTTCAATTAACTCTTCCCAGGTATTATGAACCCCCATCTTGAGGAGCTGTGTCGTGGATGTGGTGGGTGAAAGTCCTATGGCAATTTTGTAGGCTTTGCGGATGAGAATGTTCACCTTGTTACGCTGGCCGTTCTTCATGTCCACATATGAGGTCCCGTAGGTTATGGTGCTTGTGAGTATCGCTTGAATCACAGTTATGCAGTCCTCCTCTTTCAGTCCATGGCGTTTGCTTGCAACTCGCTTGATAAGATGCGTTATTTGCTGAACTGTTCGTTGTAGCTTTTCTAGCTCCGCTCCACCGGTTCCATCTTTTTTGAATAAGAAGGCCCAGGATGCGTAGTGAGACTTTGGAAATTTGATTTAGGTGTAGATAAAAAAAGCACTCTTTTGTCCCAATGACAATAACCCACACCTTCGGTATGGCAAGAAGGTGCTCTGCCACCGAGCAACGCCAGCAGTCCTTCCATTTGTCTAAAAGAAACAAAAAAAATGTAGTCGAAAGACGATAGTCGTGTGCCGGCCATACTACTATGTGTTGCCTTGCCTCAGACAGCGCCTACTCTATGTTCTTTCGACCGCACCTGGCTGGCATTGATAAAACATAGGAAACGCTGCGCGAGATATGGACGCCATCGAAAAACGTGAGCTTGTGCTGAACCAAGGGCCACTGCCAGCGGCAGCACCTTTTCGTCGCCACATGGCTTTTTCTTGCATAGCGTCGCAGTTCGTGCACATCGTCACATTTTCAGCGCAGCCTAAAAACACTAGGGTCTTTAGAATTGCGTATCTATGTATCTTCTAATAAATTAACACAAGACCTGATATGCGTAGTATTTTTCTTTTCAATCGAAAATGTTCACATGTATGGGCGTTCACAAAGTTGTTAAACATTGGCCGAATAGCTGAATCAGTGGACGTCGGACAGCCAGATAGCCAGACCGAAATTTCTGCGTTGAAGTATCCCAAGAAAGACTATCGTCTTTAAAAAAAACGGAAACGCTATAAGAATACCATGTAGTGGGAGCAGTCTCCTTAACTCATGGAATATTCCATCGAAAAGATTTCAAACTTTACCAGGCGCAAAAACAAACCTGACTTGAGCAACGAGTGGGCGGTTCAAAGCTGCCCACCCATTTCAAAGGGTGCAGCTGTGGAGGTACGCGTTGTACTTAGGGGCGCCTGTTGGGTACTTCGGGAATTTGCAAAAAGAATTACAGCGTAGTGAGCACTTGGCAATTGAACTTTCAGTAGGTATTGTGGGATAAGGTGAGAAGACTAGTTTTACGCGCACAAACATTCCTTCTCTTGCGCACGGTTGAAGACGTTGAGCACGGGCCGGGATAACGCTGTCATGCTCTTTTGAAGGCGAAGCCCAAGCGTCGTCCAAGATTTAGAGCGCAGCTCCAACGATGGCGACACGGACACCAGAATTTCTCCGAAACGATCTCTTTAACGCTATCAGGGTAAAGGAACGATTGCGCGGCTGGGCTCAACTTTACGCGGCTTTGTGTCATCCCAGACAATCACATTTCTTGCTATCCAGTCGTAGATACAGGTCACGCACGCGTTTGTATATAAATACCTGACATTTATATAAAAAATTCTTGTGCTTACATTTACGAAGTTTTAGGCCCAATGCATGTTTGCCTATACCTATTTACGGTGCCTAAACCATTGCTCTGGCTGCCTATTATTGGCGCCTAAAACGCGCTTTTTTAATGCCCCGAAATCCGGCCTCTAGTTTGGTTTCGAAAAAGCTTCCTTTCTTATCCATATTTCGCCCACTTTCATGTAATTTAGCACAGTACTAAGGGCACGTAGTGTCTTAAGATGTCACTGAACTTTACTAATGTTGTTTAATTGTTCGTTTCAATGCTACCTTCAGAAAGACATATCCTTAAAGGATTTGGAAATGAATTCTACAATTAAGAAAAATCCTTAAAAACTTCAACATAACTCTACCACATCGTTTTAGTGTCCACGCAATCTGTCATGGTTTTCATTGTTGGGTGATTATCGCAAACTAGCAAATGATATTATGCGCCGTGCGAAGTGTTCTTCCTTTCATTCTTTGTTTTCTACCTATCAATCAATCTATCTATCTATCTATCTATCTATCTATCTATCTATCTATCTATCTATCTATCTATCTATCTATCTATCTATCTATCTATCTATCTATCTATCTATCTTTGTTTTTTTTTTTCACTTTTTCCTTTCTTCGTTTGTTCATTTCCTGCTATCTATCTATCTATCTATCTATCTATCTGTCTGTCTGTCTGTCTGTCTGTCTGTCTGTCTGTCTGTCTGTCTATCTATCTAGCTATCTATTGTCGCGTGCAACACGAAATCCTTTCTTTGAGCCATGTGTAGCACTACTTCAATTGTACAACGCTCTATTTGTGGGATACATACGATACAGCATGCCGGTGCTCTCAAATATGAAACCTAGCTGTGTGAATGCACTAGAGAGCGTTCAAGCTCAAGGATTGCGGAAATGCTTGGGTCTACCACGATGCACGTCAACGAATGGAACCATCGCGGAGGCTCGGGCTTGTCCCATCGGTGTATACATGCTCTGCGAGCCGCTTAGAGTACATCTTCGATTGTTGACCCGACACAGGCAGCACCCGCTATCGGCACTCCCCGCCACCCACCCAGACAGCAGCTTTTCAAGAGCGATATCACGACATGAGAATATTCTACCATCAAGGTTTTCTCCCCCGAGTGTTCCTGAAGTGCCACCGTGGGTCCTTCCTAAACCACCTGTTAGCCTTACGATTCCTGGGATTACGAAGAAGTCCCTCGTTTCTTCAATTGGCCTCAGACAACTCACCCTGCATCACATTTATACAACGTACGGCAATTCTCTGCACGTGTACACCGATGGATCTACCACGCTACACACCTCCGCTGCAGCCTTTGTCATCCCACAAATGGATATCGCTCGACGGTTCAAGATGGGCCACAAAACCACATCAACTGCCGCCGAGCTTGTTGCTATCCGGGAGGCTATAAGATTTATTGGTGAAGAGCAACCTCGAGTATGGACGATTTTCAGCGATGCCAAACCCGCTTTACAGACCATTGATTGCATAATGAGGCAAGGCCCATATTATAGTTTGGCTATAGAAATTGCAGAACTTCTTCACGTTGCTTCAACAAATGGCCACCTTGTCACCTTCCAGTGGATTCCTGCGCACTGCGGCGTGATGGGAAACGAAGAGGCAGACGCTGAAGCTAAAAGTGCCCTCGACAGTGCCCCTGAAGTGCGCATAGCGTTTTCAAGACCCGGCACGAACGCCCTACTTCGATGCGTGATGCGCACCTTCACACTTGAGCACTGGACAAAACCGGAGCGACGACACCGGCGACTACACAAATGGGACCCGGAAATGAGGTTCCGCATGCCTCCTAAATTAAAGCGACACATAGCAAGTATGATCCACCGGATTCGTCTTGGTGTGGCCTACACAAGACATTACGCACATATCATCGGACGCAGTGACACTGGTCCCAATTGTGAGCACTGCCAAGTACCAGAAACACTGGAGCACATATTTTGTGGCTGTCCGGCATACGCACGTGAACGACAGACACTGATTTCTTGCACCGAACGATTTCGCAGTGGGTCATTAACTGATGAGACTGTGTTGGGCCCTTGGCCTGACATCAACAGTGCAGCTGTGGTAGTAAGAGCAATCATAGCCTTCTTAAGAGCAACTGGACTAGATGCACGGCTATAACACCTTCTCAATTTGACAGGACTGTATATACTCACCTCTCTAACTCACCATCGTCATCCATTACTCTTTTTCTTCCCCTTTCCCCTCCCCCGGTGTAGAGTAGCAGGCTAGAGCATGCTATCGCTCAGGCCGACCTCTCTGCCTTTCTGTGAATAAACCCATCTCTCTCTCTCTACCCGCCAAACACGGCTCATGGAATAAGGGTATGTGCCACATGCATTTTTCTTTAACAGTCTATAATAACCAAGCGACGGTGAAAGTGGACTTTAGATATGTTCACAAGATACTGCCCAGGACCCCACTTCACAAATAATACCGATATACTAAAAAATAGAAATTATGGGACCAGCCACAATTGAACCCAGGAATTCTGCGTGGTAGTCAAGTATCCTACCACAGAAGATAGAACCACAATTGTGGTTGCAGTAGTACCTAGGTTCTTTGATAACAATGTAGTAAACATATATGTACCTTTGATTTAACAAGCTGTGACTGAAGAAGCGTTGCCTGGAGGAATACGGCAATGGGCTCTATTATGATACGTACTTCACCATACCATAGCGTATACTTCGCCTCGATAAATTTGGCGTACATGCCTGTACGTAGATAGCGGTCTTACATTCATTGTTTTTCATATTAGTTTTCAATTTGTATGTACTTCAAAATGTGTTAAATGGTGGTGATGATTATTTCTCCTGTTAGCTGTTGTAGTATTTCTCGTTCATTTATCGTTTGTATATATATTTTTGCATATATCTGTGTGTTGTCCTGCTGTACCTGCCCTAACTGCCTCACGAAGAGTGGGCCAAGTCAGGCGAGAGACTCTCTGCTTTTGCCATCTTCGCGGGAATTTTGCGAAAAAGCCCACATAAATGAAATGAAATAAATGAAATGAAATGAAAATCAAACATCAGATCATCAGCTGATCTTTAGGCGTGAGTAATCTCGCCTTGCCAAGAAACATTCAGTATGATTATCACTCTGTTTAAACAAATAGGTGCTCTTTCAGTTTAAGTGATCTTGCAGTTCTTCAATTTGTTTTGTAGCGAGACAAACAAACCTCGACATGAATGATACTACGTCTAAAGATAGTTGTAGTGCAAAGATGTTTGCACAGTTACCTCAGCTTTCTGACTTCTGGTAACTCTTCATTTTATGCTTGCAGGCCTGGAGGAATTTCGTAAACGTCATCCGCTCTACTTGGCTTCGTCTCCTGGGGTGGAGGGTAAACTTGTTCCTCAATGGTTGCTGTGGAAAAGAGGTTAGTCGTTCACATTAAGGCAGATAATTGATAATGAAAGTTCTCCCTACATGTCATTTGGTACGTGGCACTGCGAAAGAATACAAAATGGTAAAACATCACAGTGCTATTGCACAAGCCCGGTTCATCACAATACTAATAGAAACTGTGCAGTTGTGAAAATTCTCTGTGTCAGGAAAATATCACCATGGACAATCTTCTATGCTAAATTACCTTATTAGACGCATGAGTACCGAGTGGCATTCTTGTTTCTCTTTCAAGCATATCCGTTCGAACACTTCTTGCTTTTCGAATAATCATAAAAGATCTTCTTGATGATTCCATGAGAGCTCTTACCTGGTAATTCTCTCGATATATTATATTTTGTGTAATTTTTGTTTGTAATGCGGAACATCCAATGTGCACGGAACAGAAACTTTTATTCCTTGGAAGTGTTATTTGCGCTCAAGGACATAAATATACACTGTGTCCCAAAACCACATAGCACAATTCCAAAAAAGGGGAGCCTCGTTACGCGAAGCTCACCTAGTGCATATTGTTCCCACTTCAGTGGAACAGCGACTGCTCCAGTGCACAGAAAAAAATTATAAACACATCAAAATATATTACTTACCCATTTTATTTGTCTAGGCACAATGTGCTACATTCATGACTCCAAGAATAGGCTATCCAGAGAGTTGGGTCGTAGTCTTTTAAGGCAGGAGGACGCCGCAGCGTTGAGGTCAAGCAATAATCTTGAGAATTCTGGAGGGGAAAAAAGTACAACAACTTCCTGGGAGCTATTATTGTTGTGTGCATCTAAACGGGAAGTCGGAAGTGTTGCCAGGTCAGACGAGACAGTGTAGCGAAAAGCCCGAGAAACTCTAGCCCAAATGTAGCCGAAGAAAAAAATAGCCAAAAGACCAGTAGTCAACTATAGCCATTCAAATTTGTATTTTTATTTCGTAATGCGTTTTCAAATTTGACTATTACAATATCTGTTTGTACCACACGCCCTTAGCGTATAAAACAGCATGCGTTCCAGAAGGGGAAAGTTTCGACATTCAGGCGCTCCCTAAAGCAATCACCGAGTGTTAATTGAAAAAAATTACACCATCTCCCGCTAAAGGGAACCATGTGTAGATGTGAAGCAGCGGGCACTAACGCTTACACTGGCGGCGGCGTTGACGCTGGCGCTCATCGCAGCGTTGCGCAGGAGAGAAAACTGGGGAGGCGCAAAGCACGCAGTGATGGAGCGGTGTTTCCTACTGGAACATGACAATCGCTGCTAATGGGCAATGAGAGACGGAAGACGCCGATTGGACACAGAGACCCGCAGTCCGCTTTTAGTTAACGCGCACGCTGCGAATTTTTTTATTCTTCAACAACACACAGGAGAAATCTCCCACCGGGACCACCTTGCAGGTCAAGATGCATTGCCATATATACGGGGTGGTCAGTGAACGGTTGTGCAGCGCGAGCAGTCGGTTTTTTCAACCAAGAAACTCGCTAGCAGACGCTGCCTGCGTCGGCGTCGCGAGGCGAGAGAGGGGGGGGAGCGTAGGAGAGGAGAGAGAGGGGGACGCGCATGCGCAGTGGGAGTGCGGACGCCGCGGGCAGGGATGCCTAGAGGAGAAAGGGGGAGCGTAGGAGGAGAGAGAGGAGGGGACGCGCATGCGCAGTGAGGGGTGTGGTTGCCGCGGGGAGGGATGAGGAGAAAGAGGGGGGAGAGGAGGTTTTTTTTAAAGGGTTCGCGCATGCGCAGTAAGTGAGGCCCCGCGCCACACCACCACCACCACCACCACCGGATTAAGCTTCGCCATAAGACGCTTCACATCTAAAAAAACGCCAGGCCCTCGCCGAAAGCTCAGCACAGTCACACCGAAAGGTGGATAGCGCCATATCTAAAACCATTTGCAACTCTCTTGGGGCTACTAATACAAGTACGCTTGCAAGGTGCCCACTACTCTATTAATTTATTCGGTGGCTGATGACCATGAATTATGGTGTGAGCCCTTTGTAATGGGTTGGAAGCACTGACGGACCCACTCGTAATGCAATGCATATTGTGTGACCCCTGGTTACACAGTTCGTATTCTGTGACGCCTGGTTGTTATTTTACCCTTCTACCACATTATATTGCGTATGTTAACGCGGTTCCTTGCCGACATAACGCTTGTATAGGGTTTTTGTGCGCACGAGTTTCATGCACCGACATGGCTGCGTGGTAGAACACTGGTATGGCACGGAGCGGACCTAGGTTTGAACCGCGTTCCGTTCTGGATATACTTTTTCTTATTTCGTGCCACAGCGGTTACGGACACCGGCGACGGAGCCGGCGGCGGACAACTACGGCACCCTTGTTGTGATCTCATAAGAGATTTCTCTGTAAAACGGTAATCAAATTCTATAAGATCAATCTCGTCCCTCCGTTGCTTTTGGAAAGTGACCTTCCAAGGCGAGGACTTCTATGGAACCAGTTTTATGCAACTGTGCAATATTTTACGCATGAAGCAATACAAAGCCATTGTTTATTTTTACAGCGATAGTTCTTATGAGATCACAACAGTGTGCCGTAGCTGTACGCCGCCGCCGCCACTGCCTGTGTCCGTAACCGCTATCGCACGAAAAAAACAACGAAATAAGCCAAAATATCCAGGATGGAAAGGGGTTCGAACCTGGGTCCGCTCCATGGCAGCCCAGTATTCTACCAATGAGCCATTCCGGTGCTCGAAACTGCGCAGAAAACGCCTACACACGCGTTATGTATGGAAGGAACCGCGTTAACACACGCAATATAACGTGGTAGAAGAGTGAAATGACAACCATGCGTCACAGAATGCAAATTGTGTAACCAGGCATCACACAATATGGATTGCAGTACGAGTGGGTCGTTCAATGCTTTCAACCCTTTGCAAAGGGCACAGCCATAATTCTTCAACGTCATCAGCAACCGTATGAATTAATGACGTAGTGGTTACCTTGCAAGCGAACTTGTGTTACCAGCCCCAAGAGTTTGCAACGGGTTCTAGAAATGGTGCCCTTCCAGCTTTTGTTGTGACTGTGCTGCGCTTTGCTCGCAGGCCTGCCGTTTTTTGTGCTTTCCTAGAGAAGATTTGTGATCACAGCCACCGGTATTTTTTTGTGCTTTCGTAGAGAAATTTTGTGATTATAGTCACCAGCATTTGGCGCTTTCCCCGTGAATATTCAATTAATGCGTCGAATTTAGTTTAGCGCCACGAAATGAAAAAAACAGAGCCCATTGAACCTTCATAATGTCAGATTGCTGGGACAGTGATACACACAGCAGCGGAAGTGGTAGATAATAATACTTATCGACGGTTTACGTCCGTACATGACGACATCATTGTGAAAGACGCCGTCGTGGATGGGTCTGGAAATTACTGGGGTTCATGAACGGGCACCTAAACTAAGCACACTGGCCTTTATTCGCCTCGTGTGCGACCGATGGCGGCGCTGCGAACGGCGCTCTGGTGACGCAATGGCGGGGATTCGGCTTTTGTCGTCTGCTACGCTCTTGCTAAAACAGCAGCATTTTCGTTATAGTTCGCTCGCATCGCACGGCGTTCCTCGACTACTAGCTGCATTTTCTTCTAATGATATTTCTTGAGATGACTGCTAGCGAAACATGAGTTTAAGAAACGTTACCATTTAACATATCTTCTGTATACCGACAGCCACCACGGTCAGGTTCATGCCCCAGAGTTCGTAGCATAGCTCACTGGGCTGGATGGCGTGGAAATAGCTTACCTGAAAGCGCGAACGCCCCCGCCAAGTGGGTTAAAGAGAGTCTCCGCTGCTTTGAAATCGCAGGGCGATCAATGTTGCGGCTTATTCGCAAAAATCAGCGTTGTGTAAACAGACTTGAGATGAACGAAAATTCACGCTCCACTCCCAATTGTAGTCATGTAGACTTGTGCAGACACGACAGCCGACAAAATGAAATCGATAAGTTCCGCGACCAGCGGGTTATTGCGGACCACTAGCATAGATTGGGCGAGCTGGATGCAAATAAGATCGCTCGGATTGAAACGCCAGCAGTGGTGCGCGTGCTACAGTTCGCCTCTTATGATTAGAGATAGATACGTTCATGAGCCGCATTCATGTTTTCGATCGCGCAGTGCTGCCTACTCGACTGTGCGAGCCTGCCAATGGTAATGACAGGATGGCGCGCACTATATTTCTAATGCTTGGGCAACGCGATCCGCTGCAGTGTTCGCGTTTCACTTGACACCGATAGTACAGCTTCGTAAACATTAGAAAAAAATCGGCGAATGTGACCAGGAAGAGGAGAAAGAGAGCTCTTTCACACCATTCTTTTGGCCCCTGTGGCTGATAATTGTGATTCTTTACCGTGCTGTAACAAGATTGAATATTTTAAGGTGGGAGCCTTAGATTCCACATTGCGAAAATTGACCGTCGGCGTCCCGCGTCGCCAGTGTCAACACGAGTGATGCGAAAATTCATCACATGATCACGTCATCATGACATCCCATACCGACAAAATTTGTGACGTCAAACGTCATGTCACGTGATTACGTCATCACATGACATCGTCGCTTTGCATTGCCTCCGTGATTGGTGGGCCGATCTCGGAGGCGATGCAAGACCAGGTGATGTGAAGAAAGCTTCAGTGCAAAACCATGTTACGTCCAGAAAGCATTCGGAGGGGGGTGGCGAAGGAACAATACATCGACTCAAGAAAAAGATGGCTTTCGCCTTCGAGTCAACTTAGGCAAATGCATAAGGAACTCGAGTCTCTTTAGTACAGTGATCGCACCAAGCCCTATCAGGAGTCGACCGTTGAGACTGATTTACAGCATTTTATTGCAAATACATCTTCTTTCGATGCGAAAGCTTTGTATTTATCAACGTTAGTATGATTACACTAATTCTGTTCAGCATATTTTCAGACCACCGTGAACGAGTGAACAAACGTCGATTTATTAACGCAAGGATTAAAATATGTTGCAAAAAAAAAAGAACAAAAACAAAATAAAATCACTCCGGACAACCTACCGATATTTCATATCCCCGTCATGCATCCCCTTTAGACTCACCCCGTTTATTTCGTGTTTCAATTTAAAGTACTTACGACGCGCTTACACAGCAGCAGCTAAAAATGTGTATTTAATCAAACGTTGTTGCCGGTAACGCCACTTAATTTATTTGAATGACATGACACGTCGTTTGGCATGCTCCGAACATAGGAATTGAATCGAAGGAGCAGGCTTGGCAACCGAACGCGCGCAGCACGCGGTATACATTTATTGCGCTTTAACGCAGATATGGAAGCTGAAGCCCAAACGCTCAAGTCGGTTATCGAAAACGGGCAGGAAAGTCATTTTGAGAGTGCGACGGCCGTAGAACAGTCGCAAAAAGAAAAATTCACCACAGAAGCAGATGTACACATGGATGGCTAGCAGACGACAACAGGAGCAATCGACACAGAACGTGCTCCTGACGGTAACTCCGCTCGATTTCGCTGGGCATTTTGCTTGAACATTCAGTACAAATTGCTTTATGAACTCGCCCATTAATGTTTCAATAACTCGAGCACGATAGACAGGCGGGCAGCGTCGAGCAGCCGTCACGTAGCGAGCGCGCGCGCGAAGAGCTGCATACGAGTCCTCTCCCTGACGTCACTGGCGAGAGGGCGCCACTCAAAGATCTCGAGGCGAATAGCATTTTGACTTGACATAAATGCGGCCACCAGGGCCGGGTTTGATCCAGCGAACTTCAGGTCAGCAGTCTACCACTATTACCAATCAGCACCGCGCGGGTAAAGAGGTAGATAAATAATTAAACTCTTCTGGACAAACTAGATCTAGGCAACGCATGTTTCATGCAAAGCCCGGGCGGTGAGCACAAGCATCGAAATCTGATACTGCACTGTTAGAAAAAAATGAGTATGCGTGACTCTTCTTGGGGAGTTCTGACTTGCCACGTATACGGCTCTCTCTGAAGAGACACGGTGACTGTCTTGGAGGGTCAGAGTCGGCACGCTCTAGGAGAGTCCCGGGACCCTCTTAGGTAGAGTTCAAGGATGCTTTTGCGAAGGATCACAGTACCAGTTCTGAGGGAGTCATATGACTCGTGCCGGTGGCGCTCCTACGTGGGTCAAACGACACCCACCGAAGCGTCAAGCAACTGTACGGCTATTTGAAGCTACTCAGTTGACCCATGCCTTACTTTTGCGCGACTACTGCTGGAAATAGTGCCACGCGCGTTTCTTTCAATGTTACTGTGTTCGGTTTACGCCCACAAAGACTGTGAGAAAAGCTCGGTGCAGACTGCGCCTCGGTGTTCGAGAAGCTTCACGTTTGTAGTACATCATTTTCTTAACATTGCGCACAGCACGCGAACACTCGAGATTATTCCAGAGCTTGCCCGTCGACCAGTGATAAGAATAGAATGTTCGACGCGTGATGTATAAAAGCCGGCGCGCTCCAACGATGATCAGTTGATCGACGGCCTACGCTCTGTTCGCCGCCATCAGTGCCAGTGTGTATTGCTGTAATCTGACTTTCTGTTTACCGGCCACAAGTTCGGCCGAATAAACAGTTTCATTTTGGACCTACCGACTGCTGCCTTCGTCGACGTCACAACAACGTGACAATAGTGAAGTATTCATTTTAAGCAACTCCAATAATACTTCCCGTTATGCCCAGCGACTGCAAAAAGAGAATCGTTCAATTTTAACATTATTTTAATAAAACTCGTCAAAACAACACACCATTTCATTTCCAGCAGAGTAATACAGAAAGCGCGAAGAGATGGTATCTGATTTCCAATGAAGCAGTTGAGGTATTCCTCATTTAAATGCTTGTATGAGTACAGCAAAGCAAAGTGTGTGACTGTGGTGTGCGTAGTGTCATGTTGTGCAAAATAAACTGTAGACATCGGCGTCATGTGTTCATATTTATTCCTTATGATTATGAATAAATCAAAAAGTCATGACGGCTGGCGGAATCGGACTTGTGACTTGCAATGTTGTCGCTCTTGTTCCGTGTGAGCAGCCATGGAAAATAGTACCTGAAAGAAAAAAAACGTGATATCAAGATCAGAAAATAGAATCGTGGTACGAGTTTGCAAAACTTACACAGTAAGTGATTTACACAGACATAATGAATGCTCACAACAAGACAACAAATGCAAACAGGCCGGGTAAGGAACCATGCTTTTTGCCGTTTTCGTGTAAAACGCAACTTTCAAATATTTTTTGGAACATGTCACTTGGTGACAAAATTGCAGCACATGATGATGTGAACCTCTTTTAAAACAACAAACGCAATTAGTTTAGGCTCCTTTGGGTAAGTGCCATTCGCGTCTTTTCCTACGTCGTCTTGTCCAACCAAAGGAAAAGTAGGGCCGACTGCCTCGTTGACATTGTGAACGCCACTGTTGATTTTCCTTTCACTAGAGGTGAAGCGCCAGACCATAGCGACACCTCGTTTCCCCGAGCATGGCTGTCAACTGGAGTGAAGAGGCTGGAGAAGCGATCCGGGATTCTGGGACAAACACACAGAGTGATTAGTTTTATTTAAACCACCGTTTGTTGTGCATTTAGAGGACGACGTGTTTCATTTTAACCGGCTAATTACTCAGTTGGCCTAGTAAGCGCCGTCGAAATTGATTAATTCTCGGTGATTTGGGCGGAAACTTCAAACTGGCTTCATCACCTAGATTTTCTGCAAATTTTCGCTTACTAAGCACTTTCTCATAACAGGAATGGTGCTCCTAGTATCCTGAAAAGGTAATTTGCAAACAAAAATATTTTCATCGTTTTTCTCTTTATTGTTTTTATTTATTTTCGACGTCGTTAATTCTTAGAACGTTCATATTCACCTGGGCATTGCCGAGCGGAACATTGGAGTGTACTGACGTGCCATACATTACCTTCCTGGCGGAATGAAGCGTGACTCAAACATGTATTTTAATGCGATGGCAATTATATGGATACTCCCAACAGGTTTTCGCCACCTACGTCGCCGCTATGCTCCATATAAAAACCAAATTGATAACATCCCTTCTTGCATTGTATGTTCTACCCGCGGGTAAAAGCGCGAGCGAGGCCACGAACGCGTCTGAAGCAGAGATCAAACAGCTGGGCCATCTCCGTCGCCCGGAAGGGGCATGCGATAACATCACCCCGGGTGTTAGACCTGCCGTTGAAAGCTCAAGCAGAGAGGGAACGCCCAGCCCGTCTTGAACAAGATATCGCGCTGGCACGAGCGATACTTTTGCAAGCATGAGCGCATGGCTCGTATACCCTTGTACGTGCTGCGCTCTTAACGCGAAGACACTGTGCGAAAAGAGCCTTTTTGCCGGGTGAGGCCATGTTCTCTAACGGCAGCGTTTTGTACAGTTAAGCAATATCGGAGTACAATGAGTCGGCTGTGAGCCTCACTTCTTACAACATTACAATTTGTTGTTACCGCATTCATTGCTTTGTCGTCGCGGTGAAACTAATTTTTTATAGGTTTCTTTAATTTTAATCAGATCATTCAGATAATTCATTTATGGTCACCAAAGCTGTGAGTTTGCATGCCACCAAAGGTCAACACACGCTCCAGTAGGTGACGGAGGCAGTTGGTCCGGGCCGTCTGGAGATGCTTACCACTGACTTGAAATATCGGCCGCAGTTGAACAACAGAGTAAGAAAGTCTTGTGCTCTCAATGTTCAGCTTTCACCGGTGCGAAGTCAAAGCCTAGTGAATACTAACGTTTGCGTAGCTGAAAGAAAAACACAAAGTGAGACACATAATGTGATAGAAATGCATGTATAGGCTCGAGATTGAGAATGATTAGACTACCTTGTAGCTCTTGTACATACGCTGTACTTTAACAATGAGGTGGACAAAAGTTTTTTACGGCCATAGTGTATGGTCAGTACATCAGCGCGGGATGGAGGCTTGAAGAGATGATAATAATTGAACACTGGTGTCATTTTAGCCAACCTTTGGACAACTGGTCTTGACTTCATCAAGACAACTACCACTGTCTTGAAGTTGCGGCCTTGAAAACAGTTGCGGCCTTCAATAAGCCAAGACCCCTTGTCGAAGCGTCAGGTGGAGTGACACTCCATGTTCAATAAATTTTAATCTTAACAATACGCTTATGCATATACCATTCCGGTGGTGTACATGATCAGCTTTTGCGTGCATGTTTGCTGAATGAGTGTTGTTGACAGAGCTGCTCAAAGGAGAGCCTTTCAATAGAACCCTTCCAGCATTTTAGGGCAAAGCCTAATTGAAGGTGCTGCAATTTTACACGAACAGCGTGTGCGTACGTTACATCTTATCAATAGATAGCGCCCATATGCACACTGCAATATAGACTTCTTTATCTCGCCCTCTTCTGCGTAATCACAAGGGCAGGCTGCAAAAAGGTAATATTTCCAAATGACATAAAGTTGTGGGACGTCTCTTCTCGAGCCTGACCATGCCTCCTCCTTAGTACCATTGACACCCGTTATTCAATGTATGGCATTCTAAAGAAATGATTGCGCGTGGCGTTACCGGCGCGCGCGTCATTAATTTATGCCGAAATCTGAAGTAATTTTTGAGCTGTAGCATTAGAGGCCAGCTAATGAGGCAGGAATTGCTGCAAATTTCACTGTCTTTACAGAAATGGTTTCTAAAATACAAAATATTTTGCATTTCCTAATTCATCCAAACATAGGGTGTTCAGGGAAGTGTCCTGCCATGTCATATCTCGCATTGTTGGGTGCTAACATTGATTTTACGGCTATGTTGGTCGGTCGGCCTTTCTTATCTTTCGTTTTTTTTCTTCACTTCCTCCTGCTTTGTGCGGCACGTTGTACGCGGCGGCTGATGCTTAAATTAAAGATGTTACAGTGTTCGTTTTTAACTTTGAGCTGAGATCAAGTGTGATTTTTCGAGACATTTGCTTGCTCATACATTTGATCTACCCATTATAATATGCCATATACAAAAACTGTGCGAACATGTGGACAGTGTTTTCTTGAGCGCAATAAAAGGCGGTAGTAGGACACAAACCTGCCGATCAAATAGACTTCGGCCGTGAACTTGTTACACTCAGCAACATTTGTCTAGTATATTCACCTTCTGCTTTCCGTCGTTCAACCACCTGTCACCAGAACCTTCTGGTGCAATGTGGTCGATAGTACTAAGACTGACCACTCTCTCTGCTTGAAAACGCATATCTTATCAGTAAAGATTAACTAAAGATCAAACCCTTCCCTCCTCCATCTCTTTGGGCCCCTTGTTCCGGGAGTCGTGCAGCTTGAGACATCCTGTTGGCCATTGATGCCCTGACTGTCACCCTCTGCATAGCTTGCTGCCCTTGTATGCTTTATTGCCAATGAACTCGGGATGATTAGAATGTGACAGATCGGTATCGTTCTCTTTCAGTAGTTTTTGCATTCTTCATTAGAGCGGTTCCCTGTCAGTGATATAGTGGTCTGCAGACCCACAGACCCCGATCAGGCACATGCAAGTTGAAGGGCTGTTTACCGAAGTTTACTACTCAGACTGGGCCTAATAATTGATTACAACTTGGCTGGATACCCTTTAGTAGCGCTGTCCCACATACTCCATCGCAATAAACCATGAGAACCTGAAGAAAAATGCAATCGCTCCCCGCAAAGACGGAGAAGTTGACGTTGGCAGCGAAGCTCCCATATTAAAGCCCACCTTGCGTCACAGACGAGCGACATGGAGCGCCATCTCGTTGAGCTCTCCGCGTGACAAATTCAAGTTGAAGGTAAAAAATATTTGCTTAAGAATTAGCTCCATTTGCTTGAACAAATGGCCCCACATGGGGTCACAGGGACTGATGAGGTTAAATATATATATATGTATATATATACATAGATAGATGGATAGATAGGTAGATAACCATGCCTGTTTCCTATTTTATTGAAAGCATGCTTCTCTACACGTGGTACAGTACAGTGACCGTATCTTACTTAAGCGAGGGCACTAATAGTTTACTGCCTACAATACGCGCCATACAGTGATACTGCTCGTTAATACTTAAAAGTACTTTCAATTATCATCTGAGTCATATGTCAATGTGTCGATCAACGTTGATATTTTTTAAAGATGTTCTGATTATCCGTATGAAGAACCAAATGCCGCCATTGTTATTTTGCCGAACGCGCCGCCAGAAGGTCAGAAACTTTAGAAAAACAGTCGTGTCTTCCTTTGCTGTCCTTTGAGGTGCCCTATTTGATATGTATGACGTCAACTGTGTGCTCCTGGTGGCGACTTCACATGGATATTGGCCAGTTAGGCAACATAACATTGCAATATTTTTCGAATGCATTCGCATTGAAAATATTGATTATGCAATGAAGTGTGGCATGAACATAGCACGTATATTTTCCCTGCACAACGCCCCGCTCAAAGTGGGCCGATGGTGCCATTATTCGAGAAAGACGAGCTTTCTCTGCCTGATAGAGGATGTAGAATGACACCATTTTTACAGCGGCATGGCATGGCGTCGTAATGTACCGTTAAACAGGAGTGGCAGCTGAGGCTGCGGCTTACATCACCGCCAGCCTTGCAACCGAGGACACTAGTCCATTTCTTACGTATGCCTGTATTCCAGGATGACGTACTGTGTCCATACTACAAGTCCTCTAATTAGCCTTTTTAGCTGCTCGGAATTCTCTTTCATAGGTCTCAAATTCTAGCCATCAATGAGTCTTAAAATATTACCCCTAATATTCTTGGAAACTCCAGCTCACTTGAGTAAACTTTACGAAACCTCCTGTAACTTGCATTTACCGTTTCCTCTGAGGTCCCGTCACCTCATCAAAATCATCCCACATCTGTAAAAATACTTGTAGTCTCGGCTCGTAGTCTTCAGCGCCTTCACTTATCGTCCAAATAGTCGGCGAGGTTGACGTCTATTCTGTGGGTCGTACTGTATTACGACTATGTACGGCTTAGTGTATTTACTAGATTTATTTTGTAAATTTATTTTCAGTGATGTCTTCTCAACAATCCACAGCATTGGGTTTCGCACTTATATCATTGTGTTTTAAAAACCACTTATATATGTGGAAAATGTTAGCTTGGATTTTTTTTTGTACGATGGTCCAGTCAGCCACACAGAATAATGGAAAACTCAGATATTTTTCGGCAACTAAGAAACTTTTCTTTCTGAGAAATCCATATCGATTTTCTTGTGGCTTTGTGCTACAATTTGTTGGTTGTCTATTTTCCCTTTCTTAACCCTTCCACCACCTTGGGGATTCCGCAGAACTCATTTGCGTTACTTGTGTCCATGTGCTTCGAATTGTCGATGAATTCGCCCTCGCGCTGCCAATTGCTAGCTTCCTGGTTAGCTCAATTGGTAGAGCGACCGCTCCAGTAAGGCAATGGTCCCGGGTTCGAACCCCGGACCAGGAAGAATATTTCGGCAACTAAGATGCTTTTCTTTCTGAGAAATCCGCATAGATTTCCTTGTGGCTTCATGCTACAATGGGCTGGTTTTCAATTTTTTTTCCTTTCTTAACCCTTCCGCCACCTTGCGAGATTCCGCAGAGCTCATTTGTATTACAGATGATTTTCTAATGAAAAGCGCAGAGGCCTACCAGGATTTATCAATTAAAATATAATTAAGATGGCAGGGTTTTAACGTAGAATAATAATAATATTTGGGGTTTAACGTCCCAAAACCACCATATGATTATGAGGGACGCCGTAGTGGAGGGCTCCTAAAATTTCGACCATCTGGTGTTCTTTAACGTGCACTGACATCGCACAGTACACGGGCCTCTACCAGTTCGCCTCCATCTAAATGCGATCGCCACCGCCGGGATCGAACCCGCGACCTTCGGGTCAGCAGACGAGCACCGTAGCCGCTACACCACCGTGGCGGACTTAACGTAGAAGCGGGATGGTGTTTATTTATGTTCCAAAGAAAACTATGAACTGTGAGAAACCAAGTTTCGACAGAAATATGGGTCAGAAAGATGCACCAGTTGCATAAGCAAGATATAAATATGCCTCTAGAACAATATATCTCTTTTACTGTCTGGAGTCGATGTTGCAGAAAATAAAATGAAGAAATGAATCGCCCAAGAAAATTTAGATAAAATTTGCTTATTGAGGAACTTTAGCATTGCGTGTGTCTCGCCTTCATTATTCTTACGTGTAATTTTGTGATGCTGTTTTCATATAGGCGGCCAATTTCGGAGGGTAAATTTTAATCTATCTATCTATCAATCTATCTATCTATCTATCTATCTATCTATCTATCTATCTATCTATCTATCTATCTATCTATCTATCTATCTATCTATCTATCTATCTATCTATCTATCTATCTATCTATCTATCTATCTATCTATCTATCTATCTGTCTATCTATCTATCTATCTATCTATCTATCTATCTATCTATCTATCTATCTATCTATCTATCTATCTATCTATCTATCTATCTATCGATCGATCGATCTAGCCACTACGTCTGGACGCTCTCGTAATCTGTTTGTTTGTACCAAACTTGGCACAGGGAAATACTACATTCTGAAGAATGCGACTGAAACTAACTTGCGATATCACCCGCCACGGCGAGCTAATGGTTATGGTGCTCGACTGCTGATCCACATGTCATGCGATCGAATTCCAGCCGTGGTGGCCGCAGTTTTGATGCAGGCGAAAATGCTTGAGGCCCGTGTACTTAGATTTAGGCGCATGTTCCTCAGGTGGTCAAAATTTCCAGAGCTGTCCACTCCGATGACTCTCATAATCATATCGTAGTTTTAGAACGTTAAACCCCATCTATTCTGATTAATTGTTAATTAATGACATGAAATACCTGTCGCATAGGTCGTAAAACATTTGCCAAAGTCACGCGTGACTCATATGCGAATACCGCATGCCATGCTTCGAGGATATTCGTCAGCAGTGAATCGCAGTCTGTGTCAAAGGATGCCGTTGAGAATGTGCATTAAAAGATGCCAGGTTTGCGCGAAAACGCAGCACCATCCCAGGGAAAGCTGGAGGACAGGCCTTTCTAGAGACGGTTGTAAATTCTCCTGTGGCTACTACAACAAAGAGAGTTGCGATGTGACCACTACGCTATAAAAATTTGTAATTTTGCAAAGCAGGGAACTACGTACTAGAGAAGGGATCGCGAAACTTTTCAAATGGAGGCCCAAGTGGCATGGAGCCGATGCGACGGGGGCGCGGACGGCAAAGAGAGTGGCAAGTGGGGATTTGCAGACGAAAAGAAAACATTGGACGAATGCGCAATGCTGTACAAAATTAGATTAGAATTCATGTTTATGTTCAGCACACAGGTCCCAAGGTTCAACTCAAAGATTGGTTCAACTCAAAGGTGCCAATCTAGTGCACTATGTGCACTAATACTTGAAGTACACAAAAAAACGTCAATTCACCTAGAAATACTTGGTGCTTCGATGGTATCGATTGCGGCGGTGCGTGGGATCGGGCAGTTTATATTTTTTGTTGTGCGAAAAACATCTCTCGGTTGTACTTTGTTTTGCGAGACAATAAATAGTGTGTTGGTGTGATTAAAATGATACTCGAAATGTATTGCTAATCAACCTGTTTTAAATGTTTTTACGAATGCAGATAGACACCACGGAGCTTTGAGGTGAACAACGCGGCTGACTGTGGCCTTTCACGGATTGTATGCAAAATAACGCAAAATGAAATTGACAGCGGCATATTGGAAAATTATGCTTTTTTTATTTGACCATGTAGCGCTGAGTATGCTACCCTAGTTAGGACCACTGATGGTATTTCTTCATCCGCGATGTTGAGGCAAAGCAGCGAGGCATACAACGCTAAATGAGACATTTTTGACAGTTACTTATATAAGTGCCCATTAAACACGTATGTTCTATACGTAAAAAGATAAAACGAGTGCACGACTATGTCGTCATTCTACAAATCTGCTTTTTCATGCATTTATAGTGCTACCTACGCCTGTACTTAAATAAACAGACAGAAACGTGTGGGTCATAGTAGCTGCAATACATTGTTTTTTTTTGTCTTGCTCGAAAGAAATACTGAACAACGAGCACGCGCTTTTTCAGTGCAGCTTGCTTTCAGTCTGTGATTCATATGCTGAAGAAGATAAAATGACATTCAAAGTGGCAAAATATTAAGCAGCAGCTTGAAAGGGCGCCTCATGGAATTCGCATTTGGCACCATGGCGAGGAAGACAAAGGACGGCTGTAAGAACAAATGAATGGCACTGGAATATGTAAACATGTCACGGCTTAAATTGAAGGCTAGCGTATGAAAGAAGTGACGCCTTTATTCGCTGTGCTTACTCTGGGACGTACCTCATACACAGGACCAGCTCGCATTGCAAGGTACTTCGTGAGTGTCTGTGTGATCGTATGTTCATTACTGTTTCATTGCTTATCCGCGTTCCTGAAGAAAACAGTAAATGAATGCTGTTGTGCAAGAAACTGAAGTCCGCAGAGCCTATACACATTCGTATCGCTAATCAAGAGAGATAACAAGAGAAGCCTTTTTCTGCTGTTTTTGCAATATTATTCATTATAATAAAAATGACAATGAGTCCGGTCGGGATGCTGAAAAAAAAAGTGTGACCACTGTTCTGTATTGTAAATATTGACCCGAGCGGAGGTCTCTCAAACAAGTGGGTGGAGCAGCGTTTCCGTTTCTTGCTCATCCGAATTGTCCAGGTCTAGACAGCATAGTTTGTTTTACTGATATCTCCTTGTGTGTTCCGTTTGATTGTGATAGTTAGGTTCGTCACGTCGCAACGCATGTGACGCGAGCAAAATCGAGGAGACATTGCTCAACACGCAATACTATACTATTACGGTGACAGGCACCTATTATTCACATATATAGCCACATGAGCCCGCGCATGGCGCTTCGCAAACAAACAAAAAAAAGTTACACAGTCCCACAAATCTCTGTTGGAGTCCACTGCCTTGTGAGGTAAAGCTTGTTGCATCTCTGTGTTTCAGCATTCGCTGGTGTGCGAAGAACACCAGCACAGTGCAGACAGAGCCACCAGGTTCAGGCGAAGCCACAAGAAGCAGGTGGCCTCATCTCGTCAGACGAAGAAGCCGGAGATTCCGGGATATCGCGCACGCTCCCTGCCCCGAAGGTGACGGTTAACAGTTCGTTCCCAGACGGCAGCAAAGCTCTCTGAGATTTCGTACGAGGACGCACATTAGGGTAAGGAGTTCAGTACATATTGGGAAAATTTTGGGTGGAAAAAGAAGACATTCGCAAGAACGACATGACCAGGACGGGCGCCCGTCCTGTCCACCTCGTTCTTGTGGATGCCCTGTTTTTCCGCTCAAACATTTTCCCATTAGCTATGCACCATCGCGCCGAATTACAAGAGTTCAGTGCCTCGAAAACAACAGCCCGGGACTATGCAGACACAGCAGAGCTTCCGCTTAAATAATTTTACTCAGTCACCGGGACAAGCAGGTTGATCGTCTGCCCTTCCGGTCGCAAAGACAGCGTGAGCTGAAGAAGTAGCGAAAGCGCTCCCAGAAAGCGCTTCCATCCGCGGACCCCAAATTGAGACTCTTAATCGTAGGCTGACGTAAAGAAGGTGCCCAGTACCTCAAAGGGGATGCTTCCCTTTTAGTAAGCGAAATTTTAAAACGGTCTTTCCCTGATCCAAGCCAGAAACGTACAGTTTGACCTCCTGGCCATCAGGGCTTATAAGGTGGGTGAGCGCTCGATGGCTGAGCGCTCGAGTGGCAACTGACCTGGCCACTCGAGCGCTCACCCACCGTGCCCCTCATCCCAACTTTTATAACTCTCGGTGGCCAATAAACCACTGCTTCAGTTCAAGAAACCGATTATAGAGTATCATGACACTTAATACCTTTTCCCGGCTCTCGAAAAGATGATCACTGAGGAAGAAGAGCGAACTTCAGGGTGCCTGCAGACAGGCACTCTACTTTGTTCTTCAATCTATAACACTTCATTGGAAACAGGTTTGGGTGGTGCCTTAAGCGTGGAGAGACCGGTGTATCTTCCACATTGTGCGAGCATGCAAATAATTCCCCACGAACACGCGTCTTCTTACGTATGCTGTCGGGCTACTTGGTGCATAGTTTGTTAGAAAATGGTTGGCGCAATACAAGAACATGGACTGAGAAGTAACGCGTGTTACTTCTCCGTGTTACTTATCCGTCCATTTTCTCGTTTTGCGCCAACCAATTTCTAACCTGTATTCTACTCTATTCAGAGAAACATGGCATTTGCCTAGTCAACTGGTCGTCGTTCGGGAGTCTCAATGGCCTCTGATGCGATGGGCGCGAGATGGGGCCTCGTGATGTGGTGTCTCTGAATAGGAATCCGACAGTGTAAGAGAGTCAATTTATGGTTCACACACTCTGTCTTTTCGACAAGTAACTGTTTTCGCCAACCGATCAACCATCCTAACCTCTCTAGTACATGTGTGTTTGGAGTAGGCTCACTGCCCTCAGTTTTGCGTACGATACATGACCTCTGCTATGCGCGAATCCTTTTTTTTTTTATCCGCTTCGGTATGGTGCAAATATACCTTGTGTTCATCATATTCTCGTAAAACTGCGCTGTCGACCACTCTACTAACATTGTTCGCAGGTATTTCTTAGGTAGTCCTCAGTGCAAAGCGATGTGATGAATAAGAGACTCGTTTACAGTATAGAGCGCAGTCCACCTATAAAGATATCCAAATGCCAAGAAAATCCCATCGTTATTACCAATAATTGTTATAAGCGGGTCGGCAAAAAAAAAGACAAAATAGAGACCAAAGCATTTTTATTTGCATGGAAGGGAGGTATATATAGTGCAACTATATACTTATTTGCAGAAAAGCCATATTCTATCAGCTTTGATTGCTTCACGCAAAACTGACACGCATGCTTCTCAAGGACATCTAGGTGTTTTCCACGTAGCTGAGCGGGAGGTCCTTCGCGGAAACAATGTCTCTGAAGGGACTACACATTCCGTTGAACCTCCTTCGATGACGGTATCTTGATAGGCTACTCAACCAGATGGTCGCAGTCGACGCTGTCACCGCTGTTCGCAGCACGTATACGCGCAATGATCTCGTCATCACTGAGACACTTGGACGTTTCCACAACATCGTATGCATGAAGAAAGTCGCCGAGACCCGACGCATCTTCGTTAAGCACGAACCACAACTCCGGCACCCTTACATCGTAGGGTACTTCGCAGTCCTCTTCTGCTATCGCTCCATCCTCGCCTACTTTCTTCTCGCGACGCCGTCTAACGAAGCCAGCCTGCCTGAAACAGTTTTGCTCCGTAGGGGCGCGGTCGGCGCGGAGAGCCGTTTTCAGTGCGCTTTGTGACCTGATTAAAACGCTATATCCAATATCGCTGTACTGGAGCATTCTAATAAGCGGATTATTTTACCAAAGAAATCATACAAAAGTGGAGGTGCCATTCGCTTTTCATCTTTATATTCGATATATTGTCATAAAGGGTATCGTTATAAGTGGACTCGAATGTATCTTCTTGCACACTATAAACGGCAGTCTGAATTTTTATTGTTTACTGGATAATAATTGTGTTTTACTCCCCAAAACGACGGCCTTATTGCGAAGGACGTGATAAAAGAGAGGTTCGGAAACTTCGACAACCTGGGCTTCTTTCACGTGCGCCTATTTCTAACTACATGGACTTCTTGCTGTTCGCATGCATCAAATTTCGAATGAGGGGCACATACGTAATCATAGGCGTGCGCAGGGTTCCCGTTCAGGGGGGGGGGGGGGGCAGGGAGGGGCGAAGGTTCATCGCAGCGCCCCCCCCCCCCTTCCTATAAAGTCAATGTATGGGGCAGGATTTGCGCCCCCCCTATCTCAGGTGACTAGGGGCGGGCGGCCGCCCCCTCTGCCCCCCCCTCGTGCGCACGCCTATGTACCTAATGTTTTGCTTTAATTGGTGCTGTTATATGTTGTCTCTATTAACAGAATATTCTGGTCTTGCTCATTGGAATTTTCGACGCCAAAGGTTGCAGCAAGAAAATCCTAGCTTACCTGGGCTCTATTTTTGGACTGGGCTCTATTTTTTCTGTTCTATGAGTTCTTAAAATTTTACGAAAACGAGAGCCCGTCAGACGCACGTCGTCTGCACTCCTTTTTCTAAATTGATCTTGCACTTTACAATTTATATGTTAAAAAAACGGATTGCTCCTGCTTCAGAAAGAACAAAATAATCCCTGCAAAGCGCGAGAAGCGTATAGTGTGCATAGTTTTGCTCTGAGGTGTAATCAAATGTGGGTGTACTTTGTATAGTACAACAGGACTTCGTGGGAGCACACATGTGCCTATTGTTGTGCGTTGCCTCAGAGATTTAACCACTTATTTTCTTTGAAAGAATGCCATTTTTCGGTTACCTGAGACAAACGAGGCTGCTACAGATGTCGCTGTGAATATAGGAGAGCCCGTTGATGTTTTTATTGTGGCTTCTGACCCTAATATAGAAACTTAGGAGGAGGAGGAGAATGAAGACGGTACGAATGGATGCTCTCTGCCAAAGATAAAAAAACATGGAACGAAAGGAACGTGGGGAATATAGTTTTTGTTTTGATCCAGGTAACAAGCTTTGTTTCGTAAACGCCAAAGGCAAAATCATAGTTGCTATGCTGACGAACGACGACACAATGTGGTCGCTATGCTCTGTAATCAAGTGGTCATCCACTGAAAAGAAACCAAAAACGTAGTCCCACTGCCAACGCTCTTCAGCAGCTGTAACAATAGCATTGAAGGCGCTGAGCTCTACGATCAAGCTGCGAATAACTACAGAATTTTAATCCCTGAGAAAAAGTGGTGCCAGCCCATATTTATCCAGATGGCCGAAATGGCCGCAGGCAACGCATACAGGGTCTGCTACTGCACTGAAGGTTTCAGCAGACCCTCTATGCGTTGATTATTGTCCTTTAGTCGTATAATAACAAAACACTGATTGAGCCTTGTTGTACAGAACAGAAGCATCAAGAGATTTCCAGCGTACGGTCTGCTTCCTGTTACCCTCTATCCATACGCACTTTTTCACGAGGCGCTTGGAAAACAATTGAGGTCTGCCACAATACATCAAAATGGTGTTGCGAGATGCGTGCCGTTACGCTTTTCGTAAAGCGCTAGTGCTTCAATAAGCTACATGGGCGAAAATAACTTTCATATTCGTTTGTCAAGGCCCTAGCGTACTTTCCATTCTTGCGTCACACCAGCTTGCCTACTGCTATGTCGAGGGCCCAGCGTACTTTCTTAAGTGCAGTATGATAACTTCAGAAAAAAATTCATGAAACTTTATGAAAGTTTGCACGTGTTGTTTCTATCGCACTTAATTGCATGTGCGAAATCTCAATAAAATCCAACCAGTAGTTCTTGCGTGGGCCTTACTGGGTTAAAAGGTTGCGCATTTTGGGCTGGTGATTATTACAGCCAAGCTGCAGTTCTCAGTAGAATAGGCTACGATGAATCCCAGCTCGTAGGCGAGCATTACGGAGCCGACAACGCTGATAGAACCACCACGTTTTGTAGATGGGAAGTAGGTTAGAGCGGAAATCCGGTGGTGTGCGGCCTGACCACCCTTATTGCGCATGCGCCTACTCTCCCCCCTCTCATCGCGTGAGGGTGAGGAGGTGCGAGGAGGTGGGGTGGAGGAGGTGGCGTGAGCGCTGCCTGCGTTTCGTTTCTCCTCTCCCATTTTACTCTCTCCGGCGCAGCTGTGCGCTTCTATATAATGCGGCATGCGGTCGTACATAATGCGGCTTGCGCTCGCATATAATGCGACGCGCGCTCGCTCCGTTGCACTCTCCTGCGCAACGGCGCTATGGATGTCAACGTTGGCGCCAGTTGTAGCGGCATCGGTAACGTAATCTGTGACAGCAGCGCAAGCAGCACCGCTGATACACAACTCCACACACGAATCAAACATACACGGAAACATACAAATGGAAACAACATATGAAAACACAAGCGAACACCAGCGCTGCTTCGCATCCCCACATGGTTCCCTTTAGTAAGAGATGGCGTAATTTTTTTTTCGGTACAAGTAGTTCCCGAATCTTCCCGCGCGTGCCTATAACGTTTGCAAGTCGCCTTAAGAAGGATCAGCATCGACAATGTCGGCCCAATATGGCGCTCCAATCGAGAAAGGATGTCACCATTTTGCTGCCGGAGGGAGCCGGCGCTACCTTAGAGGAACCCGTAATAAGACGGACACGTTGAGCCATCTCGTGGAGTCGTGGCTTCGTATGAAACTGCCAATTCGCGATCTTTTTAAGTAGGATGATAAAATCATGCAATCACACCACACTTTTCGCAGGACCTATATGCTGGTTAGCTACCCTAGTCCGATCGGCGAACATCGGCTTCTGCCGGTGAAGGTAACGTGGAGTGTAGCAAAGGATCTTGAGGCCTGCCTGGTGGAGTCAGCCTTGACGCCATGATTCCACCTTCAGTATGACACAGTCCTATTGGCATATCCGGTAGATGGTTGCAGAAATATGCATAAAATTTGGGGGTAGCTAACCAACATGCGGCATTCTTTAGAAGTGTGAAAATTCTTGCACTTCAACCATGTCAGGGGGAGGTATTTCTACATTTTGTGCCGCAAAATCACTTACTAGACTTCGGAGGATCTTAGAAGATAGTCACTAAAAACTCCTAGGCTTCGGTCTAAAATATTGTTTTAAGTATAAAAAAGCCAATTGACGCTTAAGTCTCCCGCGCACTGTCACTAAAGTAGTCCTGAAAAATGAGCGCTCACACTGGATTTTCAGACTACGTCGCTACTATGAAGAGATCAAATACGCATCACTACAGTCATGATGTGATGCAGCCTTTGGTTAATTATTGTGTCGAGAACAAATTCAGGACAGCGATTTCGCGGACTGATGGGTATTTGGTAGTTATGCCACACAGTATGTTTTCAGAAAAAGCGGTAAGAATCGTGAAAAAGAATTTCAGGTGGCTAAAACTTACACCCTGGGTAGTTAGGCTACGTGCTGTCGGCCTTTTATTAAGACATAATCTTGAGATGACAGCTTACAATGACAAGAAGGATAAATCGCAGTATTTAGAACTGTAAACTATGTCGCCAGCGACAAGCAACAGTCTGGGCAAAGCTTTTCAATAAATGTAAGAAAGTATTTAGGTATAAACGTGTGCGAACATTTTCAATTAAATTAAGAAAGTATTTAGGTATTGAATGCGTGCAGATGGTTAGATTTACAATTGCGTTTTGTAGAACTTTGTTCCTCACATTAATATTTTGTTGTTCCCACAAATACCAACTGGTTGTTCTGAGTAACACATGTCGATATCTTTTGTCTGTTGCAGTTACCCTCAGTCACCTTGAAAATGAATTTGTTGTGGTTTTACTAGAACGTAGCAACGCTGAATAAATTATTCCACTATCATCAATCATCCACAGCTTGTGAAAGCAGTCGTCGTTTCTATCAAATAACATATCTGAGACATGCGCATCTTTTCAATGATGATACTACTGGAAATTTTGTTGGCCACTTGCGAAGTTTCCCGTATAATGGCATGTAAGTTGTGGATTCACTTACTATTTACTTGGGTTGCCGATCTAACATTTGCGTGATTGAGGAGGGTTTTCGTGTTCTCGATGGACTAAAAAATTTAAAAACTTCTTGAGGTTATCTAGATATGGCATCTATAAACTTGTTAGAACGTTGAACTTTAACTTCTGTTGTGTTGAAACCATGTTCCGGGGCCGCTGCAGCTGCGGTTTCGTTTGTGCTGCGTGACCTATCAACCTCGTGCTGAGCACCCACGCTTTGTGTTCCCTCTCTCTTTTCTTTTTTGGCCTCACAATGGTGTTGCACCGTCTGGCAGCCCCGCCTTTTTACGGATGGTTATAGCATTAAATACCAGTTTTAATATCCGTTGTCGCCGTCCGTCATCTGCCCGAGGAATGACCGCTACAGAGACGCGTGCCATGCAATCGTAACAGTACAACTAGCAGTTGTTCCGTGTACGAATACAACCGATGAGTGAAGCTCCTCAGAAACGGGACGCACGTGGCGTTCGGCGCGCGCGGCGTTTCATTGTCCAGGCAACGGACCAACCACTGGGCGCACACAGGGTGAAGCGATGGTTTCGCGCGTTCGCCGGTTTGAAGGGGGAGGGCAGGGTCGAAGAAAGAGGGACAGGTAGACTAATCTGCCTCCGTTTCGCATGCGTTCGTATTCTCGCGCTTTGCGCATCGTGCCGACGTCATCTGCCTTCCAGCGCTGATAAAGCTCATGTATCCTCCCGCGTAAGGGGAGGCGCCACAGCTGGCACCATGCTAGGGAGCTTCGACGGTAACGGCGGGGTGCCGGCCTAAGGATCTTCGCTCCTAAAATGCGATGATCGCCAACTCTGCCACGCCAGGACGAAGCGGACGCCGTTAAGCCTCGCTTCAAACGGACGCAGTTAAGCCTCGCCATCGCCCTTCTCGTTCCCAACAGAGGAGGTCCCGCATCGGAGTCGTTGAAATGGAGCCATCGGACTTTGATCCCGGCTCGTCTCAAATAAGGAGCTCAAGGGAGCTCCTTATAAGGGAGCTCAAGTGCGACCACAGCGAGCATGCTCGCTAGCAAAGCAAGAGCCGAAGCCGCAGCGGCGCGTACGCGGGTGGCGTTCATAAGAAAGGAAGCAGCGGTAAAACTAGAAAAGGCAAAGCTGGACGCCGAGTTAGAGGCACTCGGAGGGAGAGACAGCGGCTGCGGAAGCGCAAGCTGACGCACTGGAAGCGGTTGCACAAGAAAGCGAAGGGCATCACATCTGTCGGGCCGCTTCGCAAGGGTCAGAAGACCGCGCACAACGCACTCTTGGCTTTGTGCTTCAACAAGCTACAGTGCAAACCGGACCGCAGTCGGGACATCCGGGGCAGCAAGGAGGGGAGCGTCGCGGTTTCCGAGCTGCTATCGACGAACCCGGAGAATGCGCTCAACGCTTGCTTGCCTTTGCGAACAACCAAGGTCCAGCGCAAGCCGGCTTCCACCCGCAAACCGCAGAGCAGCGATATCGGCTCGATTTACCAACGGTTGCAGAAGTGCACGAGGTCCGCGCTGGACGCATACCGGACAGCGCACTCAACCTGACACCGTCACAATCTGGCTTGACCCCAACGCCCATAGAGCAACACGGCGGTGAGCGCTTCAATATCGGTACTGAACATTTGATCCCCCCATGGTCGGTACGACATACGAAGCCAAGCTTCGCCGCACATCAGCTTGCACCGCCGCCGGCAGGAGCCAGAGCCGCCCACCGAGATAGATGCTATGGCGACACATATAGTGCGTCGAGACCTCGTCAGCTCAGTGCTCGTGCAGGTCGACGATCTTCCTGAAAATTACCGATCATGGCGGTCAACATTACAAGGAATGACACGAAGTCTCGACTTAAACGCAAACGAAGAACTTGATCCTCTAGTGAAGTGGCTCGGGGTGGAATCATCGGGCTTCGCGAAAAGGCTGCGCTCGGTCCATGTCGCCAAAGGAGGAGCTGGTCTTCGCCTCGCTTGGGAAAGGCTAAAAGAATGTTACGGCCGACCAGAAGTGATCGAGGAAGCCCTTTTTAAAACGGTCGCAAACTTTCCCAGGCTCTCGGATACGGACACGCGCAAGCTGCGGGAGCTGGCAGATTTACTGCTGGAACTGGATTGTGCAAAGGCTGATCCTCGCCTCACTGGGCTCATATACATATACCGCCAGAGGGATATCGCCCATTGTGGAAAAGCTGCCACCTCGTCTGCAGGAAGCGTGAATTTCCGAGGGCTCCAGCTACAAACAAGACCGCGGTGTGGCCTTTCCTCCGTTCGCTTTCTTCGGCGTGTTTGTCCGCCACCGCGCCAAAATGAGAAATGACCCTAGCTTCACTCTCAGTTCTGCGAAGGGTGCGGTCTCAAAGCATGAAGTAACCTGGAAGCCCCCATCTCTGTTCATGTCACCGATGTAGAGCTCAGCTCAGCAACATCACCCGCGGCGCGCAAGCTGGTGAAGAGCGCGATCAAATATTGCCCTTTGCACAAGAAGCCGCACCCTTTACAAAAGTGTCGAGCATTTAGGGAAAATGACTGGATGAGCGCAAATCTCTTCTGAAGCAGTTCGACTTGTGCGTCAAGTGTTGCACGGCTACAGACCATTTCGAGAAGGACTGTAAGCTCCTTGTCAATTACGCGGACTGTGGCAGTGGCAAGCACGCTACAGCCCTCCACCAGAGGAGCCCTTCCATAGTGCCTTCCGACTCCAAGCACTGTGCTCCAGCCTCGACCGAAACTATATCTCCAGACTCGACCGAAACGCAGAAATTCTTCTCCTCGGCAGAGACATTTTGCAAATTCATAAAGTCCGCCAGCAACGAAATGGTTCGACTGATTCACCGTTTGCCCAAAAACTTGACCTTGGCTGGGTAATTGTGGGCGATGTCTGCATTGACCGCCAACGTACATTCGACTATGTCAACGACTTCAAAACCAACATCCCGTAAACGGTCGCCCTTCCTTCATAAAGCCTTGCTCCAGCCACTTCCGTGTCAAAGAAAACCTGTCTGCTGAGTCAAAGCGGACGCAGCCTTCCCAACTTGTTCTTCGTTCATCATACATACAAGACAAGACTGCTATGATGACGCCACCGACACGTTATTCGAGGTGACTAAAGAAGACAACCAACCTTCTCTTTCTATGGAGGACAGGAAGTTTTTGAAAATCAGAACACGGAGTCTTTCAAAAACGAATCGGGAAAACTGGGTAGCGCACCTCCCTTTTCGTTCCCCGAGACAGCGGCTTCCTACAACAACGTCTAGCGACCTTGAAACGCACGCTTCAGGAGAAACCAGAAGCATTGAGGTCTTTCGCAGCATTCATGAAAAAAATTTTCGAAAATGGCCACGCGGAAAGAGCTCCACCCCTTGTAGAGTGAGAAGAGTGATGGTTCCTTCCTATCTTAGGCGTGTGCCATCCGCATAAGCCAGGCGAAACTAGAGTTGTGTTTGCTTCGAGCGCACAGTACGAGAACACGTCGTTCAACAGTGTTCTGCTCACTGGCCCAGACTTGACAAATAGTTTGTTGGGTGTGCTCATCCGCTTCAGAAAAGACCTCATCGCAGTGACAGCAGACAGACAACATATGCTACTGCTTTAGCGTGCGCGAAGATCATAGAAACAACTTGCGGTTCCTGTGGTAACGAAACAACTACATTCAAAACGAGGTCGTAGAGTTCCGGATGACGGGGCACATTTTTGGTAACAGTCCATCACCGGCTGTTGCAAACTATGATCTTGAGAGGACAGCTCAGGAAGGGGAAGAGGAAGCCGGCATGGACGCCAGGCAGTTTGTGGAAAGAGATTTTTATGTTAACAATGGCCTCAAGTTTCTTCCCACGGAGCGAGAAGCTATCAGCCTGTTGAAACGCATACAGAAAATGTTGGTAACTTCAAACCTTAGACTTCACAAGTTCGCTTCTAACAGCCCTGCAGTAATGGAGGCATTTCCAAGGAACTACCGAGCAAAGGACTTGAAGGATATCGACCTGAGCTACGACGTACCCCCCATGCAACGCAGTCTGGGAGTCTGGTGGGATCTCAGAGGAGACGTGTTTACCTTCCTGGTTCCAAAACAAGAGAGACCATTTACCCGGCGTGGTGTCTTATCAACCGTAAATAGCTTGTACGACCCTCTACAATTCGCGGCTCCCGTCACCACCGAGAAGGTCTCTTCTCCATGAGCTTGTCACAGAGGCTTTTGACTGGGATGCCCCACTTCCAGATGAGAAGCGAACGTTGTGGAAAGAGTGGAAGGATTCCCTGAAGGCGCTTTAGAATTTCCATGTACCTCCTAAGTATGTACCCGCTTCTCCATCTACGGCAAGTCGGAGGGAAGTGGACATCTTTTCGGACGCCTCAAACAAGGCAGTAGCCGCCGTGGCATATCTGAAGATCAGTGAACAACGACGCTTGCCATGTAGGGTTAATAATGGCTTAATCTAAACTGGCGCCACGTCATGAGCACGCTGTTCCTGGGCTCGAGCTTTGCGGCACAGTCTTGGCAGTGCAGCTGCCAGAGCTCATACAAAGAGAAATGGATATTACATTGAACTGTGTAGATTTCTACTGTGACAGCATAGTCGTCCTCGGCTATAGACACAATGGGACGAGAGGGTTCTATGTGTATGTCAGCAACCAAATAATAGTCCTGCAGATCTTGGAACAATGTTCTTGCCCGCGTCGAAGCTTCAGGAGTCAGGATGGCTAACTGGCCCAGAATTTCTACGCCTCCGTGATGAGTGTTTAGAGATCTTGCAGGGAAGGTCTGAACTCGTTGGTCCTGATCATGACCCCGACGTGAGGCCTCAAGCAACCAGCCTTGCGACCGCTGGGAGCATGCGAGGACTCGACGCCAGTAGGTTCGAACGCTCCTCAAGTTGCGCGTGTTTCACACGTGCGGTGGCAGTTCTCATACGTGCAGCGAGCGACTTTTATAGCGGCAGGTCAGTTCAGGACAATGTTTCTTTGAGTCCGACGCGACCATCTGCAGAACACCTGGCTCGAGCAAAGGCAGTCGTAATCCGATCTGTGCAGCGCAAGGGGATTCTCCGAAGAATTAAAATGCTTACGTCAGCGGAAGCGCGTCGCAAAATTGAGCCCATTGCGGAAGCTCGATCCATGGATTGATCCCAATGAGCTGCTGAAGATTGATGGTCGCCTAAATAGAGGGCAGTGGAGCCAAGACGAGTCTAAACCCATTATCTTCGCCGGAAACCATCATGGGGCCATGCTCATTATCATTTACTATCACGACGAGGTTAAGCACCAAGGTCGACCCTTTACCGTGGGCGCGATACGAGCAGCCGAATTTTGGATTATTGGGGCTAAACGACGGGTCTTCTCGTACATTCGGAAATGTGTTACGTGCTGCAAGCTGAGGGGAAAGCAAGAAGAACAAAAACTGGCAGACGTGCCCACAGAGCGGCTCAGCACAGAGCCTCCCTTCCTGCACCTGGATCTCGATGTTTTCGGACCATGACAAGTGAGTGCACGTCGCAGTAGAGGCGGTGAAGCTCACAAGCGTTGGGCGGTATTGTTCACGTGGATGAGCGTTCGAGCAGTACACCTCGAAATCACTGAAACCATGGACGCCTCAAGTTTTATAAATGTCTTGAGAAGATTCTTTGCCATTAAGGGTCCAGCAAAGCAGTTACGCTCTGACTGTGGCTCAAATTTTGTTGGAGTGGGCTCAGAACTGCAGCTGAACCTGGCTGGACCAGACTCCGAAAGAGTCTACACGTTTCTATCAGGCTTGGGGTGCACTTGGGTATTTAACCCTCCTCACGCTTCGCACATGGATGGAGTCTGGGAAAGAATGATCGGCATCGCCCGCCGCATCTTAGGCTTCATGTTCTTAGGACACTCTCCTGCCGCCTCACCCACGAAGTACTCACTACATTTCTGGCAGAAGTTACGATCATCATAAATGCGAGGCCTCTCATTCCAGCCTCCACAGACGTCGAGTGCTGGGACATTCTCACACCTGCAATGCTCCTAACCCAAAAGACAGGTGCGAACGCCCTGGCACCTGGTCTCTTGACTGCAAGGATTTTCGCAGACGTTAGTGGCGTGAAGTCCAATGGCTCGCCGATTGTTTCTGGAGCCGTTGGCAGCGTGACTTCTTGAACACGCTGCAGAGTCGCCGCAAGTGGCAGTTACCCAGACGGAACAGCAGATGTGGTGACCTAGTGCTCCTCAAGGATAAGAACGTCCGCCCCAATGAGTGGCCCATGGCACGTCTGGTGAAAAGATTTCCCAGTGCGGATGGGAAATTGCGAGAGGTTGAAGTGAAAACGGCAACCGGTGCTGTAGTGAAGACATTCTCCCGACCAGTGACCGAGACTGTTCTCATCATAGCACACGAGGACTAATGAACTGTATTCCTTATAGCCTACATAGAGTGGTATCATGTGATACCAGGCGGGGATTGTGTTGGAACCATGTTCTGGGGTCTGAAGCTGCGGTTTCGTTTTTCCTGCGCGATCTGTCAACCTTGTGTCGAGCACCCAGACTTGGTGTTCCCTCTCTCTTTTCTTTTTTATCTCACACTGGTGTTGCACCGTGCGGCAGCACCACCTTTTTACGGATAATTGTAACATTAAATATCAGTTTTAATATCTGCTGTCGCCGTCCGTCATCTGCCCGAGGAGTGACCGCCCCAGAGACGCGTGCCATGGAATCGGAACAGCTGTACACAACAAATACGTTTGAGGAACGTTTTTGTTGTGCACAGCTGTTTAACCAACGGTTAACCAAACTAAGTAAGCCTCGACGAGGCACGATATAGTTATCAACACAACTCCACCCCGAAGGACTATAATTTAGGCATAAGTAACGGCGCCGAGAAAAGCGTGCACGAGTACAATATGTAAACTACGCTTTCCGTGGTTGCATTACATCTTGAAATCAATGATTTCATGCATAAGAGACAATTCAACACTTACTTATCTTATTATTGTGCCATAATAATGACTTGTAGCAAAATTACTGGTGAGAAACAATGAAAAAATCCTGAAAAGAGACCGACAGAAAAGAAACCATGCTTTAGAATCGAATACCTATTGCCGTACCTTATGCGGCGAATGGTACATCTGAACAAGTTAACTACTGAAATATCCTAGAGAACACAGGAAAATATTCAAGCCCAAGCCGACCACGCATGGCACATATGTGAGAAGTTGACAAAAAGTGAAACCTCGTCGCACAATACTTTTATTTGTTGCCTAAATAGGCAACAAATAGATTTGCAAACAAATCTGCAAAATAGGTAGTGCGTCACAATACATTGGTAGGAATTAAACCACCTAGCCTTAATAAACTAAGTACATGGATGAATCGGTAGAACCTATTTGGGACAAATAGAATTCGAGAATAACGATGTTCATTACATTGAAAATGTAATGAATGACATGTTATTGTATCTTTACCCGTCGACATAGGTTAAGTACGTTACTTATTCGAATGCTGGTAGGCTTTTTTTCTTTAATTGTTACCCATACTTAGCTATCGACCTGTATTTGTGATTGAAATATTAGCAAAAGAAACAAGCTACAAGGGTTACCCACCATTTTCAATGTAGCGCCTGTTATTGTGGTCCATCATGTATTGGTATTTGATGTAAATGGACACTGCCAGCGATGAAAATTGTAAATAACATGGTGAGCTCTAAGAAAATATTCGGATACCACCATTTATGCTGTCGACTACAGTTAAGGCTCAACCACACAACCTTCGCGCGGTGACACCGGCCGCCAATGTGGAGAAAACCCTGGTGATCGGAACGGCGTCGTCCAAACACCATAATCAATGTATTCCCTTCTGTTGTCACGATGAGTGGGAGGGGTGAACACACGCAGTAGATTAGCGAGACGATTGACAAGCTCAAGAAATGCACTCACAGCGCGATGACACAGCGGGAAACATAGGGGTACATAGGGTGATGGTGAGTAACTAGCAACGCGACAGCACTAGACAGCTCACACAGTTCTCGATACCATGTAATGAGCCGCGAATTCAGAATGACGGCCAAGGCAGAGCAGATGATCAAATAATATTTGGAGTGTACAATGTTCTTCATTGAGCTTTTCTTGTTTCAATGGCCACAAGGTTCACCCTCTATGGAGTTCGTGTTTTGCTACGGTCTAGGACATCATATATTTGACAGTCACCACATTGTGGTGATATCTATGAATGGTAATTTATAAACGCAGTCTGACATTTCAGTTTATTGTATGCGCAAGCAAGAACAATGAAGCATCATAAAACACGATATATAGATTAACTACTGATATTCTCCTTAGTAATTGCTGGTACACCAGAAACCAAAAAAAAAAGTATAAAGTTTACGCTTTGTAAAGTATATAAACTGCTTTATCAGCGAAAAGCGCACATCGTTTTCTCAGTAGCAGACCGAGAATTTTCGTTTAGCTATTATTTGCATGCCACATGCTTTGACGATGGACACCTCAGCCTGCTAAGACAAAATTGTTTGGTATGCACTGCACTCAGCTGACAGGTTGCTAGGGCGAAGCACTCTCTACGAAAAATATTTTTGTCTCCCTCTCAGTACTCAATAGCACACTTGAACAGTGTTGCTTGATGATCTTGTACAGGGTAGTGAAAAAAACAAAACGTTTCTTTTAGACGACAAAATAAGCCGTTATTCCGCGTCCTTTCTAAAAAAATAAAACGAGAGCTTTCATGTGTCGACTTTTATATGTACTAAATGTCACTTTAGTTAAAAAAACAGAACAAAACAAAATAGGCAAGAATAGCGACTTCTCGCCGAGAAATTTATACGAAAATCCTGCTTACAGCTTCAGTATTCAATTTACTTATTCGGGTTCTCCCTGGCCGGATGCCTTTTACTCACTGTAAACGTAAGACACTTGCACCTGCGATGTATCAAATACAATTCTGTTTTCGAGCAAGGTCAACTGGCATGTTTTTTTTTTTTGCTTTTTTTAACACTTACAAGTGTGGAACAGATGTCTTTAATTTATTTTTCTTGTTCTCCTTTCCCAATATCTAAGCGTTGTGTAGCCAGAAAGAAGCATTTCTGGTTAACCTTCCCGCCACGTTCATTCGTTGTTCTAATTCAAATATGTTAGATAATTGCAGTAATTGTCCACTCTACCTTTATTCAGCCTGTCCAGAAAATGAAGAACCAGGGTTCTGCAATGGCGGTGCCTTTTTCCCGCAACTATATTGCGGTCACGTTTATCTCCATGTAGAAAAGTGGACTTGCAGGCCAAAAAATAAGGAAAGATGCGTGTGCAGTGCCAACCTCTACAGAAGAGCGGACGGCAAATGTGTCCCCCAGAAGGACTGTGGTAAGTATTGTATTAAATGCGAAGCATTTATTAGCAAGACGAGACTACATTGGACTTATCTATCTATCTATCTATCTATCTATCTATCTATCTATCTATCTATCTATCTATCTATCTATCTATCTATCTATCTATCTATCTATCTATCTAGCTATCTATCTATCTATCTACGTAAGTCTTGGCGCAATAGTTGTCTTATTATCTTAGTACGCATCAACATTAGCATAGGACTATGCGACTGCGTAAAGGACATGATTCTCAGGTCACGACATGAATAAAATGAACTCCCCGCCTGTTGCTTCATACAATTGTTATCCCGATATCGTTAAAGAACTCGTTTCGCAGAAATTCCGGTGTCGGCGGCGGCGTCGTTGGTTGTGAGCCAAAAATCATCTTGTCCGTGACCGAAAAAGATGCCCATAATATACACAATAAAAATTTCCCGGTCCGAGTGAAGATCGAACCAAGGCTGTCTGCGTGGCAGGCGGGCGTTCTACCACACAGCCACGCTTCTGCTTGGAATTACATTGAAAATAAGTTCCTCTGCATGGAAATGCAGTAAAAATAACTTTCATGCTTTACAAACACACGCGTATACTGATACAGGCGTCATAATACAACATATAATATCGCAGCAATATTGCGTGGTACAAGCATACATTGCCATCGGGCTTCAGAACATGTGAATATCATGACATCGTGGTTCAAAGGCAGCCACCCATTACCAAAGTCACACACGTTACTGCCCGTATTCCCTTAAGACCACGTAGAGGATGCATAGCAAGTTCGAAAACATGTCCTGCTCATAAGTGCTCGTGGTTTCAAGCATGCTACCCATTACATAGTATGCACTAAGTGATTGAAGTACGGGCTGTAAAAGCCGCCCCCCACGTACAGGATATCGCTAGCGGGATCAACTCTTATAGGCGAAGCTCATGGGTCCCCCATTTTTTTTTTCATTATCCACATGTGACACAGACCTACCTTCCACGGCCCGTGCTATTAGGGTATGCACCGCACGTAAGTCACCATCTATATCAACCCATACTTCGTAAATCACGCAATGACATGGCGCGAGTGGTTGGAGCAGGAGGAGGAGGTGGAGAGGAAAAGGTGCTATTTCTGCAAACCTGAATGGGAGCACGTTCCAACGTATGTAGTGCAATGGGGAGAGGAAAATAAAGGTGGCAAGAGGAGAGAGGAAAAGAGGAGAGTGGTGTCCATGGCCGAGGACGTGGGGGGCGGCTTTTACAGCCCGTTTTTCAGTCCAGTGTTCCCAAGGAATTGAAGCACCTCCTTGAAGACCTGGGTGGGGTGCGGGGCAGAAAACAGGAGGTGCCTCTGTACAGCAGCAAGAAGTTGGAGAGCGAATGCGAAACCATGCATGGAGTGCAGTCAGGGGAAAGTGGAGTGTAGGTAAAAAAATGGCCGCGTATCTGCGTGCTTCGCTGGAAATGTCGTCGAAAGACGTTAGTCTTGTGCCGGCCGCACTACTATGTTTCGCCTTGCCTCAGACAGCGCCTACTCAACGTTGAATTGGCCGCATCTGGCTGGCATTGGTAAAATATAGGAGGCGCTGCGCGAGATATGGACGCCATCGAAAAACATGAGCTTGTGCTGAACCTTATAGTACCTTATCGTCGCCACAGGGCTTTTTCGTGCAAAGCGTCGCAGTTCGTGCACAGCGTCGCATTTTCAGCGCAGCCTAAAAAACACTAGGGTCTTTAGAATTACTTATCTATGTATATTCTTATAAAAGCACACACGTCCTGATACTTACATATTTATTCTGCGCCTCAGTTATGCGTAGTGTTTGCTTTTTAATCGAATATGTTCACAAGTATGAACGCAAATACCAGTTCAAGATGGCTGGGTGTTCAGAATGTTAGTAAACTTTGGCCGAGTAGCTTAATCGGGTGACAGACAGAGAGACAGACCAAAATTTTTGCGTTGAAGTATCCCAAGAAAGACTATCGTCTTTGAAATCAGATGTGCACGTGACTGTTGTTTCGTTTGTAATTTACTTCTTAAAGGGCGCTTCGCCAGGTCACATAACAAATTTTATTTAGACTCTGGAAGTTGTTGCGTGCCCAATGAAGACATTTGGAACACAAGAACTTTTTAACTGCTTCATTACGAGCCGCGAAAGCATGATGCTGGTAGGTGAGCTTGAAAGCTTTGCCACTCGCAAGCCAAATTCCTTCCCTGCCCTCTTCGGTGTCGGAGCAACTCGGAGACGGAAGATCACATGACGCAGACGCATCAACACGTCATGCGCACAAAAGGTTACACTGTGTGCGCATGACATGCCCAAGCCAGGTAGTGTACACAAGCGGTGTTGTATCGTTTCGACGTTCTGTCTAATATACTGCTGTTTCTGTCGGATGTATCTCACTATGTGTTTGGAGAGGCTGGCACAGATGATGTATCCTTACCACGACACAGCGCGTCGCAACGCTGGAACATCTATAAGGGACCATGTATCAAAAACATCCCAAATGCCGTCAGGGTTGGCGCCGGCACAATGCGGTAAAGCCGAGAACACGAACGCAAACGAAATGGAGGCAGCTTAGTCTCATATCGCGCTCGATTCGAATTGCAAAAAAAATGAATAATAACGCAAACAGAATTCGTTTGTAATATTGCTACAACTTTCATTCTTCCATTCAAGCAACAGATTGCACAAATTACACCTGTCGTCTGGAATAATTCTCGCAGCGTCACGTGCTACCGCTGTGACGTACGCAGGACCATGACTTGTTGTACGTCACCTCCTCTATATTGGTGCGCGCGCCCGTGAGATCAAGGGCAAGCGGCGCTCAGTATGATATTGCACCCCTTTCTGGGGCGCGTAGGGCTGCAAATCTTGGCAGACGTGATCGTTAGCGCCCAGTGCATGCATTACACTTGCCAGCTCAAAATGCACAAATTTTGTAAGTAAGGTGTTTACAGACAGAGGAGAAATTGACCCTGCGCAATTAGACGCGGCCAATACGAGGCTAAAAGACACTTCCGGCCCTTTAGCGGTCTGGCTACTGGCTTCTGTACTGCCCTTCTCAGCCATGCGGAAAAGAAAGAGACCCAGGAGCGTGTTTATTCTACGGCGGACCCTAAACATCCTGGACAATAAAATGAGAGACTGTGTTCTGGCAACCGTGCGGAAAAAACGACAATTTCATCGCTATGTTAAGCCACTGACGCATTTGTGCCGTTATAAATTGCATTTGTTTGCTTTCCTGTCGTAGACACAGGTAGCACACGTCTTTCCTCGAAAATTTTAGTTTTTGTAAAAAATTATTGTGCCTATATTTACGATTTTGGGAGCCGAAAACAGTATTTTGAACGCAACAGCGTTAAAGAGCTCGTTTCGCAGAAATTTCGGCGTCGGCGGCGGCGTCGTTGGTTGTGAGCAAAAAAATCAACTTGTCCGTGACCGAAAAATCGAGAAAGATGAAAATAAAATAAATAATAAAACATTCCAGGTCCGAGTGAGGATCGGACCCAGGCCGTCTACGTAGCAAGCAGGTGTTCTACCACAGAGCCACGCTTCTGCTTGGAATGACATTGAAAAGAACTTCATCTGCTTGGAAATGTAATGAAAATTAGCTTCATGCTTTACAAACCACGCGTCCGGCAACAATACAACATGTTATATTGCAGTAATATTGCGTGGTACAAGCGTACATTGCCATCGGGAGTCAGAACATGGGAATATCATGACGACATTGTGGTTCAAAGCCACCCATTACAAAAGGTACACACGTTAGTGCGCGTTTTCCCTTAAGACCACGTAGTGGGTACATAGGAAGTTCGAACAAATTCCCCGCTCATAATTGCTCGTGATGTAAAGCATGCTACCCATTACATACTATGCACTAAGTGATTGAAGTACGTACTAGGTACAGGATATCGCTATCGCGTTCAACTCTTAAAGGCGAAGCTTAAGGGTCCCCCCAATTTTGTCCCTGCCTATTTCATCCGCCCAAAACGCAATTTTTAGTGCCTAAAAATATGGCCTCTACTGATGACCATGACAGTCAAACACTTGCTGACTTTCCTGTGAAAATTTGGCTACTAAACGAGTGCAGTCTACCTATTATGACACAAAAACACCACGACTCCAGAATGAGAATGCGCGCCAGCAATATATAACAAAGTACGAACGCTGATAGTGTGCCATGTCGTATAACATCATAGAATTCTTGATCTATGGTACATTTTGAGTATCGTGTTCGCATATGGCTGTAACTTTCAGCAAACTTACAAATAAATCATGATGACTGTATTTTGTGACCAATGCGGTGAAAAAGGCATCTACCAACATTCTCCTATGCGCCCTATGTTACGCGGGCTGATCTCGCAGAAGCTTCAGTTTTCTTTAATTAATCCCCCCTCTAACTCTTTGCCTTCTGCAGCAGAGTGTCCATAATAGTGACAGTAATTACGCTACTCTAACTGCCTGTCGCTTACCTGTTCACGCCTTACGCGGCTCCAACTTTTCAAGTATTATATTCTATTATTAACAGCCATTATCGTGGCCGGAGCATTCCATGATTTTATTAAATTTCTACGCTAGAATGTTGTTCTACAACCATCTGCTTATTGTCTATTGTTCGTAGAGTGGTCAGGACATAATGTGAACTGGTAGCTAGACTTCAAAAGAAGCCCATGAGTCAAGGAGTTGGTGGCTCATTGCAAGCGTAACCATCTCAGTGTGGCGGGAACAACTAAGATCATGCAAGAAATAAAAATAAAATATGACGTTAGAATCGAAAGGCATGTTGACTTCGCGCCATTTATGCTACACGGTGCCAAATGCTATATTTTTTTTTGTAAAATGCACCTATTTTACTTTCTTTGATAACTACGGCATTTCTTTATGCTTCTCGGCTCGCTAATGGTTATATGCGAGAGCAATGTAGTACGCAAAAGGAGGATTTGAGAAACGAAGCGGCTCAAATAATGTACTTTCAATATGGAGCAAAAGACTTAGAACACGAAAAAAAGATATATAGCGATACAACGGCTCACGTGGGCAATAGGAGAATAGCTAAAAAACTCACTTTCTAGAATAAAGTAAAATCATTGAAAGGAGACAGCAGGCGGTGAGAAGATTACTTTGACAGCTTTACACATCACAACGTTTTTTCGCTTAGCACGCCGCATTCTCCGTCACAAAGCGCGAAGGCACGCTGGCCGTGCGAAGCGAATGCAGTCTGCAGTCAAGGGAATGGTTATCTACAGCTTCTGGGAGCGCGTTTTGGCTTCTGTGAAGTAAACAACCATTAAGCATAGAAATGAGCTTCGGAAAAAAAATCCCCATCTCCCGCTAAAGGGAACCATGTGTGGATGCGAAGCAGCGGGGAGATAATTAGCTTGAGCGGGAAGGAACGTCGCCGCTCTCATTTCACGGCAGCGGTCCGGGCGCTCATCGCGGCGCTGCACAGGAGAGAGAATGAGGCGCGCGCGCTCCGTCATTTTCATACCGCGGAACTACCGTGGCGCCCCCCAGCGGAGTATGCAGCTGTCACACCACCTGTTGTGCGCGCCGCTCCGTAGAAGATTCCTAGAGGAGAGAACGGGGGGGACCGTAGGAGAGGAGAGATAGCGGGAAGGGGACGCGCATGCGCTGTGGGGATGTGGGACGCGGGAGCCGCTCCGTGGAGTAGAGGATTCCTAGAGGAGAGAAAATGGGTGAGCGTAGGAGAGGAGAGAGAACGCGCACGCGCTGTGGTAATGTGGGACACGGGCGCCGCTCCGTAGAGCAGACGATTCCTAGAGGAGAGGACGGGGGTGGGACCGTAGGAGAGGAGAGGGAAGGGGAGGGGACGTGCATGCGCTGTGGGGGTGTGGGACGCGGGAGCCGCACTGTAGAGCAGAGGATTCCTAGAGGAGAGAGGGGGGAGAGGACGCGCATGCGCTGTGGGGATGTGGGACACGGGCGCCGCTCCCTAGACTAGATGATTCCTAGAGTAGAGAAAGGGGGTGAGCGTAGGAGAGGATAGGGGAGGGGACGCGCATGCGCTGTTGGGGGGCTGTGGGACGCAGGGGCCGCTCCGTAGAGTAGAGCTTTCCTAGAGGAGAGAAAGGGGTGAGCGTAGGAGAAAGAGGGGGAGGAGACGTGCATGCGCTGTGGTGGTGTGGGACGCGGAAATGAGGGACGGACTAAGCCCCCTCCAAACACATGCAAGCAAGATCAAGGAATGGGGTCAACCTGGGCGACAGACACCACCTGCCTAGCCATTGCTAAGCAGCCTCTCTGTGCTCTCGGCCATGACTCTGATGACTGTAGTAGTGGTTGACGGCCTGGCCTTCATATTACTACAGTGTTCTGGTTCGCATAATGGGTGCTTCCCTACTTCATGAAAGTGGGCGGACGCGGGACACGGGACGCGGGACGCGGGAGGGACGGACAGAGCCCCGAGCATAAGATGCTTCGCATCTAAAAACGTGCGAAACTATTGAACAAAAGTGCGCTAAGGCTTGTTTAGCTGGAAATGGGCCAAAATACACACAAGCCAACAGAGCAGACAGCCTACATACCCCCAGTTTTTGGCGAATCACTTAAAAGATAAGGCATTGAATCATTTAGTGAAATACCAGAGAAGGACAAATGTAGATAGCTAGTTTACTTTGTCATATTGAAAATTAAAAACAATAGAACAAATTCATTCAGTTTTTTTTTTTCTCACTAATTTCCCCACCTCACCAAGTCGCGCTTCAAATGTACGCTCCGCGTTGAAGCCTGTTTTTGACTGTTTTTCGCTCCACTCCTTCACAAGGGCGTCTATCATAATAATATCTTAGTTTTGGGACTGTAAACCCCAACAGTTATTATAAGCGGTTTTCGTTCGAACATTCGCGACTGATATGAATTGACCTTGGAGTGGTTGCTGACTTTTTTTTTTTGTTATCCTGCCGCGCGCCTCACAATTCGAACCCCCGAAGTGCCTCATCCGGACCTGCTCGCGAGCTGCACGGTAACTTCGTTTACTTCCTCCTTGCGACAAGGGCGTGATTCAAACGCCTAAAGAAGCGTCAATCGCATGTTGCTTCATTCGTATTTAAGAATGTTCATCAGCGCAATCGAGAAGACGGGACGCTGATAGGCCATGCAGTGCACTCTTAATCACGTCGTGTCAACATACCCAATCGCAGAGTTTTCTGTTTCTCTTCTCGAAAGCGAGAAACCCAGGCGTAAAAAAAAAACAAATTATAAAGGAAAAGCCGACATATTGGAGGCACTTAGGGAGTCGACGTAATGCGCAGTGGTATGGTGCGCCGTCCATTCATCACCATGAACACGCGAGAATATGCGCCGTGCCGCGAAACTGCAGCTACATGCCTGTCATTGGTGATAAATGGGCGGCGCGCACTATATCACTGTGAATGCTTGACGTTTGCGTTTCATTTGACGCCGAGAGTACAGTGGCGCTCAGTGTAAGTAGCAGCACGGTCGCTTGAAGGAGCCCCGAGCGTACACTGTAACACCAGCTAGTGTGCAACTAACTTTGGAAAAACCAACGATTTAAACAGTGTTTAAGTTACTAATTTGTGTGTGTGTGTGTGTGTGTGTGTGTGTGTGTGTGTGTGTGTGTGTGTGTGTGTGTGTGTGTGTGTGTGTGTGTGTGTGTGTGTGTGTGTGTGTGTGTGTGTGTGTGTGTGTGTGTGTGTGTGTGTGTGTGTGTGTGTGTGTGTGTGTGTGTGTGTGTCGGCGCCCCCCGTTCATGGTTCGCGCCGCTTTGACTACGGGTAGCACGTCGCAACTCATACTGGGTGCGGCTGTAGATTCTGGCGTTTACCTTGTATCACCTGTTCTGTTCTGTTCTGTTATACCTGTATTGCTGTGGAGAGGTTGAGGTTCACCTTACCTCGGCTACTCTATATTGTTACGAGAGGTACGGGGATCGATACCCCGCACCTCCACCAAATATGTTACTGGAAGGACAGACTCCGAGGACACAGACTTGAAGAAATTCGCATATATATTTTTACAACTGGTTAGGCAAGCGCTGCTAATCGAAGAGCTCGCGCCAGTCTATCTTTTGTCGTCCTTCTCTTCGTCTTGTTGATCGTGATGCCACTGGTACGTAGCATTATCATTTATCTCTCATACCTGTCATTTATGTTAGTCTTACAGACATCATAACTATAATTGTTTTTATCACGTTATTGAAACGATTGCGATGGTACTAAGATCCTGTTATAAAAATAATGACGCACATCGCATACATTTTCTGATTTTCGTGTTATGACTTGTCATTCGTATTCCTTCTACCCTCATGTCATGGCTTGCCAGTGTTGGTGCACATGAAGTGACTAAATGGCCAAGAGAGCATAAACAGTGTCGTATGGAAACCATGACGCACATCGAATATATAGAGTGATAATCGTGTGATAGCATGTCATTTATGACCGTAATACGCTGATTCCATGGCAAGACAATGGTAGTTTTTATCAGATCAATAAAATGCCTTCGCGAGCACGAATACAGTGTCATGCTGATCATGACGTTGATGGTGCATGATAGGATCTTTATGTTATGACCTGTAATTTCTGTTCGTCGTACACTTATGCAATGTCATGAAAAATTTAGGAAACATTAGGTCGAAGAAATGGCCACTTGCACTCAGAAACGTCCAATTCCAATATTGCAATATTGTGCTACAGTGCTTTTTACGTTCCATATTTGCATACTTTTTTGGCGAACATTTCTTTTCACAGCACTGATTCGGGTAAATCACTGGTGTAGGCTTAAGATGTACGCCTTCGGTAAATTTCTCCAAAATCTAGAATAGCGACCGGCTCCTCGTGATCTTTGTTATGTGGATTCGCCCACAAGCACTTAGTCAGTGGGCAGGACAGTAAAAAAGACAGTGTTACACCGCAAGGTGAGGCAATGAATGCGATAGGAACAAATTGTAATGTTATACGAAATGAGACTGGCAGCTAACTCTTTTGGATGCGATCTCACGCAGCTCAACAAAACGCTGATTTAAGAGAATACGGCCGCTCCAGGGACACTCTTCGCACATTCTGTTCACGATGAGAGCACAGCACGTAGAAGGGTATACCAGGAGCATGCCCACGGCTGACAAGATAGCCAGATAACGAGCGCGCCAGCGACGTCCGCGCTCGTAAAATCAAAGGTCGCAGTTTCTGCTCCTGGGACCCCTCCAGCCCCCTTCTGGCGTCTTTTCAAGCTCGTTGAAGACGGGCGGGGCGTTTCCTGTCTGCTTGAGCATTCGACGGCCGGTCTAACAGGCGGGGGGGGATCTTATCACATGAAGCTCCTATGATATCCACTTCGCCGTGTTCGTCGGCCCCACTCGCGCGCTATTACCCGCGAGTAGAACGTACGGTACGCTGGGGGATCTTATCAATTTGGACTCTATACGCGACATGACGGCAACGGCGACGGCAAAAACCAGTCGAAACTATCCCTGTAATTGATATCCCAATAAAAATGATGGACCAGCAAGCACACTGGACGATGCCACCGTGCTCTCAGCACAGTTCGGTATCTTAATTCGTGTTTTGACGGAGGAGCATTCTGAGGAGTATTGTATTCATGTACGGAGGGTTGCAACAATAACGGGTGAAGTGCGCAAAGCTGCTCTTGCCTCGGACGCATCAACATTGATGCTATTAAGACGCAGCAGCCGTTAGGTTGGGGCAGTAGTGCAGTGGCTGGAACAAATCATTTTCTTCTTTTTTTTTTCCAAGCTTTCACGCATTTAATTACTTTTCAGCATGGACGCCCAACAACCAGGCCGTATTATTATAACCGGTAATGCATCGCGGGGGGCATTGTAGAAACATGTACTGATAGGGAGTTTTAGAATAGCGTAGGCTAAGTTAGCGTTCGTTGCGGTCGCCCGCTAGTTATATCGCGTACCGGGAGCCCGCAAGCGGTTAGCGTACTACGCACGAGCATTGGCGTGAAACGCTATCCAATGCTTCACGTACGCTATTCTAAAACTCTCCAATATCATGATAAACATAAGGAAGTTGTGGGTATATCAGCTACCTTTTGTTATTAAATATATGTAGTTAAAACCGGCATCGGATAAGCGGGTTCGAATGTATGTAAGGGAAGATTCGGTTGGCAGTGCCACATAAATATCATTCCTTACATTAAACTTCGACTCTTTAAAATGCTGTGCTCTTTTACTGTTGTCTTTTACGGTCGGGCAAGTGTAGGAATATGTAGTCCTATACATAGTTCGCAAATATTTGTAGAGCGAAAAGTCGTAATGGCACAGCGAAGACGGTGGGATGATCATTTGTTTAATATTTCGTTGGTCTGTTGCTCATTAATGCTGATGAAATATCCTAATCACAGCAATACCTCACTTGTAACTACTCGCCGTTCATTGCAGGAGATACAACAAAACCTGAACGCAAACCCATCCTGTCCCCGACAAAAAAGCCAAAAGACTCTATGTATGTAATACCTGATAACCTAAAGCTATCGGATACAGACATCAAAAAAGTTTTGAAGGTAACACAGTTTCACCTCAATGCAAGTTAAATGTGTTTCATTTCAAAAGTTTACCATTTCCGTCAGCCAATATGCACGAAAACTATATTTTAAATTGATTTAAAGTTTCTCCTATGTCAACGCAAACACAGAATTGTGGATTTCTTATAGTTCATGTCAGTAGGAAGCATGAGGTGCTCAAAACAAAAGTGTCAGTGCGAGTACCATAAGGCGCTGTAACAAGGAGAACGCAAGTACAAGTCACAAATGATCTATTATTGCCTGACAGTTTTTGATGAGAACGCTTGGATGCTTTAATAATGTTTTATGTGTAAAAAAACATCTGAATTTCCTTGAGGACAATTCATTGCAAGGCTTGCAATGAAGGCGTTCAAATTAGATGGCGCGCATGTATTAAAGACGCGAAAAATCCGGTACGCTTTCACAAGCACCATTTCATCACAATGAAGAGAGACGGGCTCATCTATGGATCGCCCTAACAAGCACCTAGCTAAGCTACCAAGTGCTACTACATAGCGTGCATTCAAGTACCATTTCCTACAATGTCCACCTAAATATCCTAAACGACACCAAAAAATAAATAAAAATAACCTATATTCGGCATCTTCTCTGAGAGGAACACATCATGCTAAGGCACAAAATTTCTTTTTTAAGGGTAATATAGATTATTCATATGATTAAAGTTGTTGTGTTTTGTGCTTCCGAAAATTCCCGATATGAATAGAACATATAGATAATTAGCTGCCTTTTTCAGTCTGTTCATCCACCTATGACAAGTTAATATACTCGTTTTTGTCTCTTTACAGTTCATTCAAAATCAACGGTTAATATACCTTACGATGGCTATAAACGATGAGTTACCTAATATTTTCAAAGGGTACAGCGTTTGTTTGAGGTCCGCCTATATTTCTAGCTTCAGCGCTGGGGCCTTACGTACTTTAAGCAGTTACAAAAATGTGCAGCTAATGTAAGTATAATTCCTTTTTTTTCTATCTCGGACCACACGTCATTATACTGCGACGGTTTTGCCTGGAAATAATATTTTGTGGAATTGTAGATGTTCTAGATTTTCTTTTTGAATACATACTTCATGGGCTAAACAGCCTAATCTTACTCTAGACCGTCTAAAAATCCCGAAATAAATAGGTACTGGAAACACTTTTGAGAAGATGAACAGTGTGAGTGCATACACATAAGTCAAACAGCAATGCCCCGTTTAATCAGTTTCGTTTATATCAAACATGTCTTCAAATATCAGTTCCAAGCATAATTGAATTGTTTACGACTGCTGTCAGAAATAGTTAATTTAAAAATGGCACCGCCGCAACAGTTGCTAAGGTGATTTACGTTTGCGCAATACTTAACCCATTAGCGCCCTGCATACTTTACAAACTACACTTAATTTGTCGTGAAAAGAAAATACACAATCCAATAATCTGATTTTGTTGACTAGTATTTTTGAAGCCAGAGGTGGCAGCCCTATTGAAAATCCTTGGTTGGTGGATGCTGGAATCGTTGCTGGATATGGTGGAAACAATAGTGGATGTGGTGGAAATAATAGTGGATAAGCTGGAAGCTGTGGTGGTCATAATGACTGATGATGGCGAGAGTGGAAAAATGGTGGCAGATGGTGGTGGTGGTGGCGAGCCAATGATGGTGGCAGTGGAAAATACTGGTTGATGGTGGCGATGCAAAATATGTTTTGGTGGATGGCATGGTGAACAAGCTGGATGACGGTGGCATAGTGGAAACATGGTGGATGATGGTGGCATGATGGAAATGCACGTGGCACAGTACGTTAAATCACTGTTATTTTCAACGTTTCCCTCTCGAATGTGTAGACAAATGTGTCTGCAGTCGAAATAAGCCAACGCTGATCATTACGCTTTCTAGCAGATGTTTTCAACGCGATAGCGTTAAAGAGCTCGTTTCGCAGAAATTCCGGCGTCGGCGTCGGCGTCGTTGGTTGTGAGCGAAAAATCATCATCTTGTCCGTGACCGAAAAATCCAGAAAGATGCAAATAAAATAAGTAATAAAAATTTTCGGGTCAGAGTGAGGATCGAACCCGGGTCGTCTGCGTGGCAAGCAGGTGTTCTACCACACAGCCATGCCTCTGCTTCGATATACTGTGAAAATAACTCCCTCTGCTTGGAAATGCAGTGAAAATAACTTGCATGCTTCGCAAACGCAAGCGTCCTTTATATAGGCGTCGCAATATAACATGTAATATCCCAGGAATATTGCGTGGTACAAGCGTAAATTGCCATCGGGCGTCAGAATATGTGACTATCATAACGATTCCAAAGTTTAAAGCCAGCCACCCGTTACAAACGGCACACACCTTACTGCGCGTATTCCCTTAACACCACGTAGTGGGTGCATAGCAAGTTCGAAAACATTTCCCACATTTGTCGCGCATAATTTCTCCTGCTTTAAACCATACTACCCATTACATAGTATGCACTAAGTGATTGAAGTACGCAGTAGGGACGGGACATCGCTATCGCGTTCAACTCTTAAAGGCGAAGCTTAAGGGTCCCCCAATTTTTTTTATTCATGCGGTGACAATACCGCCTCAATATTTGTGGAGCGCAGAATCCGTGAATGTTTACATTTTTATCACGTACTTATATCGGTTTGACAACCGTGATGTGGTGCTGTATTATGATGTTTACGTGCCTGAGGTGTCGGTGTGAACAGCGACGGTAAATGCGTTACATCACCGTGCAATTGTACAAGTAAATGAGACTTTCGAAAATTCAACAGGTAGACTAGAAAACAGCTGCCACTTGATATCGCCACGCTAGAAACACAACTCTGGAAATTCGTGCACACTCATTACTTCAGCTGCACTTTAAGGTAACAGTGAAAATGCGTGCGAAGCTAAAATGCACAATTTTTCACCTTCGGCATGCGTCGAGATAAGCCGCACCAAGTATGACTTCCACCATCCTATTCTACCACCATGACTTCGACCAAAGTTTAGGCCTAGCGTACCGAGCGAGTCCGTCTACGTGTCATAGGCGCTTCTGGGTTTCAGGATACACGATTCCGACGAGTACGAATGACTTTACAGCACAGGTGTGCATACGTCGGCAAAACTTGTGGAGCTCACTCAGATTCACTCACGAAATATATTTCGCGCTTAGGGCTCACTCAGACTCATCAAAATTTTCCTGAGCCGGACTCACACTCACGAAAATTATCTTCGACCGGACTCACTCAGACTCAAACTCACCAAAACATTAATTACTCGGACTCACTCAGACTCAGACTCACGACTCGATCTGAGTCTGAGTGAGTCGACTCCTGAGTCCGTTAGCCTAGAATTAGCTTCTTCGACGAAGGTGTGAATGCGCTTTAACAAAAATATTTCACGTAATCGGTGCTCTTCTTGGCGCCTTTTGATATAATACGTTCGAACACGAGTTATGATTTCTCGCAAACCAATAAGGTCATTTATATTGAAAGAGATGATAACATAAGATATATTGATCAAGAACTTCCCTAGAAGAGTTGGCGGGGGGGGGGGGGGTCGAGTCAAGGCACCTCCCTACGTAATTCGCGCCTCCGTTCAATAAATATTGAAATGGTGAATGAACGATACTGCTTTGGAATAGGTGTGAGTAGACGTGAGTATAAACGTGACTCCAGGTAAGGCTTATAGTAATGCTGAAGGTGAGTTGATAGGACCATAGGTCGGCAAAAAATGGGGAACTCACTCAGACTCACTCAAGAAATATATCTCGCGCTTTGGACTCACTCGGACTCAGACTGACCAACATTTTACTGAGCCGGACTCACTCGAATTCACACTGACGTAAAGTTTCTTGAGCCGGACTCACTCGGACTCAGACTCACCAGAATATTACTGACCCGGACTCACTCAGACTCAGACTCACGGCTTGATCTGAGTCTGAGTGAGTCCGAGTGAGTCGACTCATGAGTGAGTTCGCCGACCTATGCAGGTGTGACATCGGATAACCTAGATGAATCATTTTTTCTTGTGTAAGGCGTCCGCACAAGAACCGATAAACACAAATGCAACGCGCTTCCAGCAAACGCCTCCGGTCACCGATAGCCGCTGGTCACACTCGCCGGCACTTCTCTGGCTCGTATGCGAGAACAGATATTTGTCAATTCGTATGTCTACCTGACCCAATATGATGACATACATTTACCGCGCACTGCATTCTACTTGGCCTAGCGGTTATGTAGTTGTACCTAACGATAGCTACACAGATAAGTGTGCTGGCACGGCCGCGCTCGTTGCGCAAAAAGACATCACAGTATTCAATCAATTGTACGCGCGTATTTATCGAACGAGCTTAGAGTCGACACGAAGCCTCTGCACATCATTCCCTTTCAAAAGAACGAGAAACGGATATATTAATCTAGGCAGTAACAGCCGGTTGATATGTAAATATATACTTTTTAGCTACGTTGTGAATTGTAACAGAAATTTAGTGCTGTTGCCATTATCGACATCCCATTCGTTACTGGCATCTGTTTTCTTATGTTTAATCAGTGTGCAAATTTTAGTAGGAGGGGGAAGATCGTGTCTGTCTCAAGTATGCAGCATACAACGCTGAAGTTAAACGATGTGTTAGTGTTGACTAGTCATTCTGTGACCTTCAACACAAGTTTCAGCGTGGCGTAGTGGTAGAGTACTTGACTCAAGATCCGAAGGTGCCGCGTTCGACTCCTCGTGACGGAAGGCTTCTTTTTTTTTTTTTTCAAGCGTTTTTTTTTCCCCTGAGGCTTTCTTCATTGTTTTTTATGCAATTGTTTAGGTATGAAAGCTAGGGACGATGGACCTGACGGTTTAGAGCCGTTTTGCGCTCCGTTGGTTTCCAGCATCCATCACACTCCAGCATCCATCATACGCCAGCATCAGTGGCGTAGCCAGGGGGTGGCACACCGGGCACGTGCCCCCGCCCCCCCGAAATTTTTTTTCGCCATGGCATACATAGCGAAAAATGGCCATTTCAAGGAGGTGCCCTCCCCGAAATCAAGGAGGTGCCCGCCCCGAAAAAAATTTCTGGCTACGCCCCTGGCCAGCATACACCATATTCCAACGTATTCCAGCACCATAATCCACCATAATGATGGATGGTGGAATCCACCATTCCTATGGTGGACAGATTTTCAATAGGGAGTGAGATAGTGCTAATCTCACATAGTGACTAGGGTCTATTTCTTCCATGCTACAAGTCGTTAAACTTTCCGAAAACGAGCGCACGTCGAATACACGTTATGCGTACCACATTTTCTAAATTAATTCGAAGTTTCGCGCTTTATATATTGAAAGAAACGAAATGATTGTGCTTGAGAAGAAACAAAATAATCGCTGCAAAGCTCAAGTAATCAACTAGAGAGCATAGTTTTGCTCTGAAAAGTAATCAAATGTTGTTGTACTTCTCATAGTCCACTGGGTCTTTGTGGGTGCTTACATGAGCAATTTGTTGCAAATTGCCTCCGAGATCGAACCAGGTATTTTCTTCGGAACAATGCCGTTTTGACAGTTGTTTGAGGCTCGCGAGGCTGCAATAGATGTTGTTTTGGATATATGAGAGCCTGATTGTGTTGTCATTATGGCTCCTGACCATAACTTACAAACTGATGAGGAGGAGACATATGACGATTGTATATACGAATGGATGCCCTCTGCCAGCGATAAAGAACATGGAACAAAAAACTCTGAAAATTCTGCTTCTGTTTTGATCCAGGAAACGAATATTTTTTCGTAAAAGGCGAATACAATAGCACAGTTGCTATGGCAATGAACTACTACATAGTCGAGTCACTATGCTGAGGGAACAGATGGTGATCTACTCAAAAGAAAGACGTAGTGCTACCACGAAACTTCGTCAACAGCCACTGCGTTGGCATGGCAGGGATGCACCTCCACGATAAAACTGCGTATACCTAGACAATTTTCATTCATTGAAACTGTGGTGGATGCCCCTACTTACAGAAATGATCAACATTGATGCACTCTACACCGGATGTTCGCAGACCCTTTATGCGTCGATGTGCCATTCAGCCAAATAATACCAAAACAGTAGCCGCGCCTTGTTGTACACAACACAACAATCAAGTGGTCGTCAACGCCCATTGTGCCTGCTATTATCCTCTGTCCGTACGGATATTTGCAAAATAAGCTTGTAAGACAGTTGAGGTGTACCGTCTGTCATAAAAGAAAGGAATGGTGCGGCGAAAAGTGCGGCGTTATGCTTTGAAAGAAGCGTTGGTAGTTCGACAAGTTTTATATGCCAAAATAACTCTAGCATTAGTTTGGCAAATGCTTAGCATGCTTGCTATTCTTGTACCGAGCCAGCTTGCTGATTGCTATGGCAAGATCCCAGCGTACTTTCTCATGTACAGTTTCAAAACTTCTAAAAAAATAAATGTAACTCTATGAAAATTTGCAGCTGTTGTTCGCTATTGCAGTTTGATAGATATGCAAGCTTTCAATAAAATCCAACGAATAGTTCTTTCCTAGGCCTTAATTGGTTAATTCTTAACGTATAAGTAACATATAACATTGACAAATTCCCTTACAGAGGTACCCAACTTGCAATGACGACAAAGTGAGTAGAATTCAATCAATTCGTCTTCTACATAAGTAGTCAGCAATGGAAGAATGTTATCATTAAACTCAATATAGTAAAGATACACTGGGTGCCAGCACTGACGCACCTTTCATATAAAGTTGGGCATTTTGAACTCTACACTATTACATGGGAACTACGAAGTATACCACAACGACCCGTATCAACCTACAGATCAGAAGCATGGGTGTGCATGTGTGTTTCAGTTCAAGCCACAATTGCTAGGAAATAGCCGCATCATTGCACGCAAATGCAGAATGTCATCTATTTGAGCCAAATGATTCAATAGTAAAGCTCACTATGTCACAGTGCGATAACAACGACGAAAAACCTGAGTTACGGAAACTACAGCACACAGCGCTGACTGTCACTTGAAACGTTAATTCAAGAAAAGTGTCCTTATATGAAAGGCCAAACTTCCATGCCTGCGTGGTAACCGGGACACACATGCTTCCAAAAATGACATATCAAAATGGTGATCGATAGTTCTCATGAGCCATACCAATTACTGCTCACACAACGACTTGAAATGCACAAACTATGTGCACTACCTTAAATCGCTCTTTTCTCTCGTCGAAAGGCCTCCACGTCTTATTGATTTGGCGTGGCTACGTAGACACAAAGGATGAAAGTTCAATGAATATACAGAATGCGCTGGCAGTATCGGGAACCAAGAAGAACACCTTAGCAACAGCCTATGTGAAATGCGAAAATCTACATTTTTCTATGCATTCATCGTGATGAGCTTAACTGTGCCGAGATAGGGCAACTCGAGACGCACCAAAAAAGTATGAATACTTATATGCCAGGGGAACTATATCGTATGTACGTCCTCACGTTAACGCAATGGAGGGCAGATCCACAGGCGCCCGCGGGGTTATCCACTACACGGAGGAAAGTTTGACCGAAGCACAGCCCCACCTCCCCGCGCAATTCATCAAGTCCAAAAAAAGTGATCTTCGCACTAGTGGGGCGGAGTGCGGTGATCGGCGGCCTTTGTTTCTCTTTGCTTTCCTCTTCCTATGCACATATATTTCTTTTTTCTCTCGTTTTCCCTTCATATCTATTTTTTCGGCAACATTTATTTCCATTTCCATCGTTCTCGCTCTATATATTTCTTTCCAATTCCCGTTTTCTCTTTCTTCCTATATCTGTCTGTTTATATCTGTCTGTCTGTCTCTCATTCATTCTCTCTCTTCCTGCCCTTCTTGTTCTTTTAGTTTTTGTTCCCTTTCTTTTGCTATATTTCCCTCTCTCTTTCGTGGCGATTCATTGACCTCTCCCCTTCTTTTTATATCGTCTTCACTCATCACTTGCATGTCTCCTCCCAACCCTTCCTCAGCCACTTGGTATATTCTGCTATGCAAGGCCATGTTACGCTCTGCCACCGTTCCATGGGATCTAACCGCGCCTCACCAGTTAATTTCTTCGCCGCAAATTCCATAATTCTCTTTCTATATCCTTCTTGTTCTCTCCTTCACTTTCTCTCAGCCATCATATTTATTCAATCCCAGGCCGGTCAAATCGCGCACGTGTTCTGGCAGCGAAGCAGAAGAGGAAGAACGAAGCACGTGCTGGTTCATCGTGATGCTATCTTTCTGTAGATGTATTACAATCAAGGGCTGGCATCAATACTTGCGCTGTAAAAAAGACGAACTCCACAACAAACGCAAAAACAAAAACAAAAAAACACAGCGATGACTTGCTTATAAGAATGTCAGCATTTGGGTACCAGATTTTCGTATGCTAATGCATCAAAAAAACTCCACCGGAACTAAAACAGCACACGAAGACATAGAAACAGCTTGAAACACACGAGCAAATACGACTGTAGGTCGGGAAATAAATTCGCGCTCACTCGGATTGATTTTAGACTAATGGCATTGACTGAAATAGGCGAATAAGCGGTCTCTAAATAAAAAATGGAGGATATCTTCATTACGGCTTCAATAGTGTTTACTGCCTACCAACCTCCGCCTTCCTACGTACCTACCTACCGATCTGCATTTCGTTCTACGTTTTCTGTAGTCACGATAGGTCGACATCGCATCTAGCACCTAGAACCACTGTATTATTTTGTGTCAGGGCTCCTGGATCTCAACCTACTCTGTCCTTGTCATGTGCGCTTTTAGTTTTGGTTCCTTGCCAATACGCCCAAAAAGTCCCCATAAAGTGGCAAACACGTCTTCTAGGCAAAATAAGGTGCCCTCTGCCACTATATTTCTCAAAGAAAAAAAAGCGCAAGACCTGCGCAGACCGCACAGCACTGCCACAGCGAAAGCTGGACGAGCGGCCTTTTATCGCATTTTTTTAAATACTCCTGCGGAGACTACTACAAACTCACTTTAATGATAGCCACCACATCATAAATCGTCATAACGTTTTTGTACTAGGCAAGCTTCCACTATGCCATTATTCGTTATTCTTCGGCGTGGTAACCGCTACACACTCGTAAGTCATTATGTACACTTTATTGATTATGTTGCTAACGACGACCATGAATTATGCCTGAGGCTTTTCTAATAGGCTGGAGCATTCAACGACCCACTCGTTACGCAGTTCACATTGTGCAACACCTGGTTGTCACTTTATTGTTCTAAAACGCTTTACTACACATGTTAAAGCGATTCCTTACCGGACACGAACCCTGCGTAGGGTCAGTTTGCAACGGAAATCGAACACAGGCGTAGCTCCGTGGTAGACTACTGGGCTGCCACGCAGAAGTCCCCGGTTCGATTTCCATTGTGTCCTCGGTATTTTTATTTCTTTAGTTCTTTTTTTTCTTATTTCGCGCGATAGTGGTTACAGACACCGGCAGAGCCAGCGGCGGCGACAGTGGTGGACAACTACGGTGCCAGAATGGGCCCTTGTGATCTCACAACAGCTTTCGCTCTAAAACTACAGTGGTCATGATTCTGCACATAAAAGAAAGGTAGTACAGGACCGAAAACGTAAACGTACTGGGCTGACTTGAGGCCCTCCTTATATGGATTTGTTGGGAGGGGGAGGGCGTCAGTACGGGCACATTACTCTCGTAAGAACACTGCTGAGCTCGGCTGCGATAATCAGCCTGTAAGCCAAGTCATCCGTCGCTCCTAACACTCAAGGCACCTTTTGCAATATGTACCTATAGGCGATGATATATCGCTATTATTTTAGAGCGAGGCACTATCTGGCAAGAGCACGTTAGTAAGTTGTCCGTCGTCCACCGATCAAAACGTACATGGGTGTTCAAAAGTTTCGAAACGACGCTGTAATCGGAGTACAGGGCATAGCGGTGTGGGAACATTTCAACCGCCCTATGCGTACTACTGGAATAGCGCAAATCCCACTAGTCACCAGTGCTGGACTACCTACTCTTATGCATTAGATATCCCCATCGCCTCCGTACTAGTAGAGAGAATTGATCTCTATGATGGACTTGCTGCACTGCAACCACTCGTCGAGATGCAACACCCATTATGCAAAGCTCATCCGTTACACCAGGGGTCTCAAATACGCGGCACAAGGGCCGCAAGATGGCCCGCGGCCCGCACATGTCGGTCTTCGTCCCACATTTTTGTGTTATTCTCTTAAGTATATTCGTGTGCTACATATGCATGACACTACATTTGCGAATTCGCGTCCTGATTTTAGCCATTCAGGCGACCGCTATAGACACTTTGTTGAAATGCTGGCGCGAAATCTCCTTCAAAAATGATCCGTAGATGAGATATGAGAAAGTTTTTTTTTTTTTTCATATGGTAACATTAGCTGACAACTTCGACAAACTGCCCCCCCTTCCCTCCGCTTTTAGCCCCTTCTTTGTCCCGGCCCGTGCGGGACTAAATTGCGGCAGTGCGGCCCATTCGCTGAGGTGAGCTTGAGACGCCTGCTTTAAACGAACTCGAAAGAAGCTGTTCGCGCATGATATCGCGTAGACTATTCTGGGGATGCCGCAGCGGCGTTCCACCGTTGTGTGGCAGCTTACCTCTGCTCAGTTCAAATTTGTTAGATTCGCCGATCCAGCGTACCGGTTCATGCCACGGCAGATATCGTCATCAGCCTGTAACGGCCGTGTACCCCTCACCTTCCTGCTGACACTGTGGACATTTACAAAGCAACTCTGGCGCAGCACACGAACTCTTATTCTCCACGTGGTAAAAACTTTCCAAGTGAAGTCGCGCGCTAAGAGTACACATTGCTCCGATGAGTTCACGTGAATACGGCTGTGTTGCCTTCAATCCGCACGAAATAGAGGTACACCAAACCATATTCAAACTGCCCCTGTTTTGCTGCGTCAGTGCGGAAAGCCGACTTGAGCCACCTTTTATGGACGTAACGTTGGCTACAGGTGGCTCGCCGACGCCACCTGCGGTGTGTGTGCCTTCACACCAGGCCAGCTGATTTACAGCAGTGGATATACGGTCCGCACGATAAGTTCCTCCTGAACTCTAGAACGAAACACAGCTGCACCAAGTTGTGTAAAATGTGTTGATGTCGTAGGGCAATGTAATAAAATAAAGATAGAGAACACACGTGCGGCAAACAGCAATCAACATCGTGCACGAAACGCCAAGCGCATGCGGCAAACCAAAATTTTACGACCTATGTCATCAAACCGACACTGCGACATAAAGACGCATGCTCCTCAAACTGCGCCTCATGATTATGCAACAAACGAGAAGCGCACGCGGCATGCCCGGCAAGACAACGCATGTCGCGGCGAAAAGACGCATGTTAATCAAATGTAAAACTTTAAACCAGCACGCTCTGAATCCGGAATGGACTTTGTAAATTTATTTCGCATTTTGTTGTAAGCAGAGTGATCGACTATGGATCAAAATCCTGTGGTAATATGTGCGCCGTACGGTATCCTGCTTCGGTGGTCATTCACGTTGTCAGAACGAAATGGCTTCTCAATGTTTATACTAACCTCTGCATCCCATCACATAACTACGCTTTATGAATCTCATTTGTTCATTGCCAACATCATCAGCCTTTTCGTGTTCACTGCAGGACGAATGCATCACGCAATGATCTCAAATCGGTTCTGTCTTGCGTGAGGTGATTGCTTTTGATGCCTCTTGATTTTTTTAATTTCATTAGCTTTTCTAACCATCAGCCGTCCTCGGCTACGTATCTTTATTTGTACTTTTCATAAATGTTATGAGCCTATACTTCTTGTGTTTCAACTACATGAATGAGAACGTTGTTAGCAAATATAAAGCTACGGCACTTGGCTTTCGATCTGCTCAAGGCATCGTAACAGGCGTATTTCGCATGTAGTGATTGCATAGCATGGAACAAGAATATTCTGGCTGTATTTCTACTAACAGTTTTTTAACCACTTTCTCCACACAGCTCGTTAAAAAAGTTCGACATTAGTTAACGCTCGACATTAGCTATCTCGGTATTCCTCATTACAGGCCGTCACATTAGGGTTAAGATACGATATACCTCGAATCAAGCTTCATGATATCACCCATGTCATTGTGTAGAACAGCGCTGAAGACGAGTGCACCTTGGTGAGGCAATGATGGGTTGTCGTAGATCCTGTGGAGTTATCCTGATCGGAAGAAATTGGTATGCGTTAATTACGTCGTAAATTGAAAGTGCAGCGACGTGTACTGTTATGCGATGGAGAAACCTATAGCTGGGATTCTTGTTGGTTAGTTTACTATTCAAAAATATTTACACGTTCAATGCGGCATGCTTTGTTGTCGCCTCATTTAACGTGCGTAGTGACCCGCAAGTGCGCCAATCTGTATGTCCTCCAGGCGCGCCTGTATTATCTGCTCCATAATGGCGGCGCTGATACTTTGGCGGCTGGCGTTTGACGCGCGTATTTAAAATATACAAAACCATATTTCGCCTGTTTCGTGTTAACCTATGCCGAAATCCGTAGTGGCTGGTACGAGAAAACACAAACCCACAATTGCTTCCTCTGCGCCGTGCTTTTTAAGTCCGCGAAAGGCATAACGATACATCACTCGACTACAATATTTGGCAGCAGCAAGAAGAACGCATGTACTTATTCGAGTCAAAGGTTTTCAAAAAACCACGGCAAAGTGGTGGCAAGCGGTACAACAAATTACTAAGCCGCCACTCCGCTCCTGAAAAACGGCGTCGCTGCCCTACTTCCAGTGCAGTATCTACCTATCTGTCATTATATATATATATATATATATATATATATATATATATATATATATATATATATATATATATATATATATATATATATATATATATATACGTAGATTATGAAGAGTCTGGCTTCGGTTGCCGTAGAACAAAATAGGAAAAATATATGTACGCTTCTAAAAAACTGTTTATTGGTGACGTTTCGATCGGCGACCGATCTTCATCAAGACAAAATTTACCAGGCGCCGATGCGCTTTTATAACATCGTCGTGCCGAGAGAAAGAGAGAAAAAAGAAAAAGTGAGAAGCGTACATACTGATAAGTGGTCACACGACCACGTGCGCGTACTGCTACATGCGCATAGCACCTGTATTTTGAAAAAAAAAAAAACGGTGCAAAAATAAACGAGTGGCCAAAAAAAGAGAGAGTGGTCACACGACCATGTGCGCGTATCTCTACATACTTAGACATAAACACGTGTTTTCTAAAAAAAAAAATAAAAAAAATAAAAAAAAAAAGAAAGGGGAAAAAAAAAGAAAAGAAAAAAAAAACAACGAAAATACGAAGTGGACATGTTAAGTACACTCCTGTGGTGCCCCCGGCACATACCAAGATATACGAAGAAGAATGTTTCAAGAAAAAAGTGAACAAACCAAAAATATGTAGATATACATCGATGGTCCAGGTGGGCACGTTAAGCACATTCCAGTGGTAAATTGTGAAGGTTCACTACGCAGGCTCATCTCTTCCCGGAGCTTGAACACAACACCGTACATTCCTTTCGTCCATTATATATATATATATTCATTATATATATATATATATATATATATATATATATATATATATATATATATAGCACGGCCTTCTCTGACGAAGGCCGTGCCACGGCCGAAACGTAAGCATAAAAGTATTGCTTTCTCGTACGTGCACCCGTTTTTTTCTTACACAGACCGAACCCACTGAACTTTCCTGCTGAATATATATATATATATATATATATATATATATATATATATATATATATATATATATATATATATATATATATATATATATATATATATATATATATATATATATATGTACGGTACCAAAAAACTCCCAGCTAGTAAAGTTTCCGTGTGGAATAACCTCCCACATGAGCTAAACCAGAATAAGAATTTCTGTTTTGCGCTGAAAAATACTTTCAAGCAACATATAGACACCCACCGTATGAATGCTACAAACAGCCATACTGAATCTATTGACATGTATAATCATGTTGCATGCAATTACATTTACATTTTAGGAGCGAAGCTCCTTAGCCGGCATCCCGCCATCGCTGTCGCCGTTGAAGCTCCCTGGCACGGTGCCAGCTGCGGCGTCTCCCCGTCACGCGGCAGGACAAATGAGCTTTATGAGCGTTGGAACGCGGATGGCGTCTGCACGATGCGCAAAGCGCGAGAATACGAACGCATGCGAAATGGAGGCAGATTAGTCTCCCTCTCCATCTTTCTTCGGCTCTGCCCTTTTCCCTGAAACCGGCGAATGCGCGAAAATCTCGCTTCCCCCTGTCGTACGTCCAGAGGTTGGTCCGTTGCCTGGACAATGAAACGCCGCGCGCCGAACGCCGCGTGCGTCCCATTTCTAAGGACCTTCGCTCATCGGTTGTATTCGTACACGGAACAACTGCTAGTTTTTTGTATACGCTCATTTACGTTCATTGTATATGTATGGATGAAGAAGAATATGTTTCCTTTTTGTCCATATACGTTCTTTTATGCTCTCCAGATACATAATATGTCATAATTCGTTTACACAGTATCCTAATCTCAGTAAAATATTTTCATGTGTTCGTTTATTGATTTGCTCTCTGATATGCTCTTATTATACGCTATCTTACATATCTTTCTTCCTGTGCCTTTTTTTGTTATACCCACACCTTTGATCAGTCGCCAAACTCTGCAAATACATCATCTTACAATCAGTTTTGAAAATGCTACAATTTTAGTAGAATATTTGTGTTTGTATACTTCTTTTCTTGATCAGTGTCTTGCGTTCTTCCATAATTACTTTTGGATGAATCCCAACTAACCTTAGGCTAGGGTTTCAGGTGCATTAATTACAAAATGTATTTTGTAAATTATTTTACGACAATAAATTCAATTCAATTCAATACATATATGTTCCATTTTCAAACCTTAGACCGCAGCGCATGACAGAGTTCACGAGCGTGGGTTACGACATCTAACACCAGAAAAGTTTAGCACTCGTTATTTATAGCCTTTTGCAACAAGAATTGTACCTCTGTGCTCAACTGTGATACTGTTATCGCATCATCGAGCAGATACATGCGCGTAGCATCGCGGCCGCGTAAGAGGAGCGCAGGCAGTGACGCGGCGGTGACTAACAACGGAGTGAACGTTAAGTTTTAATGGATACGCAAATTTATTTCTCCTAATAGTACACTAAAGCACGTGGGTGGCGACTATTTCGCATGTATTGAAAGCAGTAATGTTTTTCAAGGAGTTTTGATTGTATATTCTGAATATCTTTCTTCAAAGATATGCCTTTTGTCTTTTTTGAAACTTTCCATGTCATAAAGACACGACATAGCGGAATTTTCTTTGCGCGGCATGGAATACGGAGAAATGATGCTCATTGTCAAGCTGCATGCAAACGGTAAAGTTCATTATATTTTTACCGTGGCATGACACTCGTGTTTAATTATGACAATGCTAAGGTTAAGATAAAAATATAATCTGAAAAGACATAACTGTTCCTAGATAAGCTTGCTCCGTGAAATAATTAGATTCGATAATAAGATCCATCACGTAATTTATTTGCACTTATTCTGATGAAGAAGGGAACAAGCACAACTGCAAAAATAGTGAACTTATACAGTGAGCTATTTGTTGACAGAAAACACGAAATTATTTATGCCCTATGGTCTGGCTAGCCCATGTAGCGAGTCTAAATGCTGTAATAATTTTCTGTGAAATCATGAATTTTTACGTGATTATATGCCTTACAAAGCATAACTACTGTACACAGGTCTCGGAATGTTCCTATGTAAAATTATTACACCAAATTGATAAATAGAAAAATTTAGCATCAAGAACTGAAATAAAGATAGAAATCAATAAACAGGCTACCAGTGAGGGTTAGAGTTCTTGTCTCGAGTTGTACTGTAAGCAAAGTAGAGAGATGAATAGAATGAGTGAAAAATGGATGAGTGAATAACTAAGTCGTTGCATTGTTTTCTTGTTCATTGCTCATACAGTGACTCCCACAGGATCAAGGAACGTGTACCTGCAAGACCAGTTTCCCGTGCTCGATGTTGACGCTGACTGTTTACTTTTATCTTACGGGCACTTCAGAACCAGTGAGTACAGCCAAATTTCAACTATCGTAAAATGGACCCAACCAGAGCTTGTAGCCGTTAGCTCTATTGCTGCATATGCTACTCCCTGCAACCCAGAATTCACATGGGCCTGTCAGAGATATTGTTGGTTGCTTTAGCCATCTTTTTTCACATGCTCCACTGTCTCGCTGCGCAATCTGCACGCTTCCTTATTTTCCTGATGAAAATGTGAACACTCTCGAGATAGAGTGCAGACAAGACGATTCGTCTACGAGCGCTATCATCGCCGAACTGGTCTTCGTTTCACTACGAGCGCCGTCGCCTACGTGTCTACTAAGTTCCCAAGGACATCGTACCTAGCTGTCGCTACAATTAGATGCGAAGCATTTCATAGCGACCAAACGCCACTGTGAGCCTTAATATCTATCTATCTATCTATCTATCTATCTATCTATCTATCTATCTTTCGAACTGCCTACATCTGCACACTCTTGCGATTGCCTCCACTTCGTAGACTACAATTGGTACAGGAGGGTAAGAGGGTGGGATGACTATGACTGTCTGGTCATGATATGAGTAACGTGAAAATCCCGTTGCGTACCTCGTCAAACCTTTTCCTCCTGACACGTGTGGCACCTACACGTATAGCATGGGCCGCGGTATGCGGGTGCGCACCATAGATGATTGGCAGTTCAGAGCTACGCAATAACGGTGAGGAGACACTGCTCATTAAATTGCGACAGCGTTAGGAAAAACCGACATCGACAGCGTCGACCCGACGATAATAATAATAATATCTGGGGTTTTACGTCCCAAAACCACTATATGATTATGAGAGACGCCGTAGTGGAGGGCTCCGGAAATTTTGACCATCTGGTGTTCTTTAACGTGCACTGACATCGCACAGTACACGGGCCTCTACCATTTGGCCTCCATCGAAATGCGACCGCCACGGCCGGGATCGAACCCGCGACCTTCGGGTCAGCAGCCGAGCACCCTAGCCACTGTTCCACCGAGGCGGACTGACCCGACGATGGCAAGAAAATAAAAATCTAACCTAAGCAGGTATCGAATCTAAACAATCTGCTTGACAGGCAGGTATTCTACCACAGAGCCATGACTGGTCTTCTAACTGCTTTGCGAAAAGACCCTACAAATACTTAATGTCGGTGGAACGTCACTTCCGGTTGCTGTTCTGCCTATATAATATGTTACAAGGGGGGATCAGGTTTGGGCCGTCCAGAGAGCCCACGATGCGGCGGTCAGGCTTAGCCTGCCCGTCCCAACGTGGGAGAAGCCCACTGCGCGCTAGTCGCGTCTCTCAGGACTATAATGAAGTTCCACCATCCATCCATGCGTACTCCTGTCACACAGGCGTTATGTCGAGTTAACGTCAATTGTAGTTACAGTATCGGCTCATTTTATATAACAATCTAATAAACATTGCATTTGTATTCCTACTATTCAGCAAGCTATATTAAGTCATTGCTCAAATCCGGAGGAATGTGCTAACGAAAGTTACGTGTTAATCCCATCATGGCACCATAAAGTGCACTTCACTTGAACAATATTGACGTATGTGCTCTAACATGAGTGCCTATGTTACGTCAGACCATAAGTTTCCCTCTAAACGCAAATGTACTTGAGGTTCGAGGTAAGCCTGCGATGTGCACGCAACTACTACACTCACAAAAGCTCCTCGATCAATCTTGTAACCCTCTGCTCAATGTGAAAAAATGCAGCATAGACAGTTACTGGCCAACTGCTTCCCGTGAAAATGATTTGCACAAGGCGTTGGACTTGCCAAATTTTTTCATCAAAATTGTTACCCTCGGAAGTTCTCGTTGATCGCACTGGCTGTTGAGGCACACCTTAAGTAAAAAAAGAAATTGATAATACATTAACGATTGACGAATACAAAAAAAGAATAACAATTTGGTGTGCTTCAATTTGCGGATAGCCATGCTCTTCGGGATAACACATCGCGGATCTTGTACAGCGTTGGTGGCATGAGCACATAGTTTGCCGGCGACGTACGGTCAACGATAATGTACGGCCAGGTATACAGCCAGAAAGGTAGTTACGTTGAGTGGAACCTGCAACCAGTCGAGGAAGGTACTACAAAATAGTGTACTGGTTCCGTCATGGCGAATTTCGAAGTTGGTTTGGAACATGTGCACGAAAGGCAAAAAGACGAGCAAGTATTCCAATGGAGATCATTGGCCATGATTTGGAGGCGTCGGGGTGCACAAAAAATGTTGTATATTGTGGGCACGAGAGTTGTAATATTACATACAAAATCATGGCGAAAGAATTGTAGCCCACCTTCATCGACAAAACTTCCCGAAGGCACACAATATCCGCGATTCGCTGATGACACCACATTGAAGAGCAAGTGAGGGGACGTATTGCAACACACGATTACTGAACTCAATGAGAAAATCAGAACTGTAGTTCTGAAGATTAACATAAGTACGTATGTAGGGACGCATTGGAAGTTGTAAGGAAATGCGCCTAATTAGTACAAGTAGTGACCATGGAGCCGAACAATGAGATTATCTAGATGAATAAGAATGGGGTAGAGCACATTCGGCAAACGTTCCTAAATGGTGAATGATCCTTTACTATTATCCCTCTAGAGCAGGGGTCTCAAACTCACCTCAGCCAGCGGGCCGCAGTCAAGCAATTAAGTCCCGCAAGGGCCGGGGCACTGTAAAAAATAGAAGCGAAAGTGGGGGGGGGGGGGGCACAGATTTGTACAATTTGCCTGCAAACGCTGCTATTCGAAAGAAAACTTTCCCATATCTCATATAAAGGTCATTTATGAAGGAGATGTGGTGCCAGGATTCCAACATGTCGATACCGATTTCCAAAATGACTCAAATCTGGACGCCGATTGTGAAATGTAATTTTTGTTTCACGGTTATGTTTCAAAACAAGGTGAACACATGGGATGCCTCACGGAGACAATGCCTTAGACTAGTCAGGTCTGCAGCTCACGAACATACTTGATAAGAATTTTTTTTAAATGTGGGGTGAAGACAGTCATGTGAGGGTCGCGGGCCGCAACCGAGAGCCTCGCGGGCAGCATGCGGCCCACGGGCCGCGTGTTTGAGACCACTGCTCTAGAGGAAGGTATAGAAGGGATGAATATTATGGTTACTTACCTATGGAGCAGACACCTGGAGTCACAAAGGTTCCCCAACTTTAATTGAGGACCACAAAGCGAGTAATGGAAATGAAAATGGTAGGTGCAAACTTGAAGAATGCGAAGGTAGCAGAGTGGATCAGGGAATAAACCGGTACTTAGGATATTTTAGTCGACATAAAGAAGAAGAATTGGCCACGAGCAGAGCATGTACCACGTGGGCAAGATGACTGTTGTTCATCAAGAGTAACTGACTGGAATTAAGAGTAGCAGACTGGATTCCAAGGAAGGCAAACGTGTGAAGGAGAGGAAAAAGTTAGGTGCACAGATGAGATGAAGAAGTTAGTGGGTATAACGTGACTGCAGACAGCACATGACGTGATTGCTTGGCGAAACATGGGAACTACCTTTACCCTCCAGCGGGTGCGGTCAAGGTGATGTATATGATGATGGTGATATATACATGAACTTCTCGTCAGGAAGGAAAACACTTTCTGTGCAGAGTATAGGTTGGTAAAAGAGAAGAGATATTTTGGGCCCCTATAAGTAGTGCACTGAAGTTGGACCGATAGTGTGTGCGTACGCATTGTGTATATGCGCTCGACACTATAAAGACAAAACACACGGATATAGTCAAGGAGTAAGGTTGAGTTGTCGTTATGCGGCACAAGCAGAATGGTGCTTGCGGTTATAAGTTCGTAAACGGCGCCAATAGAATCAGTGGCCTAGCTCCGCAAAATTTTAAAGGATAGCTGTGTAAGTGTCTTGTTGCTCGGCAGAAAAAGCTGTATCTTAGCGTGTATCACCGCATGTTAAGGCTTGATAGGACACGCTAATTGCGACCATCAGGGACATAATATGCTGACGGGGGTAATAAAGGTCCCAAAATGCAGTGATGCGCATAAAATGTGGTCTCAGAGGAAAGTGTATGGCGACAAGCACTATCCAGTGAATATGTGCTTTTTGCGCATCTTTTTATTTCGAAGTATGCATAACACACTAGACCAAAAATTGGGGGACCCTTAAGCTTCGCCTTTAAGAGTTGAAAGCGATCGCGATATCCCGTCCCTACTGCGTACTTCAATCATTTAGTGCATACTATGTAATGAGCAGTATGGTTTAAACCAGGAGAAATTATGCGTGGCAAATGTGGGAAATGTTTTCGAACTTGCTATGCACCCACTACGTGGTTAAGGGAATACGCGCAGTAAGGTTTGTGCCGTTTTAATAGGTGACTAGCTTTAAACTATGGAATCGTTATGATAGTCACATATTCTGACGCCCGATGGCAATTTACGCTTGTACCACGCAATATTCCTGGGATATTACATGTTATATTGCGACGCCTATATAAAGGACGCTTGCGTTTGCGAAGCATGGAAGTTATTTTCACTGCATTTGCAAGCAGAGCAAGTTATTTTCACAGTATATCCAAGCAGAGGCATGTATGTGTGGGAGAACACCTGCTTGCCACGCCGACGACCCGGGTTCGATCTTCACTCGGACCCGAAATTTTTTATTATTTATTTTATTTGCATCTTTCTCGATTTTTTCGGTCACGGACAAGATGATGATTTTTCGCTCACAACGAACGACGCCGACGCCAACGCCGGAATTTCTGCGAAACGAGCTCTTTAACGCTATCGCGTTAATAAGTATTGATTTTAGCATAGAACTTGGTAACTCGCTACCTAATGACCAGTTTAATGGCGCAGCGTGCTAGAGCCTAACACTGGAGATATCTAAGTGCATTATTTAACAAGCACTTGAAAGCGTCAGATGGTTTGCAGAGTTAAGCTCCCTAACATTAAATTCATACACCCTTCCATAGTTACAATTTCATTATATGATCGGATAGGATATTGAAGAAGATCTATTGATAAATTTCACCAGTAGACAGGCCACAGATTCAAATATAAACATTGAACATGTTGTAAGTTGCTGAGATATTCGCCAGGTTAGGGCAGTGAATAGTACAGCTCAGGAATAGTACAACTGAGGAAGTGCAACCTTCCTACGAGGAAGGTTGCACGTGTAAGCCGAGGAAGTGTAACCTTCCTACGAGGAAGGTTACACTTCCTCGTACGAAGCGAGAGAGAGACAGGGAACATTATATAGCGATCTCTATATTTTTGTGTGAAACCATGTCTCATAAAATACTGTGCTGGCGTCGGTGGCGTTGTCAGTAGGTGAAATATGCCTTTGGAAGGAAAGAATAAAAAAAACACTGAGCTTGGATGGAACCCAAACTGTCTTCATGGCATTCAAGTCATTTACAGCTGGGCAACGCCACTCCTTCAAAGTAATTCTGAAATAGAGGCTATACAAGCGTCCCATCACGACAACGCCCCTTTGCAGTGTTTACTATTTGCTTTTATATCAATGTGTACATATGTATACCTATGACTGTGCAAGCTAAAATGAAGTGCTGACGAATTTGCCAACAATGAATTTGTATTGGAATAGCAATGAATACACACTCAGCAAAGTTTCGCTGTTGCAGTCGCTGTCATGTCCCGAATATGTATATGTATGTATATATAAATAAAAGCGAAAAGGAAATTACATTCGAAGAAAAATTTTCAAAGTCCGCCAACGGGATTCTAACCTGTGACCCCTCGCTCCCCCCCGTGACCTTTGACCCCTGTCGCGTCACACAGCTCGGCCACGCGCCGCTTGTTGTTGGGATGCTAACGGCATGTACGGCTGGTGGTACGCAGATCTCGAAGGCACTTCGGCACGTTCAGCAACACCCGCGATATTGTGCGAATGTCACGCTTTAAAGCAAAGCTCCTACATTTTCTTTCAACCGGCCTTCGGACGTACACTAAAAACGGCCCTTTTCTGTACCTATTCGCGGTGTCGAACGCCGGGCAGTCAATACTTCGAACGCCACACGCCGGAGGAGGCGTAGAGCGGTCACTTCACGCGCAGCAGAGTTCAACAAGGAGGTGCTGGCATAGCCGACACTTGCAGCGCGCTGAATAAACAAGAAGCAACAACTGTGACATTTGTTAGTTTGAGTTCAGTTCAGTTCAGTTCAGTGTTGTTTCCTTGTGGGCCCCCATTCAGGGGGTGTTACATGAGAGGTGGAATTACAAGAAAAAGTTCGTGCTGTGTATACCTGTGCGTTTTTTTTCGTGTGTCCTTCTTTGTGTTTGACAAGCGTGGTGCGAGTATCGAGCTGTGATAGTTGATAGTTCACGCTCGTCCTGTTCGTGTTCTTTTCGTGGGTCCTTTGCGCTTAAGCGACGCTCCGGAAGTATCGAGTTGTTTCCCGTTCATTGTGCGGTATTCTATTTTATTGCTATCGCATTTCTTGCCTCGTCCTCGCAGCAATACTGTCACTTTTTATATGCACACCATGGCACAGTAGCCTACACGTCCTCGCACTAAACACGCTTCTGCTTTAACGGGAGTGCCAATGTTACGTTGGACCATGAGCTACCTTTTACACGCCAGTGTGCTCGTCGTGCCTGGTGACCCCACGATATGCACACAACTACACCATCAATACACAGACTGGGTACACCTCGTGATCTTTGGCTCAATGCAAACAATACGTGATAGGCAGTTACTCGACAACTGCTCCGCCTGCAATAGACTCCTACAATGTGTGGGATCAGGCGAAATTTTTCGTTGACATCGAGCCACACTGCTGCTGAAACGCTGCCGGAACTATGTTGAAGTGGTGACGGTGAATTGGTTCGATGATTCAAATAATTAAAATAAGTCCTTCAAAGGTTAAAATAATTCATTACGCACTACTTGTGTAAAGTAATGTGAAAAAAGTTGTGCCGGTCATCTAGACATTGTGAAAAAGCGCCCCACTTATGAATAAAGCTGCACTGCCAGTGTATGCTCATGAAAACGTAATTAGTTCTTCTATCAGTATTTATTAGGGGTGTGCTAATATTCGAAAGTTTCAAATATTCGTAGAATATTGCATTCGTAATATTCATATTCCATTCGATAACCACATATTCGAAAAGTTCGAATATTCAATCTACATTTACGAATATACTGTTGCATATGTTACTGTGAAGAACTTCCGATTTTGCGCCTTTACGATAAGAGCATCAACAGTAGACCATGCAGTGATTACTACGACTTCGGTGCGAATGCGATGATGCCTGCACGGAAATACACGGGAGCGTGATGACGGCTGTACCGACGAATGTGACTGCCGGCACGTCATCGCGACAAGCCTACCAACCATAAAAATCTTAAAGAATCTAAGTCATGAACTGCCTGCTCGGCAGTACGCGTGACTTTGCGGTTTAGCGTTGGTGCCACTCGTGTAGGCTTATACAGATAGATGTTCTCTGCTTATACTGTAAGTGTACCGAACACGTCGTTCGCTGCCGCGCCCTTGTGCGCGGGACCGTCTCAATAAAGTGCGTATCGCTCATGGAAATGAAGGCAACTAGTCGCCGCCGCATTGGCCCGACAAAATACTCACCGCACCTTTGCAATGTCCAGTGCTGAGAGAGCGCGAAGAAAAAAAATGTCACTGTGCGGTAAATGCACGCGTACGTTGCAACGAGCGGCGCCTGCGGAGTGGGCTTAGTAGGCGACGCACTGCACGCAACTAACTAGGGACGCTTAGCTTGACATGCAACAAGTAACGCGTTTCATGTGTAGCTGCGCCAGTGTTCGCTAATGGATCGCCGTAAAAATTAACGTACGCGCACGCGTCGAAGAAAGCTTGATGAGTCGTCCGTCGGCTGTGCTGCTACTTCAGCATGTATCCCCATCATAGTTCCGAAATGAATTGATGGTAACGCACGGTTATGTGAATGAGCTGGGGTGCTATCGCGGAACGATTCTATTCCTTTTTCTATTCCTTTCGCGGCCATTAGCCGTCTGTAATTGGTCGGAGCGTCTGTCCACCAGGCAGCCGTAAAAAGCGTGCCGTCAAAATGACGTTTACACACAACGGGAGCCGGCGTCGCGCGTTCCCGCCCACTGCTGACGTAAGCTTCGACGTCACGCGGAAAATAATTGGAATTAAAAAAGGAATCGTTGCGCGATAGGACCCCTGAAGTGTTTTCCCGCGCAATGGCAAACAAAGAAAAGGCCACGCACTTTCGATAACGTTACAATGGTGTCATCACATATATTTCTCTGTTGCTAACGGCGGCGCATGTAAGTTGATGGACAGAAATTTGAGGCAGTTAATGCGTAGTTCTGCTGCGTTCCCGACAGCGCCTTTGGGAATCCGTCGTACGTGCATCACACTAGCGCGGCATGCAGCGTCTCCTGCAATCAATCCTATGTTAAACCGTTGCTGCGATCTCGCTGTTTTATCAACGTCACTTTACTGCCGTCGGCAGCCACTGCGCCGAAGGCGGTCGCAATAAGGTAAAATTGTGCCCTCGCCGCAGGGAGTTGTGGCTGCGTTAACAAAAAGGCGTATTTGAGGCGTCTTTCTCTCACGCATCAGTAGTCATCTGTCTCGCGTGCTTTCCTCGCGTTATCTTCGCGCACCTGGTACTCCTTGGTCACGATCGTGCGGCTATCAGCGCGACAGAGCACTCTTGATAGGAAAATGGCGAGCGCGCAGTTCTCGAGAATGGTAACGAAAGCAAGCCAAATAACGAGTACTGCTGTGTAGTTGAAAGAAAACGATAAAATGAGGGGTCTTCCGAGCCAAAACTGATATTGTGGGAACCTGGATGAATGGTTACCACCTATGCTTTAATAATCGCTAAATTTAACATTTCACCTAATCAGAATATGGTTGCCGTGGCAGGAATCAAACCAGCGGCCTCTTACTCACTGTCATCATTGCAGGTTCAAAATTAAGCTTTTTTTAACACGAAAGTGTTTTATGCCGGGGTCCACCAAGATTTGAGTGACGTATTTCCGTCACGGAAATGACGTCAAAAAATACACATGATCAGAAGACAAATAAAAAAAAGGTTCCGTCAACGGGACTCGAACCTACGACCTCTAGGTCCGCGACTAGAGATGCCGGGCACGCTATCCGATGCGCCACGGTCTTTTTTTTTCCTTATTGCCGGAATTGAACATGTGTAACAAACAAATGCAAGAACAAAGTCTATTTACGATACAAACATTGCTTGCCTAAAAAAGGCAACAGAAACATAAAGGTCAAATGGAGAAAAATGAGGACACACTAAAACTCCTTCATTTGTGTAAGGAGCTCTACACGATCTAACCATTCGGGAACATCTTCAAGAAGTTTTTGTTCTTCAACAAAACGGGTTAAACTTTCTTTGAAATATTGACGCGCCGGACGCGCGTATATGTCAGCGTGTCGTATGGCCATTCTGCACTTCCATATGCTTTGTAGAGTAATCAACATTATTAGATCGAATGGTGGTCCGTCATCACTTTCAACCGAGAGATACCGTATGCTTATGGGGTCTAAGGGGAAATCTTTTTTGATGGTTCGCTGCAGTACATCCGGTCACATACTTCGCAGGCTTTAAAAACAAGCCTTTTATCTACCACTATCCTCTCCCAGTGCTCTTGATAAGAGAAGTAATGCAGTATGACCGTGAAATGCACGATTAGTTTCTTCAAAGCGTTGTTTCTCCGCGTCTGTCCCATTCGACGTGTTTCGAATTGTAAACGTGCAATTTTGCCGACGCGTTAACACAGTCCCAGGTGGCGACCTTACCCCTAGCATCCATACTCGTAGGATCCGTCCATACCAAAAAATTGACCGCGTATCTGCGTGCTTCGCTGTAAATGTCGTCGAAAGACGATAGTCTTGTGCCGACCGTACTGCATGAGTACAACAATTTAATACCTGGGCTAGCCGCCGGGCTCGTTTTTCGGACGGTTCCCGGGCTCGCTTGAGACGGACGCCGGCGCTTCTCCGCTGAAATTTGGTCGTCGGTCTTTTCTCTGCGTTCTCTGATCATGTCTTGTTGAGTGGATCGTATTTCATCAAGCGGCCATATATGTTTTGCCTTGCCTGAGACAGCGCTTTTCTACGTTGAATCAGCCGCATCTGGCTGGCATTGATAAAACAGAAGAGGACGCCATCTGCAGCGCTATCGGGGAACATCGGCTTGTGTTGAACTATGCTGCTGCCAGGTGGCAGCACTACAGCGTCGAAGTTAAATCACTGGGCGGAGACTTGTTTTATACACAGCGGCGCATTTTCAGCGCCGTGTAATAAACTCTAGGATCTTTATAATTACGTATCTATAGATTTTGTTTTAAAGGAACACTGTGAATAGTACTAAGGTATTGATGATGCGGCTCAGATATGCGTAATATTTGATTTTTAATTGCCCACGCTCACCCGTATGAACACAGGCTCCTCGGTAAAGATTGGAGGTCGTAAGGCAGGGGCTTAAACTTTGGCCAGCTATCTGAATCGTGCGACGTGCCGACAAACAGAGAAACAGACCAAAATTTCTCCGTTTAGGTATCCCAAGAAAGACTATCGTCTTTAAAATAGCTGTGCGACGCGCGAGTGCGTCGCGTGGCCGTAACTCCGCGTCCCTAGCCATGTTCCTAGCTCGCCCCGCGAAAAATCGCAGCCGGCCAATGGGGACTACACGACGCGTTGCGTTTCCCTCTGGTCGGGCAGCGTTGTTCAATAACTCTAACATGCGGCGAGTAGGCGAGTTTAGCCCAAGTTCGGCGCCCAATCACTGACGCTCTTCTGGCTGTCACACCACTTTCAATGACTTCGCTATCACCGTACAGCTACCACAAGCATCTATGACCACAAGGGTTTCTTTAATCATTAATCATAGGCGTTAGTCGTCGCGATGCAGATGTACCATCGAGCGTGAACGTGGATGCATCCACGTTAAAGGGTGCTATAACTGTCAACACACGAATAGACATTGTGCAAGCTCTCTTATATCAATGTGCAATAAACATTCGACTACTTCTGTAAGGACACGTTCCACTTTCGTGTTATACCGATTCCTATGACGGAGGGATCAACCATGTTTTTTTTTGTAATAAAGTGCTACCACATAAAAAAAGAGAGAAAAAGTTTGTTGAACATGTGAATTGAACCCAAGACATCGCAGTCACCAGCTCAACTATTACAGTCAAAATGTTACGTGGAATACAAGCAATGAGCCAGTAGTAAACAGCACCGCTCGCACAACAACGTCAACCTCTTCACTTCTGTCCCAGACACATTTTAGGGTATATCCCACTATGAGCTGTCTCCGTCAGTCAAAACCACATAACACAACCCCCCGGCGGCGAAAGCGCCGACCCGGCGCGTCTATGGGGCCACAGCAGAAGGAGGGTGGTAGCGCTTGAGCCTTGATGCATGGACGACGTCACGGGATAACAGCGCAGAGGATGTCGAGGGATTATCGGGCACAATTTCGTACGTAACGTCGGTCACTTGTCGAAGCACGCGGTATGGGCCCGTGAAACGAGAAAGGAGCTTCTCAGAAAGGCCTGCATGTCGCGTAGGGGACCAAAGAAGAACGAGGGAACCCGGCGGAAATTGTTGGTCGCGATGCCGCTCGTCGTAACGATGCTTCTGTGTTTCTTGGGACGCCGTTAATCTGTTGCGGGCAAGCTGACGGGCGTGGTCAGCGTAAGCAATGGCGTCGCGTGCGTATTCCGAGGTAGTCTGTGCGGCATCATTCGGCAGGAAGGTATCCAACGGCAATGTTGGTTCGCGTCCAAACAAAAGGTAAAATGGGGAGTATCCAGCGGTGTCGTGCCGGGAGGAGTTGTACGCGAACGTCACGTAGGGCAATGCGAGGTCCCAGTCACGATGGTCGGCCGAAACGTATTTGGATAGCATGTCTGTCAGGGTCCGCTTTAAGCGCTCTGTAAGCCCGTTTGTCTGGGGGGTGGTACGAGGTCGTGAGCTTATGCTGGGTGGAGCAGGAGCGCAGGATATCGTCAACCACTTTTGAAAGAAATGTACGGCCTCTGTCTGTCAGCAGTTGACGCGGGGCACCATGCACTAAAATAATGTCACGTAGTAGAAAATCGGCGACCTCTGTAGCGCAGCTTGTTGGCAGGGCTCGCGTAATTGCATAACGGGTTGCGTAATCGGTAGCAACCGCGACCCACTTGTTTCCGGAGGCAGATGTTGGAAAGGGACCGAGAAGATCCAAACCGACACGGAGGAAGGGCTCCGGTGGGATGTCGATGGGCTGAAGATACCCTGCAGGAAGTCCCGACGTCTTCTTGCGATGCTGGCAAACTTCGCATGCGTTGACATAACGGCGTACAGATCGCGCAAGGCCAGGCCAGTAGAAGCGGCGGCGCACACGGTCATATGTGCGAGAGACGCCAAGGTGACCCGCGGTTGGTGCGTCATGGAGCTCGCGGAGGACTGTGGAGCGCAGGTGCTTTGGTATGACCAGAAGAAAGTCGGGACCAGCGGGTGACAAATTACACCGATATAGGGTGTGGTCCTTCAAGGTAAACATGCGTACAGAATTGTCGTACGGCGAAGATTCTAGCCGTTGTATTAGGCGACTGATATGCGGATCCCGACGCTGCTCGTCGCCTAGATGAAGCAACTGGGAGAGGGAAAGGATGCAGTCAACGGAGTCAGTGCTCGTTGAGTCCCCGTGGGCCACAGGGTAGCGTGACAGGCAATCCGCATCTTTGTGCAGTCTCCCAGACTTATATACTACGGTGTAGAAATACTCCTGGAGGCGGAGTGCCCAGCGCGCGAGACGACCTGTGGGATCTTTCAGGGAGGCGAGCCAGCAAAGGGCGTGGTGGTCGGTGAGAACAATAAATGGTCGGCCGTATAAGTAAGGGCGAAATTTCGCGACTGCCCACACCAGAGCGAGGCATTCGCGCTCCGTGATGGAATAATTACACTCGGAAGTGGACAGCAGCCTGCTTGCATAAGCTATCACTCGATTCTGCCCACGTTGTCGCTGAGCCAACACAGCGCCTATTCCGTGGCCACTGGCATCGGTGCGGACTTCGGTTGGTGCTGAAGGGTCGAAGTGGGCCAGAACAGGAGAAGACGTAAGCAACGTGGCGAGCTTGGAGAAGGCTGCTGCTTGCGAGGAACCCCAGTTAAAGGTCGCGTCTTGTTTTAGTAAATCAGTTAGGGGCCTAGCAATTTCCGCAAAGTTCTTGATGAACCGCCGAAAGTAGGAGCAAAGCCCTACAAAGCTGCGGACATCGTTGGCGGTTTTCGGCACAGGAAAGTCCTTCACAGCTCGAACTTTTTCGGGGTCAGGCTGCACGCCGGAAGCGTCAACGATATGTCCAAGTATTGTAATGCGGCGGCGTCCGAACCGGCACTTGGATGAGTTCAGTTGAAGTCCGGCGCGACGGAATACTTCAAGAATTGTGGACAGTCTCTCAAGGTGCGTTTCGAAAGTGGGAGAAAACACAATTACGTCGTCCAAATAACAGAGACACGTGGACCACTTGAATCCGTGAAGCAAGGAGTCCATCATTCGTTCGAATGTGGCGGGGGGCATTACATAAGCTGAAGGGCATGACCTTGAATTGGTAGAGGCCATCAGGTGTTACAAAGGCCGTCTTCTCTCGGTCCATGGGGTCTACGGCAATCTGCCAATAACCAGACCGAAGGTCGATGGCAGAGAAATATGCGGCACCATGGAGACAATCAAGGGCGTGATCAATTCGCGGCAGAGGGTAGGCGTCTTTCTTTGTGATGTTGTTGAGGTGGCGATAGTCCACACAAAAGTGCCACGATCCGTCTTTCTTTTTAACTAAAACTACCGGGGACGCCCAAGGACTGGATGATGGCTCGATAATGTCCTTCGCTAGCATCTTGTTGACCTCCTTCTGGATGACACTCCGCTCAGAAGCAGACACTCTGTAGGGACGGCGGTGAACAGGGTTGGCATCACCTGTGTGTATGCGATGCTGGACAACGGACGTCTGCCCTAAAGGTCGGTCACCGAAATCGAAAATGTCCTGATAGGTCCCGAGAATGCGCTGGAGGGCATCAACTTGCTCAGGCGTAAGATCAGCGGCGATCATGTCTACGATTTGACGGCTGCCCAAATTTGTTGTCGGTGGTGTGCGCTGCGTAGGAGCAAGTGTATGTAAGGCCAGAGCTTCGATTTGTAAATCGCGCAACGGAACAATATGCTTCCTGGCAAGTACAGATGGTCAAATTTTTTTGTGCAATAAAGAATAGCTAACAAATGTACTGTTTTCAACATAAATATATGGTAAAGTAAAATATTACTGGGGAAAAAAAAATCGCATCCCTTGATTATTCGATTCGTATTCGAAGCTAAGTATTCGTATTCGATTCGTATTCGAAAATTTTGATATTCACACACCCCTAGTATTTATGCAAGTTTTTGTACCAACCGCGGATGCGTTGGGAACAGCAGCACTTATTTTCCGTCATTTGAACTCTCCTGAAGAAGCATCGTTGATAGACACCGTATATGCCGAATAAGTAAACAGTTAGAACAGGTCTTATTGGGAACCCCTGACTATCCATTGCTCAACATTTTTTATCTCATTTGTCACGCACGTGCTCATACGACGTACTTTTAGCGGAGCGATGCCATGGAATCTAATGAATTGAGCAAAGCCTCTACGAAGACGACCACAGCCTTTTGGTACAGTCTTGCTCTTCAAATGGCGTCTTGAGCAGTATCTTGCGGGATGCGTCAATACGTGTGCAACAAAGCTACGCTTCAGTGTATTCCATGTTCAATGAGCGTTGCTGTGAAATCGTGACGCCATCTTCCTTTCTGCTTTGTCTCTCACTGAGTTTTTTCTCTCGACTTGCACACTACAATGATGCTTATCATTGATCTTCATATCTGTGGTGTGCTAAGGCTGTTATCGCCTTGCGTGCGCTTGTGTTAAATGTACTCTTTTAAACAAACAAAATGGCGCTGATACATTGTTCTTTCACTTGACGTAACTTCAACACCTCAACTTCGGGTCAGTGATATAAATGTCAATAGGTGAAGAGCTGTGCTTGTGCGTCTGCACTCGATGACACCCTCCTCCTATCGCACCGCTGCATCGGAAGTACTGCGGGAGAACATCCCCGAAACGGCTAAGTCATATGACATTTACAAATAATTTTCTGTTATTAGCCCGTAAGAGTACTGATGCTATTACATCTAATTTATTGAAAAAATGCGTACGTTTCAATCAAATAATGACAATAAACACCTTACACTATTCTTTCATTTGAGCCTGGTCTCGTGAATAAGGTTGCTAATCTGTATGAATAAATATTAATATGACGCTCCTTCAAGCAATACAATCTTCCATCAAATTATTCAAAATGTAGTATGGTTTCCTTTTTATCTGTTTAAGAGTGGAAGTGCCTCTTGTGGGGCTTTGAACCCGAGAAAATTAAAAGCACAAGATGCCATGCTTCCATGGAGCAAAAATGTCGTGATGATATGAAAGACCTATACAAGGAAGGTGGACCATGCAGCAGCACTGAAGTACAGACAAAAGGTAAGTACGTCGCCTACTAAGTAGTCAAGAAAGCATATTGGAAAACACTGCGATACATAGTTCACCCGCCTCCCACGCGCCTCCTATTGTTGCTTGTAGGCGACGACATATTCGGGATACAGAGAAATTACCGCGCATTCGAAATGACACTGCGTCCAAGCATTTGAAAATGTGTCATGTTGTATGAGATTTGTTATAAAAATACGATGCTAACACTGTTGAAGTCATCAGGGATGAGCGAAGAACGCAGCAGGTTGAGTTACGTGGACACACATTATTTCGAAACGCGTTCTAGCCTAGGAGCAACGCGCCACGCGCACCTCAAGCACGCGCTGTCATGAGCTTCGCCTGGCCTTGTCTAGATGGCAGCATCTACAACATCTCCCAATGTAATCAAGCGAAGTTCGCTGCAGCAGGTGGCCTCACGCTCCTCCCGCTTCTGGTAAGCCCGTGGGAAGTGTCCTGGCAACGCGAACGAAGGCCTATAGCACAATCACTGTTACCGGCGTCTTCTGCGTTGTCGTGACCTCGGGAATATGGCACTACCTGCGTCCGGTTTCTGCGTTCAGTACCAGTGTCGGCGTTGACCCAATTAGATCAAGGCTCATCAGCTGGGGCTTGGACTGTCCCTTTGCTCTTCATATCTGTCATCCACACAGCATCTCCATAAAGAAGTTCTGGCAAGTCGCGGATTCCGTGAAGTGTGTCAAAGTCTTTCCTTTGACGTTTTTGGTATGCTTCCTCCGAATTCCGAAGGCTGTCTTGATCTGGCGATTCGGGTGTCAGCTTGGTGGAACAAAGAGGCAAGCCAGGATATCAGCCGATGACCCATGAGTAGTTCAGGAGGGCTACACCCAGTCTTCAAAGGTGTCCACCTGTAAGTTAGAAGTGTCAGGTAAGGGTCGTCGGTCTTCATGGACGTCTTGATGATCTTTACTGCAGCCTCAGCAAGTCCCCTACTTTGAGGCTAGTGAGGACTATGTGTAATGTGCTTAAAGCAGTAGTCTTGGGCGAAGAGTGAAAACTCAGTCGGCGAAAACTGCGAGCCATTGTCGGAAACCACTTCTTCGAGAACCCCGTGGCGTGCGAAAAATGACTTGCAGTGGTTGACGACAGCTGCGGAAGTGAGCTTTTCCAGACCAGCCAGTTCGGGGTATCTTGTGTAATAATCAGTAGCTATTAACCATCACTGGCTCTTGAAGTGAAAAACAGGTCCATTGCAATGCGTTGCCATTGTCTTTCAGGGAATTTGGAGCTTATTAGTAGCTTTTTCCTGAGGACACTTGTTTCAATGCATTGCTGACACCGCTTCACCAGGGACGAGACGTCAAATCTTATGGTGGACCACCAGACACAATCTCTGGATCAAGGAAGTGTCTTCGTTACGCCTGAATTTCCTTCATGCAAAAGTCGTAGGACTTCTTTTACATGCGAAGCATCTTATGCTGAGGGCTTTGTCCGTCCCGCGTCCGGCCACTTTCATGAAGTAGGGAAGCACCCACTATGCGAACCAGGCACTGTAGTACAATAAGGCTGTCAACCACCACTAGTCTCCAGAGTCATGGCCGAGAGCATAGAGGGGCTGCTTAGCAATGGCAAGGCAGGTAGTGTATGTTGCCCAAGTTGACTCCATTCCTTGATCTTGCTTGCATTTGCTTGCGGGGGCTTAGTCCATCCCTCCTTCCCGCGTCCCACAGCGCATCCGCGTCCCCTCTCTCTCCTCTCCTACGCTCACCCCCTTTCTCTCCTCTACGAATCCTCTACTCTGCGGAGCGGCGCCCGCGTCCCACGTCCTACACCCCTCCCCAGCGCATGCGCGTCCTCTCCCACCTCTCTCTCCTCTCCAACGCTCACCCCCTCACTCTCCTCGAGGAATCCTCTGCTCTACGGAGCGGCGCCCGAGTCCCACACCCCCCCCCCACAGCGCATGCGCGTCCCCCTCTCTCTCCTCGAGGTATCCTTTACTCTACGGAGCGGCGCCCGCGTTCCACATCCCCACAGCGCATGGGCGTCCTCTCCTCTCTTTCCTCTCCTACGCTCACCCCGTCTCTCCTCTAGGAATCCTCTACTCTACGGAGCGGCTCCCACAGCGCATGCTCGTCTCCTCCCCCCTCTCCTACGCTTCCCACGTTCTCTCCTCTAGGAATCCTCTACACAGCGGCGCGCACGACAGGTGGTGCGACAGCATCACCCTTTGCTGGGGGGCGCCATGATAGTTCCGCGGTATGAAAATGACGGAGCGCGCGCCTCCTTCCCTCTTGTGTGCAGCGCCGCGATGAGCGCCCGGGCCGCTGCCGCGAAAGCAGCGGCGACGTTTCTCCCGCTGAAGCTAACCGTCTCCCCGCTGCTTCGCATACAAACATACTTCCGTTCAGCGGGAGATGGGCAAGTTTTTTTTTTTGCAAGAGTCAGGAACGACAACTCGCGAAGCGTACAGGAGTAAATCATTATCCACAGTGAGCTGGTGTCGATGGTCATAGAAGGGTTTTAGGTCAAATTCTAAGTCTCTCTTGGAAGGCCATTCTTCTCGCACAGCAGAGGAAGTTGTGTGCAAACAGGGTCCGCTCGTTGATATGTCTTTAACCATTGAAGACAATGTTGCTTTATCAGTAGAGAGGTTGTCAAAGAGCACAGGAACACTTGCACGCTCTCACTGTCTCCCGTTTCTCGCAGAGGCGCTCTTGAAAGTTTTTCTGCGGCTAGAAGTTCTTTGCCGGGAACGTATGCAACCTCATATTGATATCGCATCATTCTCATCTTTAGCCTCTGTAGTCTGGGCGTCAAGCCGTCAAGGCTCTTCGAAGGGAAGATGGGAGCCAACGGTTTGTGAAACGGCTCCAGCTTGAACAGCTTGCCAACGAGGTAATCGCTAAATTTATTGCATGCCCAGACTAAAGCAAGAGCCTCTTTTTCGATCTGAGCGTAACGCTTCTCGGGTTCTGGGAGTGATCTTGAGGCATAAGCGATGACAGAACTTGCCATTTGTTTGCTTCTGCCGGATTAACGTTTCCACTCCGAAGGATGATGCGTCGGCGGTGACTACAGTTTCTTTTGATGGGTCGTAGACTCCAAGGACAGGCCGAGATGAAAGTACCGAATTCCACCTGTTGAATGCCTGCTCTTGTGAAGCACCCCAAGCAAATTCTTGCTACTTTGACACCAGGAGTGTGAGCGGTTGCAACATGTCAGAGAGATTGGGAACGACCCTCGCGAGGTATGTTGCTATTTCGAGAACTTTCTGCAGCTCGGTGCTGTTTTGGGGTCTCTCCATTTTCTGTATGGCTCCAAGCTTGCTTTTGTCGGGTCGTATTCCATCTTCATCGAGCCAGTGTCCAAGGAATGTAAGGCCTTGAATATTAAACTCCCACTTGCTGTCGTTCAGTCTGACTCCAGCCTTTGTGATTGCCTGCAGCACGTTTCAAAGTGTCTCGTTGTGCTAATGTCTGTTCAAACCCCAGATGAGAATGTCGTCCATGTGACTGACAAGTCGACTGATGCCTTGTAATAAGTACGCCATCTGTGTCTGGAAGTGTTCAGGAGCTGACGCAATGGCAAATGGTAGTTGGTTGAAGTAGAAGCGCCCAAAAGTTGAGATGAAGGGGCTGAGTTTCTTTGATTTTTCACAAAGTGGAATTTGCCAAAACCCGGAGTTGGCATCGAGTTTGGCATCGAATAGGATGTCATTCTCTGAGAACGTGGCGGTTCAACTCTGTGAAATCGACGCAAATTCTCACGTCTCCGGAAGGATTTGGGACGACTACCATTGGTGTGCACCACTTGGTCGGCTCATCCACAGGTGATATGACCATTGGTCGGCAAAATCATTCAGGACTCACTCAGAGTCACTCAGACTCAGATCGGGCTGTGCCCTGGAGTGTGAGGCCCATATTCACAAACGCTCCTCGACGCGACACTCGCCCTCAAGGGATCTTTGAGACTTGTGGGGTTGCAGAAATCGCCACTCGGAACAGTCCTCAAGGATCCCATGAGGTCGAGTTTTGAGTCGAGGGGCGTTTGTGAATACGGGCCTGAGTGAGTTCGGTCGAGTAATATTTTGGTAAGTTGGAGCCCGTGTGAGCCCAGCTGTGGAAAATTTCAGTGAGTCTGCGTCGGAGTGAGTCCGGTTGAGGCAAGTATTGGCGAGTCTGAGTATGAGTAGTGTATAAGCTCGAAATATATCTCTTGAGTGAGTCTGAGTGAGCTCCACCTTTTATCGCCGACCTATGATCGTATACAGTCCTATTCAGCATTACTATCAGCATTATATCATCTTACGTTTATAATCAAGTCTATTTGCACCTGTCTCAAAGCACTACCTCAACATTTATTCACACGAGGCAAGAGTTAAGGGGAGGGCGGTGCCATAAGCTCCACCTGCGAACTCTGTCATAGGAAGTTCTTGATAAAAATATCTCGTGTGAGTTGCCTATTTCTTCAGCATGTTGTTCAAGAATTGGAACCACTGATAGCTTGTTTTTGAAGGTACAATATCAAAAGGCGTATTCTACAAGCACAGATTGTGTGAGATATAACCCTTAAACGCCCATAAGGTATCTATTGTAAATGCTGATGCAAGATTCTTTGAAAACATTATTTATTATCCAAAGAACACCATGCAACGTCAAATTTTTCCTTATACCACTCTAAATTAAAATTATTATGGTGGGAATATACTTCCCTATGGGCCTTTGGCAGAACCGCACCAGTGGGGGAACTTTCAAAGCAGGTTACGACATGAACGTCAACATTGCACGTAGGGCAAATAATCTTCGACCTCTTGTCATTTGTTCACTTAAACGACACGAACAATGTTCGAAAGTTCGTGGACATCTAGGAAAATATAGTACAGGTGAAAGCGGCACTTGGTCTAGTACACCTAAGGTTTTTTCGGTCACCCTGGAAGGCCTTGAGGGTGCGTGCGTTGCTGTCTTTTATTTTCAACGGTATACATGCAAACATTGGCCCAGGAGCCAACGCCTTGCTTTGCAGTGGTATGGTCAATGTGTGTTACACCCCCCATTCGGGTGAGCAAATATGCACAATAGCTCATCCTCGTCATCATCTTCCTGGCTCTCACAAAAGTTGTTTACATCATCAGGTAAAGAAAAACGCATATCTAGTGCTTCTTCAACTGTCGAGCGCATTTTCTTTTAGAGAAAGAGAAAAATCGCATCCTGTGCATTGACACCGTGAAAGGCCCTACGGGCCTTTCACGGTGTCATATTCCCACTTCACAATTACAATTCAAATGTCAATAACTTTAGTTACTCGTTAAATAAGGATCTCAAAGTGGACCAGATAATAGCCCTACACTTGAGGCATTCATTAAATGTATTTACTGACCTTTCTCACTGCGGCAAATACATTTATGTATGAATTATCGCAGCTGGTGGAAACCCGCGCGACGAGCTCCCGCTCAGAAAGAAAAGTGTTGGTGGCTCCAACAGAAACTGAGGCACCTCGTAACTGCTTGCGTTGGAGTCGCTAAAATTTTTTCCAGTTGATTCTCAAACATCACTTCAGATGTAGCAACTGTCTCAGGGCGGAAGACTTGGGAGTATTGCAGATACAGGCTTGTAAATTTGGTGGGAAATATGTTCCCTACGGGCGCTTAAGGGTTAAACAGCATTAACACCGGGATCGAAAAGGCTGATTTTATGCTAACGGAGTCATGAGTGGACCCAATCAAGTTCACTCAGACTCAGGTCAAGCCATGAGTGGAAGTCTGATTGAGTCCAGTTGGTTAATATGTTGGTGAGATTGAGTCCGAATGAGTCCGCTTGACAAAAAGTTTAGTGAATGTGAGTCCGAATGAGTACGATTAAGGAAAAGTTTGGTTAGGTGAGTACGAGTGAACCTTAAGAGCAAGATATATTGCTTTAGTGAGTCTGAGTCAGGTCCAATTGTTTGGCGACCAATGGATATGGGCCTCGGGGGAGCTGAGTGCGAAAGATTTTACTCCTAGTTGAAGTTGAATTCTGTGTTTTTAGAGAAGCTTGCCCAGTCCTTGGAACACCACTCGAAATTCTTCTTTGAGGTTCACTTTGTCGGCAACGGCGCTTACAAATGTCAGCATCTGTAGCTTTTTGATGGCTGGCTTGCCTTGCAACAGAGTGCAGATCTGGTCTAGGACGTAGATATCTTGATTAGTCGCGCGGTTGCGGTAGATGAGCTCGAGTTGCGCCACTCCTGCGGATGGAAGAAGCTTTCCATCTGGACCATACAGCTGACGAGCAGGAGCTGAGAGAAGCGGTCTGTCCTTGAGCGTCGAATACCTGCGTCGGGAGGACGGTTTCGTCGGCACAAGTGTCAAATTTCAAGTGTACTGGCTGGCTTTGAACCAAGACTGTTGCTTCCCAGTTTCCAGCATCCGTCATCTTGTCTGCTCCAAGGAATGCTGATTCTAAAGTTGCGATCTCGGTTTCGACAAAATCGAGGAGTAGCGACATGCATACACAGACATAGTGACCTTTCCTCCGGCAATCCCTGCCGACATCTGAGCTTGCTGGGCTGGGTACGAGAGTGGCGCTCTTGACCACACCAAGGGTGCGGTTTCTGGCGGCTTCCTTGCCCCGCGTGGATAACTGCCGCTTTTACCTTGCATTGAGGCACGCCGACTGGTTTGTGCACCGGATGCCACTTTGTTTACAGATGGCACCTCCTGGTGGAGCTCCGCTTGTAGCTGACGGACACTCTTGATCTGGCGGACAGAATCGACAGCCTTTTGTAGCGTGAGGTTTGCGTCGAGCAGTTAGCTGGCAGATAGTTGCTGGTCTTTGATTCCATCCATAAGGTGGTCAGGCGCCAACTCCTCTCGAAGAGCCCCGAATTCCCAATCTTTCGAAAGCTTGCGGAGCGCAGTGACGAAATCTTCGGCCGTCTAACCATACTGTTGCACTCTGGTGTTGGATCTGGCTAGTTCGAAGATTACGTTGCGCCGCGGAACAAAATACTCGTCGAACTGCTCCATGACTGCGCCGAATTTCTTGGAGTTCTGTTCGGATAAAGCGAAGGTAGCATAGATTTCCTCGACTTGCTCGCCCGTGATGTAGAGTAGCGCGTCTCCTTGGTGTTGCTCGGGCTTCACGCACAAGCCTGGTGAGGCTGGGAAACGTTCAAAGCGCTGTTTTCATTTCGGCCACTCGTTAGGCGACGAAAAGTTGAAGGCGTCGGGCTGTTGAATAACGGACGACGCCATGTCCTCTAACTTTAGAAGGTCGCTCTAGAGTTCCAAGAGTATGCGTATAGGGAGCAGCTTACCGACGTTTTCTCGCCTGCGGCGTCGTTCGAAGGGACGATAGCTAGATGCCGATGTCGACTGGTAGCACATGTTCTTCTGACACCATGATGAAATTGTCAGGGACGAGCGAAGGAGATAGTAGGGTGAGTTACGTGGACACACGCTTATTCGAAGCACCTTCTAGCCTAGGAGCCACGCACCAACGCTCATCTCGAGCACTCGTTCTCACGAGCTTCGCCTGGTTTTGCCTGCATATCACTTCTCTATTTTTTGTATTTCCCCTTTCCTTACACACTTGTGACATAATGTCTGAAGATTACCAGCTAGGTGGTGACAAAGTTAAAATGAGGTCTTCCTACAGTTCTAAGTAAAGTATCATATACATTCAGATGTCAGCAAGGGACCTGTTTAAGCTCGACATAATTTGTCTGCCGGAAGCAGAATTGATGATCATCATTAACCAGGACGTTCTCTCTTTGTCCTCTCTATCATCGTCGTCGTCTTTATCTTCTGCTTCGCTTCGAGAACACGTACACCGATTTCTTCGGCTCAGGATGCCATGCCCTGATGGGCGAGAGAACGAGTAAAGAGAAAGATAAAGAAAGAAAGTAAAAGTGAGAGAGGGAGAAAGAAAGAAACCAATACACAGAAGAAGAAACAGCATATAACATTGGCGAGGCAGGATTCGTGCACGTGTTCTCACGACCAGAATGCAAGCAGCGTAACCACTCTACTATCCCGGCACGCTCGCAGATGATAGCAAAGTCTTGTAAGGTATAGTATAACAGAAGGGCGGGAAAGAGAAGTGAGTGCAAATAGTAGAGGTTTGAGAATTGAGAGGAAGAAAAGGAGGTGGGAAGAGTAAAGCGTTGTAAAGAACGGTTAAGGAAGGGAGAAATAGTTAGAAAGAAGGCCAGAAAAAGAAAGAGAGAAAGAGTCAGTGAAAATGGAGAAAGATATAGAGACAGGGAATGCGAAAAATAAAGGCCACTGCGCACTAGGGGTACCAAGTCTGAAGAAAGTCAAATCAATTTGTTCCTCTACAGTGTAAAATTTAGAGAACAATGGCTTTGTCTTGTGCACCGATTAACGGCTGTTGCGATTATCGCATTAGCTATTCAAGTCCCCATTAGCCATGGCATCTAAACTGCTTTTTAACCAGTAGTAATAATTCAGAGATAATCAAATGTTGCATTCAGGAGCATATAGAAAAAGTTACAAATGTATACGCAACTGGAAACAACTCATCCCAAACTGCATAGATCAGCTTCATATCAAGCATTTTCTCACTTTATGTAGAAAGTTCCCATCGCTTGGCTATCAAATCGAACGAGCACTTATCCTCCGAGTTACTTCGCAAGGATGGGCAGTGGCAGTTTACCAGACATAATCAGGGACATCCTTGGAAGGATTCTTCATGTAAATTATTCGTAATAGTGCCGGGTATTACGAAACTATGGCAGATACCAAGTAATCCACACTAAAGTTGCTAAATTGTCTTGCCATAAAGGCGACATTGTTGTCGGTGCCGTTTAGTTACGTAGATGAGCGACCCTAGCGTGTTTGGCGACATCATTACCAGCGAAGCACAGAATGATACAATAACTTCGTTAGCGAATTCCAATAAATGACGAATGTGGTAGCAACATGACAAGTTATCTTTTGGTAAACATCAAAAGTGGCTCATAATTCACATTGCCACGGATATACGACGAATAATTTAAAAGGAACCTATATGACAAATTTTTATTGCATAAAGAGAATCACACCCCTGGATCGTCAGAATAGTATTCTCAGTGGATTCATTTCAGAAAGAATTACGCTGACTTCATATAATGTTCGTCGCCAATGGTAATGTTTGCTGATCTCGTTACTATTGTAGTTATGCTGCTTATATGCGCTTATTTTAGCATATTTCTTGGTTTTTGATAGGTTACCTGAGTTACTCGATGCACTGTAATTTTAAATCACTCAGTTCAGTTCAGGCGCGCTTTGATAAAGAAAATATGAGACATACGCACCAGCTGAATAAAAGAGACACACATAAATCTCCGCATTTGATCAAACATAAGGCACCGACTTTCGTGTTCAGAGAGCAACAATTTAGAATAAGAACAGGACGTTTAATTTGATTCACTTGTTTTTAATGTGCAAATCATGAAGTCTTTATATAAAATATAGCTCGTCGATGTAGCCATAAACATCTTCGTTAAGAAAGACTTTACTGTTTGAAAGTGATCCCACCTCCTGATCAGAAGCAAGCAGAGAAAGACCGACCTTTAAAACCGGAAGCAATATCAGCCGATGTTGTTCGGCAGGTGAGTACCATATGAACTCGTGGCCAACTCTCAAAATACATTTTTCTGAGCGACCACAGTTTTTAAGAAAAATAAATATAATTAGCGTAAGACACTCCCATCTATACCTACATTATTTACAGGCATTCTGTAAAAGCGGAAATATCCGAAAGTAGCGTTTTTCAATTCACCCGCATCTGTGTGATGTTGGCTACATTCAAATAACAAAATGGTGTGATATAAAAACTTAAAAGAACTCCTGATTATGTTGAGATAGGTTGAACGACCACGAGAGAGTGCCTATGAAAGGCTGAAACACTTTCTCCTCCTCGTTTAAACTATCCCACTCGGTGTTTTCACGTATCGACACTCATCATGACTTTCGAGTTACTGATCATGTTGGGATTCGTAAACTAATGCACTATGTCTAAGAGAACCATTTTAACCTTGTTGTGCCAGTAATCTTCGGTACACGAATAATTTTCTTTGAATCTAGCGCATTATAGAAAACAACAGCAGTCATCCAAAATATTTGTGAAAATTTAACAACAAATTTTATTAGTAATTCTGAGCCCAAATAGTTCTTAAAAGTACTAGTTTTGCTACAAGACCGAAGCAATGAACCATGTGTCAAAAAATTATTAAGCTACATGAAATCCGACTAACAGCTCCATTAGCGTGCGAATTGGCACAACTCAACATAGTGAAATCTCTGTTTGAGCTAGTTGGTACCGGTTCATAAATGAGAAAACTGTTAGGCGAATTTGAACTAGGACACATAACACAAAATAGGCGGACGCCACATGCAACACATTTTATTCCAGCGTGAAAAGAAGATTTTATAGCACAGGCAAACCAGAGGCTGTTGTGCACACGCATCACAGATGCCGTAACGACCAAAGGACGGCAACTTGTTGCTAAGAAAACTAATCTCTTTATCCTGAAGTGATGATGAAGCCGTACTGAGGCAGGCGTAGCCCCATTGCCTTATGTAAAAGGCCTCGATTACTTCTCTCACAGTTTTTTTTATTTTGTTCTGCCTACAATGTTTGCTCGAGTGAACTTGCGGTAGCATCCAAGCACCTTGTAATGCGTTGCCATCTCGCTGCCGTAACCACATATTACATCCAGACGGTGGTCTCTGGCCCTATCGCTAAACACTGCCTGGTTTGGCCTATATATTCTTTTCCGCAATTTAATGGAATAACGTACACAACCTCCGACACGCACTCAGTAAATACAGTTGCACGCTTCTACTACACATCTTCTACTACACATCTTCTACTACACATCTTCTTCTACTACACATCTTCTACTTTCGGCTCATCATGGCGAGCACAGTAGGTAGTTTACCCGGTGCTGACAGTGTGACGCGGAAACAATGACGGCATGCTATCTTTTGAGATTGTGCAGTATAGCATGAACATAACGGACCATTTGCACAGGCATCTTTTCTTCTTTTGCTTCTTCTTTGGGCATCATCTATGTGTGTCATCTTCTTCAAGGTGGTCTTACAAGTGCTAGGAATCATATCTAAAGCTTCCCGTATCCGGCAGAACTGTGCTCTGACGCTGGCTGTCACTTGATGAACGTAGGACTTCTTTATAACTTTCGAATAAGCATTTTGATAAGGTAATAGACCTTTCTTGCTGCGGGCATTGTTCGCCCAACAAATGTACGCACCCGGAGTGAATGAAAATTTGACCTCCAACAATTGTTATGCACCTTCTTTCAGCAGTTAAGATCTGAATCTTAGCCCTTAAGCTGTTTCAAGTGGACTGGAGTAAGAAAACTTTATGTCCTGCAGGACGCGCGTAGCGCGTTGCGTGTGTCTCCCACGTAGGGATCGACAGGGAATACCTGCACCCGCACCGTGGGCCTGCTGGACGGCCTTTCTTGAAGAAAAACAAATAAAACATCACTTGCGACTGCGTTAAGCTCCTGAATGGACGAACTAATAAAAACTATAATATCGTGGACGTAACGGTATACCTTGACCACGGCACCGTTACAGAGCCGGCTGGAAGCGCGTTTATCATTACGAGAGAGGAACACACCACTTAGTACCGGACCTAACAAAAAACCAATGCAAATCCCTGATCGTTGAACGGAAAGGTTGTCATAGGCGACAGATGTCTGAGATAGGTAAAATTGTTAGAGGGATAAAGACCTGTCATGTAAATGCCCGACTGGTCCTTAAAGCGCTAGGCGTACGATCTCTGCAGTAAGAAATGTCTATCACCTTGCCGAAGTGCTCATTCGAAAGTTATAAAAAGGAGCATTGGGAGTGCGGGTCGTTGGGCCCGAAGTTCACCAAGGATGAGTGGGACGCACTCCTGTGAAGTCCCAAGTACGAAGACCAAATCCTGGCCGTCCAGCGTGCCCGTGATCGGGCCCGCAAGCTAGACCTGTCGGTCCCATCGTGGGATTAGCCAGGTGCGCGTTTTATCGCGTTTTGCTGGACCAAATAAATGTTGATTCACTCACTCACTCACTCACTCGGTCACGTGCTTAAAAGCCGCTCTTCAAAAATCCTGCGTTCATGAAGTGATAGGTAGCATCAGAGCACAGCTCAGCCGGATAAGAGGAGCTGGATAGCCTTGAGATTCGATTTCTATTTGTGAGACCGTCTTGAAGCAGACGACACACACATGTCCAGAAAAGGAAGAAAAGAAAAGACGCCGGTGTAAGTGGTTTCTTATATTCATGGTATAACGCCCAATCTCATAAAGATAGCATCGCGCCATGGTTTCGGGGACGCAATGTCAGTGCTATGTAAACTCTCTGCTGTCTTCGTCATGATGAGCAGGAAGGAGAACAGTATATGTTCCACAAAGTATGGAACTGTATTTACTGAATGAGCGTCGGTATTTGTGTACCTTATTCCATTAAGCTGCGTTAGAGATATACAGGACAAACCGGGCAGTGTTTTAACGCTAGGGCCGTACCACACCATCTTAATGTACAAAATTGTTCCGGCAGCCTTATGGCATGCATTGCAAGGTACATGTACATGCTACCCGAAATTCGCTGAAGCAAAGCATATAGGTAGAGCATAAGAAGAAACAGAGCGAGAAGTAATCGAGGTGTATTACTTAAGGCATATTGGTGACGGCGGCATCAGATCGGTTGCACTGTCACTTCATGATAGAAAAGATTAGTTTTCTCAGCCACACTTTGCGATTTCTTGATTATTAAGCAAAATGTGATGTGCGCGCACATCAACATGATATTTGCCTGTGCTAACACTTCCTTTCCACCGTACAATAAAATTAGTTGAAAGTGGCGCCTCTCCTCATTCCAATTCCGCTAAAATGTGTCATCAGTTACCAACACAGCACTGGCGCATGGAAATGCAGCCGCTGCAGCAAGCGAAGCGACCTTCGTGCGGTCTCTCACATCATCGCAAACTGACCTGTTCTAGGAAAAGCATGTTCTGCTGATCCCTCTCAAGACAAAGCGCATACGACCACTCCTGACTACTTAAAATGCGCAGATATCTCCTCAAGATACCCTGGTCAACAGGGCCTCAACCCCCCGCCCCTCCCTCCCGCATAAACACACCTACGGGACACCACATTGCGATAAAACGCAGACGACGCTCGTCCTGTGCACATGTGGCGCTATCGTCAGCTTTTATTTCACACTTTTACAGGTGCATATAATTTACGACGCGTGGCGGCGATGTCATCTCCCTTCTACTTTATACGATACCTTACGGCGAAGCAGATTCACCCTTTAAGAATGTGCCTGCAGCCGTTCATGTAACTGTTTTCTCCATGAATCCGCGCTAACAAGCCTGAAACTTCATTTAGCTTAGGTACACTTGTCGTCATGCGCTGCTGGAGACAAGCGATATAGTAGACAAAATGCTCGCATGAAACAGAGTACAGAGCCGGCCATAACTCGTGTGCTGAAGCTCATCACAAGTCTAAGCTCATTCGAAAGTATAAATGCCCTTTTTAACGGGGATATATCAACAATCTGCTCAGGCCGGTAGAAATCCAACAACAATTTATGCCTCTCCAACGCCTGCCACTACATGCTCACAAAACGGGTTGTACTAGAAGACACAGTAAAAAGCCATGATTATTTGTTAGGCATGTCAGTTAGGAGTGGCCAATGGGTTTCTATGTAAAATCGGAACACTTGCAACTCAGTTGTAATTTAAGCCTGGGAGAGGTGTGTACTGCTATGAAAGAAAACTTGAGTGATCTCACCAATCGGGAGACTCTTAGTGCTTCCGATCATATTGCAGGCAAGGCCAGTTTTCCTTCTCGGCATTCCGTACACCAGTGTGGTTTAGTTACTGAGAAATACAGTGTGTGTCATTGTCGTCGATGTATTATTACATGAGAGAATTTCGCACAAAGCATATCACAAATCAATTGAACCTCGACGTAGCTGTCAAACTGGTTAATTCAACGTTCACTGACGAAGGTTTTTTTTTTTTTTTGTTCTCTGTAATTTCTTCTACGTTTAACTCATAGCCACTAAACTACAGCGCAAATGTAGATATAATCTCCAATACTCTTTCCTTGGCTACTGCCGAAAATCGCCGATCTAGCAGAGGTACAACACGTCGTCAATTTCCGTCGCATTGAAACTTGGAGAGGAGCCAGTTGGGGGGGGGATGGACGGTGAAGTAACTGCGTGCCCCCATCAGGAAATCCGCACTGCGATCAGTTCGGCGTGCACGCTCACGGGAGGGCACGTGCATCTTTCCTGCAATCAGCCGACGGCGTAAACCGTAGAACGTCTTGTGTTATGCGTTGAGGTCATAGCCAAGTTTGCGTTGAAGCCATAGATAGCATGAATGTCACCAGTTTTGCTGCAACAACAGCATTTCCCTGCGCTAGCATTTTCGTTAAGTTACGCTAAAACTGAATGGAAAGAAGTGATCTGCCAGCCTCATTTCGTTTAACATTCCAATTTGTTCTACCTTGGGAGCCTTAGAGAACACTCCCAGAAGCACTGGACGATTGAAAAGTGGGAGATATAATTTAGAAGTAAACTGTTTTTTGTAAAGTGAAGCCCATTCAGTCTGTACTTAACTGCGCATTGAAGACCAATGTAACGTAAAGCTGTTTTTTCCTAATGTGCGCACTCTGATACTGGTAAAAACCACTAGAAATCTGATAAAAACACTGCAGTAGGACATGTCGCTAACGACCACATTCAAAGTGGACTTATTCTCGTCAATTTAGCAAATGTTTTGGCAAAGACAAATCATCTTGTCGAAGCGTGTCCTCCAACGCCATTCTCCGTTTAAGGATTCCACACCACATAAAACATCTGTGTTTCCATTCATGCTTACCGATGCGATACATACTGGCTTAACAGCGCATTCATCTCGTTTTTCATGTTTCGCGGAGCACTTAGTCGTTTCTGACTGAATTAGTGCTACTGTCACGCAGTTTCTTCGGAACGCAGGAATTATTCACCTACAGATGATGGACGAGACAGACTGGATGCTAACAGACTGCGAGTGCATAAGTTCTAAATTTATGGCCGAGACTCTAGAAGGATCCGAGCGCACTATAGGGTGCTACTTGTTGACTGAAATGTACGTACAATTCTTTATTATTTAGAAAAAGGAAAGAAAAAAAAGAACTGGGGAGGAGAGAAGCATGTAGGGAAGGGTATTTCAGCTCCACTAATGTGAAACCAGGGGAGGGGCGAACCATGCAGTGTTTTGAGAGAGATTTCATTAACGAGGCACTAGTGATGCCAAGCCCGAAACCGGGCATATAGGGAAGAGTGTTTCCGCTCCACTCACATCATCGAAAAGCAGCGCCGGAATGCAGCTTGCCCTAAGGTGGTGCTTCTTTGCTACATGCCCGGTTTCAGTTCCCTGCGGCATGTAGGGAAGGTTTTTTCACCTCCGCTAGTGTTGTCGGCTATTTGTTGGGCTAACTCTGGCCTCATTCATTTTTATTGCGATATTGCGATATATGGACATGCTCGGCTGCCTTTGGCCGTCGCCTTCATGTCGCGTATATATATATATATATATATATATATATATATATATATATATATATATATATATAATGTATATATATATATATGTGTGTGTGTGTGTGTGTGTGTGTGTGTTTGTGTGTGTGTAGAAGAAGGTGTCCTGGGACCAGTAGAACCAATACTACGAAGTAGAGGACGTGCAAAACGAAAAGTTTGTTTTATTTTTCCAACGTTTCAGCCAGGGCCCGGCCTTCATCAGGTTTTTTCGCTGATGAAGGCCGGGCCCTCGACCTCACTCTCCGTAGCGCTCGGCGCGCAACCACTAGGTAACAGGAGCAACGTACGTCAGTTCGCTATCGGAAAGCTATTTATGTACACCATATACCACTGGCGGTCTTCAGAGCTCGTCGATTTCAGCGCGTTTTCGTCATAACTAGCGAGATGGCGTGGAGGTGGCACGGAGTGCGCGTTATAAAGGTCGTCGCGCCTCCATGGGGCGTGGCCGCGGGTGTCCGCGCGCTTATCGTGTGATCGGGGCGCTTTTTACGTGTTGTGCTTCCACCGCAAGTTTGCTATGAAGTTGCAGTGGTTAAAGAGTGCACGAAGGTAATTTCGCTCGCCGCAGCGCCCGCGTTTACGAAAGGAGCGCGTTGCTCACACCCGAAGTAACAATTGTGGCAGTTGTGCGCGCTCGTCCTGTCCATACTTGTGCGGTAATTTCGTGCGTCTTTCTTGGTGTTAGAGCAGCGCGCTTTAGGTGTCGAGCTGTGACAGTTAGTTCGCGCTCGTCCCGTGCATGCTCATTTCCTGCGTTCTTTCTGCATGAGGTGCGCGCAGCAAGTTTCGAGTTACTTGCCGGTCTTCGCGTGACATTACAATTTGTTGCGGTAGCATTCATTCCTTCGCCCCCTGTGGTGAAACAATGCACAATGAAGGCTCAAGTACCACTGTGAAGGCACGTTTCACTTTCGTGTTATACCGATTCCTTTGACAGAGGGATCAGCCATGTTCTTTTATTCAATCAAATGTTAGTTTTTTCTGTCAATTCTATTATTTAAATCATTGTTACTTCGCATTTAGCTCATTTTGAACATTCCTAGCCTTGCATTCGTATGTATTGTGCCCTATACTGTGAACGGATGTGACACTCATGCGTGGAGGACAAAGCGGGTCCCTAAAGTGTCGCGCACTTTGAAACAATCATGCGTGAGGGAGTAATACGGCGAAATGTTTTAGTACGTGCTATTACGGGCGAGCAGGAAAGTTTAGCACTTGATTGTAAATCGTCTGCGATATGCAGTTGGCTGGTGTGTCCTTTAGCGATTACACAGAGACGTTGCATTTGAGTACACTAGGACCCACTTATAACAATCCCGGTTTCTACAAAATTGTCGGCTATAACAATGAGGAGCTGCTGCACCGTCATAATTTGCATATTTCCTACGGTTAAATAACCCGCTTAGAGCAATGCGTACATGCTGCATTATCGGTTATAACAATGAATTCTGGTTGTTGAGTGTCCGTACCAAAACGTAATCCTTGAAAAGTAATCCTTGAAAAGAAAGAAGAAAACGAGAAAATCCAGGTGCTGAACCCCCCCCCTCCCCCCGCAACCCCAACGCCCCACAGCGCGCCTTCGAATTCGCGGTATGCTATACCGCACACCGTTTTGGCATTGCGGCAAAGCTGACTTTTGAAATCCGCTACGGTGCGGTAGTGGCAGTGGCTTCTGTTCATACACATTCAGACATGTATTTGAGTAAAAAGTTGAGGCTTTGAAGAGTTTGCGCATCCGAAACTTCAGGCGTTATCCTACATTGGCTCTAGGTGGCTCGTGGTTGTCCCGTGAAAGAGCCCAAATTTTCAAGCATGTCAGAAAAATCGGCAGCTTTGTCATCCTTATCACTGATGTGTTGGCATATCTCATCTGATATTATAGTTTCCTCGCAACAGCCTGCCATCCCCATATTTAGCTTTTTTCGTGGAACTCATTTAGAGCCATGATCGGTTATAAAAGTGAAATTTTTGTGGCACTTGAGTACTGTTATAAGTGGGTTCTACGGTGTTAATGTTCATTGAGAATTTGTTGCGCTAGACTATACGTACGTTCTAAAACTAGGTTTTCTTTTATATCTTCAGAACTGTTATGGGACCACGCAGACAAAGGTGGGTGTACTTAAATTTTATATGATTGCTTTGTGATAACAAAATATCATTGAATATGGCGTGTTCACGACCCACAGTGACATCAGGTTTGAAATGGAGAGAGTGTTATGCTAGGTGGTCTACGTGGAATAGATTTTTTTTATATGTTCTGTTTCTTCTCCATTCACCTCTATTTGGTTCATCTTTATTTGTAAGATTTGTATTTTGCTAGTTCCGTCGTGTCGCTCGAAGACAAGATGGCCTGTTTTAGGGCTCAAACTCAACCGAAAAATAAGTTCGTCAGGCCGTAGTGGAAAGATCGGGTTTAACAATTACAGCTAGGGTCTCAAGAAGTGCGAATAAATAAAGTAGTTTCTTTTTTATCTCGTTACCTTCAGTATAAAACTGGGTAACACAAATACAAGGCCATGCTCGGCAACAACATTCAATAGCGAAGAACAATCTTCGCAGGTGTGATAGGAGATTCTACCGCGAAAGGAATATTAGTGGCTTATTCAGAATGTAAATAATGCCTTTGTAAAGCGGTACATCACTATAGTAACAGTTTGAAGAAACTTTACTGTATGACAGCACTAAACAACCGTTAGACGTAGACATCTGGTATTCAAGAGACATTTCTGCGCTATACAGCCTAGATATTGCCACGCGCTATTCTTATTTTCACTTTTGTTGTATTCAGTTTTCGCCCACAAAGACCGTCAGCAAAGCTCAGCTCAAACCGCGCCTTATTGTTCTGGAACCTTCGCGATTATTGTAGATCGTTGTGTTAAGATTGCGCGCAAGACGCGACCACTCGAGATTATTCCAGAGCTTGCGCGATGACCAGTGATAAGGCTAGAATGTTCGACGCGTGATGCATAAAAGCCGGCGCGCTCCAACGATGTTCAGTTTGATCGACGGCCGACGCTCTGTTCGCCGCTATCAGTGCCAGCGTGTATTGCTGTAATCTTACTTTCCGTTTACCGGCCACAAGTTCGGCCTAATAAACAGTTTCATCTTAAACACGTCGCCTGCTGCCTTCGTCGACGTCACACCCACGTGACAATATGAACGGTATGCGTATGAGAGTTGCTCAAAATATTTTTGAGTATGTTGGAGCGACATCCTCTATAAACATCGACCTGTAAGACACGCTGTTTAAGCAAGCTGAATTCCGTTATGTTCATCGAATAGTGCGCGCCGTAAATGTTTATAGCGTGAATCTTCAATTATGTAATGGTATGTACTCACAAGAGACCGACATGACGCAAAACGGCTGGTAAGGGGATTACGGCCACGTTAAGGAGGGGTCACGTCAATTTCTGCAAGTACGTTTTGAATATGTGTATTGGTTTCATAACTGCGGCTGATTGTCAAGAACACTATTCATTTATAAAAATAACTATATGTAGTGAAGGCGATGTAGAAATTTTTGAGTCGCATTTCATATTGACGTTTTCACTGTGTAATCAAAGCATAAAATATTGAATTTCCGTTATCGCCAATATTGTGGTTCATGAGATGGCCTCAACTTTAAAACAAACATACTACAAAGTTTCATAAGAATGCAGATGCATTCGTAGTGCATCCACATGAAAATCAGTATCACATAAAACAGATTTAACCTGAACTCAAGAGGGTGACATGGCTTAGTCAATTCAAGATAAGATTTCTATTTACCTGCTCATACATTCACAATACGGGAAACAAACATCACCCCTACTATTTCACAACGAAGACACTCTGAGAAGTCGTCTAGCACTGATTAAAAAGCACTCGACCGTTGTCCGTGCATCCCTGGTCCTCAACAATCATGCAAAAGCAATCGATATGTAACTGCGGGTGCTGGTCGAACGACGCGCTGCACTATGGTAGCGCTAATATGCGGCTCTGTCACTGAGGTTTTCGGCTTGGCGCTTTCTTCAAACGTCCTCGAACAAAGCATAGTGGCCAATTTGCGGTTGATATTTAAAAAAAATTGTTTGCACGCCTGTGACTTCACACATTAAACTGACGTCATTCTGAAAGAAACCATTTCGTCAAACGCACAAGTTGATATTTGGATACTACGTTGCAATTGTACGTGGCTTGATACCATATCAACTGGGATTCCCGTTCGTAACCTACGACTTCAACATGGCAGAACACTAGCCGACCGGTTACTGCGATGCTGCCCAAGGTGTGCTCGGCTGTTCATCATAGGCGGAAAGCTGTATTATACATTCACAGCCGTTCCATTTTATCTAACAGAGAGGCTTGGTTTGATGCACAGGACGCTAGAAGAATCACTCGGTTACTGTGATGTTATGTTGTCAGGGTCGTCACTCCGCAGAGCGTGTGACGCGTTAAAGATGGAGGAGTGGTGGCCAAAATCACAAGGCAGTTATAATGGACGGCACACTCTCCCGAAATACATACAGGAACAACGTACAACCAGTCGATCGTCCCACGTGGCAGTGCTAGAGTCCGGGAAGTTGTGGGCTGGTAGAGTACCGGCGGTGGCGTAGTCGCCTTCAGGTAGGCGTCCAGCGTGGGAGTGATGTAGAAGCAGCAGGGATTCTGGAGCGAGTGAGAAACCCACCACTTGGTAGTCAGTAGCCACGATTGTTGGTAGGAGCATAAGCGTGCGCAGGGTTCCCCTTCAGGGGGAGGGGGGGGCAAGGTTCGTTGCAGCGCCCCCCTCCCCTATGAAGTCAATGTATAGGGCCGACTTCGCCCCCCCCCCCCTCCCTAGGTAACTTGGGGGGGGGGGCGGCCGCTCCCTATGCCCCCCCTCGTGCGCACGCCTATGGGTAGGAGTGTAGGTCTCGTCAGCGCCAGGCCAAGACCTTGCCACGCTCGCCGTGCCGAAGGCGGAAGGAAGCCTGGAGCCTTGAATCTCGCACGTAGGTACGCGTTTTCCAATAGCAGCAGGCCGCGTACCAGCTTTTGTGAGGCGAGGTACGGCAGCTGCTCACTGTCCCAAAAAGAGGCGCCTGTGAGCGAGAACCTCGCGTGTGGATGCGGGTTCATTATCCCTCCAGCCCTTTCTGACCACGTTCCAAACTGTCTCGCCTGCGCGGGTCCTTGCTTTTTGTTTGTTTGTTTGTTTGTTTGTCTGAAGCACGAGCTTTTTCTTTCTTCTATTCTTCCAGCGGTCACCTGCTCCATCGTCTGCTCTTGCTGGCTCGCTTTTACGTGCTTCTTCACCGTTACATAGGAGGCCCTTATTATACTATAGCGAAAACAAGCATTTCACTTATGTTCCATGCAGGTGACCTTATGTATCGGCGGGCTCACGTACCACGACAACATTACAAAAATATTTAGGCATTACGGCGATTTAAGCGAACTGGAAGATAGCTTCCATCATTTCACTTGACCGATGTTCATCAACAGAGAGAAGTGACACCTATTTTGCGCCTATATTCCTTCTAAGAAAGGGGAGGAAATTCGGTGTGAATGGAACAGGAACGCTCAGAGGGGAGGATGTAGTGATGTAGACAGAGGAAATGACAAAGGAGACCCGTGAATCAGGAGCGAAACGCTACTATCACTAAACATTTCATGTATCGGAGCTTCCTTTTCATAATAAAGGCAACTAAACACGTTCTAAGGGCATAAAATCAATTAACTGTCATGAAGAACATAAATTATAAGTCAGGTTTATTAGTCAGGTGAGCACATATTACTCAAGTCAACAATAACTGATTGACTATCCCCAACATGAGCTTCCTTGCCGATAGAAATAAAGCATGGCGTTCTTAAAGTTACAAAAACATTCGAAAATAAAAACGTATTTTGTAATGCGAACTACGAAAGAAGTGAGTGCGCATGAGAGAGGTACTATGTCGCGGATGACGCTTATTATACTGCAATTCGAAAAGGGAAACATGGACTCTATCACATAAATTGTCTAAAATGGGTACAGCTATCCTTAGAAAATTCTGGGAAGTCATAAACCCACCACCAACACACGACATCGCACTTACGAGCGACAAAGATGTATAGGTGAGGGACGCTGAGTGTGCCGATATGTTTAACGACGCGATTTAATTCGTTTTGCGCTGAAAAAAGCTGAATTACTTCTTTCTACGCCACCTACTGTCATATAACCAATGATGGCCCCTGTTCCTGTTGCATTTTCTTTCGCTGACATACCATCACTCACTGAAAAAAAAAAAAATAAAACTATCTGCGGCTGTCCTAGAGAATATTGAATTCATATTGTTAAAAATACCCAAAAAATATTGCAGTGTATATTTCGATGCTAATCTCACTGTCAAGAGCAAGACGAATTTTTCCAGACGATTGGAAGGTGGGAAACGTCATTCGAGACCACAAATCAAATACCAAAAATACCCCTAAATTACCGTCCCATTTCACTAAAAAACGTGTCATGCGAAATCATGGAACATGTGACGCTCTGACATATTGCGCTTCCTTGGCACCAATGAATGTTTTTCATTCTTCCCAGCACGGATTTTTTTAAATATGTATCTGGTGCAACCGAAATTCTTATATTTGTTCATGATCTACTGTCTAATATTGACCATAACACCTGATGAATGATTCAATCTTTCTCGACTTCACAATAGCATTTGATAAATCAGCACATAATAGCCTCCTATTATACTAGCCCAGCTGAACCTGCACCCTAATATTCTCGCTTGAATCACGAACTTTCTTACTAGCCAACTACACTTTGTCTCCATTAGAAATAACCATTCTCGTCCCTACTACTGACATCAGAGATCCCCTAAATATTTGTACTTTTACGACTTCTGTCCCTAATATATATGAGCAACGTAACCACAGGCTTGCGCAAAGGGAGGGGGGAGGGGGCAGGGAGCCACCGCCTCCTCTAGTCACGTAAGAGGGGGGGGGGGGCGCAATGTCTGCGCCATACACCGACTTATTAGGGAAAGGGGGCATTGTAATAAACCTTCATATCCTCTTGAAGGGGAAGGCTGTGCACACCTATGAACCTGCCCGCCCTTGTATTTTCCCATATGCGTTTATTTACCGATGATTTTGTCATCTATCACACTGTCACAAATGTTTCTGATCAAACTCCTCTCCAAAATGACATTAATGTTGTACGATAGTTGGGCGGTGTTTGGTTAATGAAGCGAAATCCCACTGAATGCTAACTTGTTTTAACGAAGCGTAATCCTTTGTCATTCTCGCGCCTAACCTTTAACTGCACTGTTGAACAAGTTGAATCGCATGAATACTTTGGCTTTACCTTATCCTTTGACCTTTCCTGGCACGTACACAGTAACATGATCACATCCGTGAACACTGAGGCCCGTGTATTTAGATTTAGGTACGCGTTTATGAACCCCAGGTTTCTAAATTTGCGCAGCCCTCCGCTACGGCATCTCTCATAATCATATGGTGGTTTTGGGATGGTAAACCCCAATAATTATTGTTATTACATCCGCTAACATATCCTGGGTTATCTAAAACGTCCTTTGCGTCACGCACCGCAATACATGAAACCTCTTGGGTAGAAATCGATCATCAGATCTGAACTAATGTACGCAACGGCCATCTGGAGCCCGCGCCACGTCTACTTAATTAACTAACTATAATATGTACAAACAATGGAACTAGGCTCATTCATTCTTATTATTCATATAGAATAAGCGTATCAAACATAAAAATTAAAACAGATCTTGCCCATCTTTCTGTGCGTCGTCGCATCCCCAGCCTCTGTTTGCTTTGCAATTTTAACGCGATAGCGTTGAAGAGCTCGTTTCGCAGAAATACCGGTGTCGGTGACGGCATCGGTGTCGTTGTGAGCGAAAAATCATCTTGTCCGTGACCGAAGAAAGATGCAAATAAAATAAATAATAAAAATTTCAGTGTCCGAGAGAGGATCTAACCCAAGCCGTTTGCGTGGGAAGCAGGTGTTCTACCACACAGCCAAGCGTCTGCGTGGAAATATAGTGAAAGTACCTTCCTCTGCTTGGAAATACAGTGAAAAGAACTTGCTTTGCGAACGTACGCGTCCTGTAAACAGGCTTCACAATACAACATGTAATATCTCAATAATGTTGCTTGGTACAAGCGTACGTTACGATCAGGCATCAGAACATGTGATTATCATAACGACTTCGTGGTTTAAAGCCGGCCACCCATTACAAAAGGAACAGACATTAGTGCGCGTATTCCCTTAAAGGGGAGCTCCGGTGCATTTTCGACCATACCGAGATAACGCCGTTTTCAAATAGTATTAACAGTCCTGCAACAGCTAGGGCGGTTCATTTTGCCGACACACTCGCCAATAATTTTAAATAAGCAATGAAAAACGAGTCAAAACCGAAACCGAAACGGGAAGCTGCGTCGTGCTCCATGCTGGGTACTCTATGACGTCATGGCGTCACCAAATCCGCTACACGCCACCACGGCACGTAAACATTGCTCACGTGCCTCTTCTTTCGCGGGAAAAGCAAACTGCCGATGTCTTCCGACGTGGAAACAAGCTGTGCCAGCTCGTCTGAACTGACCAGCGAGGAGTCCAGCGATGAGGACTGCAGCTACATGAGCGCGGAAGCGTCGCCTGTGCTAGCGTCAGCGTCGCCTCGAAGAAAAAAATGCCCCCACCTCCCCGAAGGGAATCGTGAGGAAATGCGAATGCATTTCGCGCGCGCTTCACTCCATTTATATATGGTGGTTGTGGTTCGAAGAAGGAAAAGGCGCCTAATTTCTGCAGCCTGGTCGAGAGCACGGCACAGCGCCATTTTTTAAATGCGAATGCATTTCATAGTCGGGCTATGTCAGGCATCCGGCGTTGTGCGGCGTTGGCGTTGTCCGCGGCAGGTGTTTTCTCTCCGCTCTGAGTGGAGAAGAGGAGCGCGCTCTAACGCGTGAGGGCGCTCGCATCGCGGGAGCTCGGCGGAGCTATATATGAAAAAAAATAAAAAAATAAAAAATAAAAAAAATAAAAAAAACACAAAAAAAGCAAAAAAAATAATAAAAAAAAAAGCCCCCACCTCCCCCGAAGGGAATCGTGAGGAAATGCGAATGCATTTCGCGCGCGCTTCACTCTATTTATATATGGTGGTTGTGGTTTGAAGAAGGAAAAGGCGCCTAATTTCTGCAGCCCGGTCGGGAGCACGGCGCAGCGCCTTTTTTTGCTTTTTCTTGTTTTTTTAAGTTTTTTATTTATTTAAAAAAATTTTTTTTTCATATATAGCTCCGCCGCAGACCGCTTTTAGTTAACGCGCACGCTGCGAATTTTTATTGTTCAACAACGCACAGGAGAAATCTCCCACCGGCACCACCTTGGAGGTCAAGATTCATTGCCATATATACGGGGTGGCCAGTGAACGGTTGTGGAGCGCGAGCAGTCGGTTTATTCAACCAAGAAACTCGCTAGCAGACGCTGCCTGTGTCGGCGTCGCCAGGCGAGAGAGGGAGAGGGGGGAGCGTAGGAGAGGAGAGAGAGGTGGGGTGCGCATGCGCAGTGGGAGTGTGGACGCTGCGGGCAGAGATGCCTAGAGAAGAGAGGGGGAGCGTAGGAGAGAAGAAGAGAGGTGGGACGCGCATGCGCAGTGGGAGTGTGGACGGCGCGGGCAGGGATGCCTAGATGAGAGAGGGGGGGGAGCGTAGCAGGGGAGAGAGGAGGGGAGGCGCATGCGCAGTGAGGGTGTGGTTGCCGCAGGGAGGGATGTCTAGGGGAGAGAGAGGGAGAGAGGAGGTTTTTTATCTATTTTTTAAAGGGTTTGCGCATGCGCAGTAAGGGCGGTCACGCCGTAGACCGCCACCACCGGATTAAGCTTCGCCATAAGATGCTTCACATCTAACACCTGCCGGCGCGCACACCTCCTCAACCTATCCTCCTCCTCCTCCTCCGCGGACAACGCCAACGCCGCACAACGCCAACGCCGGATGCCTGACATAGCCCGACTATGAAATGCATTCGCATTTAAAAGGCGCTGCGCCGTGCTCCCGACCGGGCTGCAGAAATTAGGCGCCTTTTCCTTCTTCGAACCACAACCACCATATATAAATGGAGTGAACCGCGCGCGAAATGCATTCGCATTTCCTCACGATTCCCTTCGGGGAGGGGGGGGGGGGCTTTTTTTTCCTTTTTTTTGTTTTTTTTTATTTATTTTTTTTTATTTTTTTTTTCATATATAGCTCCTCCGAGCTCCCGCGATGCGAGCGCCCTCACGCACTAAAGCGCGCTCCTCCTCTCCACTCACTCTCCGCTACTACACTCTCGCCGCGGACAACGCCAACGCCGCACGACGCCGGATGCCTGACATAGCCCGACTATGAAATGCGTTCGCATTTAAAAGCGCGCGCCGCGAGCAAGCGTCCGTCTGGGGGGGGACGAGAAAGGAGTACCTAGATACGTCACGTACACAGGGTGGCCCGCATTTGAAGGTATGATTCCGGAATTGGTTACCAATTTTTAAAACTCGTTCTCCGAAAAACTAAATTACTTACGGCTGTATAATTTGGCACATATCATCAGGGCACCGAAGAGCACTTATGTTTAAAGTTTTATTTAAATCGGTGAGTATCGAAAAATCGCCGGAGTTCCCCTTTAAAGTGGGTGCATAGCAAGTTCGAAAACATTTAACGCGAATAATTGCTCGTGGTTTAAAGCATACGCTACCCATTACACAGAATGAAGCTATATGCGAAAGGTTCACTGGCACAAGCCGCTTTCAACTTCATTGATTGCATTGTTGTAATCCACAATTTAAACTTCTCAAGTAACATTATACAAAATTGAAGGACACTTTGTACATTCCAAAGTGTGTTCGGCGAAAGCGTGTGGCCATTCCACTGACGGAAAGACGGACGGAAAGACCGACGGACGGACGGACGGACAGACGGACGGACGGACATCCGGTTGGACGGATGGACAGACGGACATCCGGACGGACAGACGGACGGACATCCGGACGGACGGACGGACGGACATCCGGACGGACGGACGGACGGACATCCAAACGGACGGACGGACAGACGGACATCTGGACGGACGGACGGACGGACATCCGGACGGGCGGACGGACAGACGGACATCCGGACGGGCGGACGGACGGACAGACGGACGGACGGACGGACAGACGGACATCCGGACGGACGGACGGACAGACGGACACCCGGACGGACAGACGGACACCCGGACGGACGGACGGACGGACATCCGGACGGACGGACAGACGGACATCCGGACGGACGGACGGACGGACGGACATCCAAACGGACGGACGGACATCCGGACGGACAGACGGACATCCGGACGGACAGACGGATATCCGGATGGACAGACGGACATCCGGACGGACGGAAGGACAGACGGACATCCGGACGGACGGACAGACGGACATCCAAACGGACGGACGGACGGATGGACGGATGCCGGACGGACGGACACCGGACGCCGGATGGACACCGGACGGACGGACACCGGACAGACGTGAGCATGAGACATTAAAGGCTTTCGCCTTAATAAAAAGTATGGACTGAGTGGTTGAAGTATACGCACTGGGGACAGGATATTGCTATCGCGTTCAACTCTTAAAGGCGAAACTTAAGGATCGCCCTTTTTTTTCCTAGTTCTCCTAATCAAACAAATTACGTTATTCAACCGACGCGCTCATCTCTCCGCACGACCCATCATAGCTCAAATCACGAACACGAGCAGCACTACTATCTTTGCCTCAACTGTTCTTCGCACGGCAGTGGCCTCGAATGGCCTTCCTTCCCCGTGATATTGCAGCCATCACGCGTTCATCAATTTTGGGGACAAAATAGCTGCAAATTGTTCGACATTAAATATCACTCTCTGTTCATTAACACGTTACGTGATTACCCTTAACCGGGGTCTTTTTTCTTCGAGCAGGTAGGGAATGGGTTTCTGATGGGTCTCAAAACTGATCATGATGATGTTAGAACGCCTGTATCCATATGTGGCGCATTTTACTTTTTTTTTTTTTTTTTGAGAAATAGCCAATTGCACTTCATAGAAAACAGAGAAAAACGCATTTTTCGCTACTGACAATATGGTCGTGCCTGCTTCAACACTTTTTTGCCGGTGTGTTCCTGTCCCTAATACCTCAAATATATACTGCGGATAAAATCTACATAGCCTTCTATTGTCGGAATTCAGGAGTACAATATATATTTGGCTCTTATAGATTGGCACATTTCGTTTGGGGTTGAATTAGCTCGTAAAATAAGTTAAAAACGATTGGAATGAACACTATATCAATATTTTGCGATAAAATTAGCATCATCGTTGCACATGGGCGTAATGGCGATGGCCAGACTTGAAGAGCGAGTGGTCCTTCCTTGCAAAAGGCGCCCTATTCTGGATTGTCGGCAACTTTTTCTGGTTCATGACATCTATTGAAGGTCTTAAAAACTGCTCCAGCTCTTCTTCTTCTGAGCTCGTTTTATACCGAGCCATTTCGGATCACTTCTTCTCCTTCGAGGAATAGATCGGTGCCCAGTATCTTTGTTTCATGTCTTTTTTTACAAATATACCATCTTCTAGCGAAAGAAGGACATCATACTTTAGCGCTAAACTCGAAAAGAAAGACGAATAGGCAGCAAGAAGAAAAATCGGCCCCCTAGTTTTTATATTTGAGTTTTGCTCTGCAACATTACGTCCTTCAGTAAGTGCCAACTCGCGCTAGAAAAACTAATTCTGGAACGTAAACACGATAGCAAAGCAACTAGGACACAAATGAAACAGATTGGATGAAACCATGTTGGTTGTTTTGGTCGTGATTGTTGACGCAGCGCTGGTTAATGGGGGGTGGCTCACTTTTATTGAAACAAGTGGAGCACTTGGCTCATTGCTGATTAACAACTGCCATTTTGAGTTCACGTTACATCCAGGAATTGCCCGATTTTGATCCCAAATGTTTAAGTTAAAGATACTTAGGCGTGATTTACGCTGCCGTGAAGTTTAGTCTAGTTTCGGTTTCTGCGTTTGGCTCTTTTTGAGGAAAAAAAAACGCCGTGTTACCATCACCAACGGTTCTCCTGGGAGTGTGCTTCTACAAACCTATCCATAACACGCAATAGGACGCGGTAAGCAAAGCTTGTCTGTTCAACCTGTGTCATTTGCCATATTTAGAGCATGCGAAATCTGGCAATGATCCCAAGATTAAACGAAAGTAGGGACGCAAGAAAAAAAACAGGGTAGTCCAGTACTTTTTTTCGGTTCAAGTTTTCTCTGCTGTGTTTGAACAAGTGGTCGTTACCTGCCAAATTATCATGCCTTCTGTTTATCTTTCAGAATTAAGAAGAAGCAGCTGGATTTAATGTAGGTATAACGACTATGCTTTTTCAATAGACCATATAATTTAAACAAAAAACTCGCACTCCAGCCACAATTGTTAATGTAAGTTTTAATATTGACATTAAAAACTGGCCCAACGTTTCGAGACCCGTTCGGTCTCTTCATGAGGGGGTGACTGTCCGGCCGGCTCCGAAGCTAGCGACTTTTCTTGGTGATTGTCCCCCCCCTCTGCCGTTGTTCCTCCCGCCGTTTTTGTTGCGGTGTTGTTTTCTCCAATTGGTTCCGGAAACCATGCACATACACACTCGGCGGGGTCGCAGTTGTGCGGTTGATATTTCCAGCTGTTGTTTGGATATGCCAAGACTCTAAGAACTGCCTTTTGGTGCGGCTACCTTCTGTGTCGATGACCCGGGCGTCGTCGAAGTTGATGCGATGGTCCCTCTTTTCGCTGTGTTCTGAGAGCGCGTTCCATGCAGCGTTGAAGCTACTTCAACGCTGCGCGGAACGCGCAGTCATCATCAACATTGTTATTTATTATTATTACTATATAATAATATTAATATTAATAATATAATTATTATTGTAGAATAGATAGGGCGCAGACAGGAGTGCCAGAAAAAGACGAAGACGAGAACGGTTGCTTGAAGGGGCGGTGGTTCAACGAAGAGGTGTCTGAAGGGGCGTGGGAGGGCATCGGTTGAGGTGACTCTATACGGTCGTACTCTCTAAGAAAAAAAAGAGTCAAAAGCGGGTTACAAAACCATTACTCCCTTCGGGTATTCACTTGACCGCTTTTGGAAAGTAGACGCAGAGAAAGAGAGTTGGCAATTCGAGAGGAGTCACAGAACTCCCGTGAAGCGCGTTTCGATTGGCTTCCGTGATGAAGGCGCCCCGTATACGCCATACATATCGCGCGTTTGCCGTTCGGCGCCGTTGAGGCGGGCCCGCCTCTCACTCCGGCGCCGCAACGTCGAAGCCGGCGCGGTCGCGAGGCGCCAACTCCTCAATGCCTGCCTACGCCTGCTGCCTCCTCTCTCCGTCTTGAGGAATGCGTCAGAGAACATCGCGCTGGTTGCGCTGGTCGGCGCAACTTGTAGTTTTGAGTTCGAGCGAACATGCGTATCTGCGGTGGCGGTCACGCCAGGCTACGTGCTCGGAGTGACGCATGGAGTGAGGAATATTCTTAGAGTTGCGGACACGGCCAACATGCGCCTGTCAACGGTGAGTGTAGTGCTTTCGTATGTACAGTTATACAGCTTTAGCTGGGCGTCTGCAACAGCTCTGCGGAAGTAGGCTGCGGAAGCAGGCTGCCAGCCATTTCCAACAGTAGCCTGCGTACGCGGGGCTGTTGCAGGATACCCAGTTAAAACAGTCACTTAACGAGTTGAGACCGCTATGCGCGTTGTTGTGTAAGTGATTGCATGGCTCAAAACGACTGATGCAATCACTTATCAAGGGCGATTACTTTCTGACCGCACATTGTGTCTGAACTGCCGAAAGTGCTTGATATCGTTTTGAGATGCACTTTAGTCTACGTCATAATAACATTTCCATCGATACTCGAGTGTGCAGTGTGCTTCCACCCGTAAAAACGTGACAAAAGAGTCTGTGTACAGATACGGACTGTATATAATGACGTTCGGCTTTACAACAGAATCGAGTGAATATACATGACTGTGGAAGCTATGTGCGGTAATTCTAGCATATACCATGTCTGATGTCAACGTAGACGGCGTCCGCGCGCGTTGCTGTCGTTCGGGCGCTCGTACAACTGAGTATTTAACAATGGGTTACGTTTGCAGAACACGCTGTCAGTAACCGCTCACGGCGTGCCCCTGACTGCCGGAGGATGCGCTTAGTTGTGGCAATATGCCGGCGGAAAGCCGGGCTTATTCTGGAAGCACTTTTTGAAGCAATTTATCAGAAAAGGAGGCCTTTCGATCGTGCATAACCAGTGCCTATCGCGAAACTAGGTTCGCGCCTTCTTTTACGTGGGAATTTCTTTTCGTTGCGAAATTATTTAAAACGAAACACTCGTGTCAGATATGTGTAGAGTAACGGTTTGTTGAACAAAGGGTGGTTTAAATAAAACTAATCAGTCTGTGTGTTTGTGTGTTGGTGATTCCAAGAATCTCGGATCGCTTCTCCAGCCTCTTCACTCCAGTTGACAGCCACACTCGGGGAAACGAAGGTATCACTATGGTCTGGCGCTTCACCACTACACTCTTAATCTTGTTCCACATAGGTTCCAGTTAAAGCAGTCATAAACATACGTTAACCGTAACATGCGGAGGTGTTATGTGGATCACGGCTGTTTCGCGGGCGTTACTGGAACAGCAGCTGTTTTTTTTCTTTATTTTTTGCTTAGTTAAGTGGAACGCGACATGTGTACTCGAACTTAGCGATTTGTTCCGGTTACCGCATTGCGTGCTTTGACGATTGTTCCACCTACGGCTGCAAACCGACGCCGTATCTGCATCTAATGTTCCAGCTATACGGCTTATGCGCATCGGGGAGGAGTCAAGCCTTCCCATGAATCCTTTCTTCGATTACGAAACAACTATAGTGCTGCAACGGTACAGCGCACGCCAAACGCGGCACTGGCGTTCGTGAAACAACGACTGCAGAGCCTCCATGTCTGTCTGCAGCGGATCTTCCTGCAAACAGAAAAAAGCATGTCCGTGTACTCTCACCGACACTCTCTTCACTGGCCGATCGTTGCGGTGGTTACGTAGTTGCACTGACGAGTGCTTGACTAGGATACAGGTCTACAGATAGCGTGCGCCATTTTCTTTGCTGGTGAATGTGCGTTGTTTTGCGAAGCTTTGTTCGTGTTTGTACATGATTCCGGAGGCTCTGGGACCATCGCTATCAAGTTCGCCTCTGAAGCCTCGGACTATTGATCCTGCACTCACTTCACAGAGGTGAGTGACGAGCGTTTATACTGCTTTTGAATTAGCGGCAGGGCGGATGAAAAATCGGGAACTCTTGCATTCTGCGCCATTCTTCTCGCTGGCTGTGAGTTCAGTCTTTGTTGTGTGGCTTAAAAGTTTATGCGACCACAACGAAATGAAGGGGGTTTGGGCGTGCATTAGCTAGCAGGATGAATACGCAAGCGTCTGTCAGCAGCATAAATTGTGTGCCATGTACAGCTGATATGTAAATTTCGCCGAGAAATCTTGAACATGATCAAACACTCGCGACGAAAAAAAAGGACACTGTACCAGTCCGATATGCTTAGCTGTAGACGCGGTTCAGTGAGGTATTCTGTGTAAACCCTGCCTTTTACGGGGATATTAACAAATAATGACATCGCTCGCTTCAGGGGCGTAGCGAGGAATTTTTTTCGGGGGGGGGGGGGGTTCAACCATACTTTATGTATGTTCGTGCGTGCGTTTTTATGTGTGCGTGTATATATATGCAAGGAAAATTGAAAATGTTCGGAGGGGGGGGGGGGGGCTGAACACTCCCAACTAGAGCTGTGCACGGGCCTAATTTTCAAGCCCGAGCCCGGCCCGGGCCCATTGACTGCGTCGCAGGCCCGCCCGAGCCCGACCCCAAAGGGCTTCGAGCCCGTCCGGCCCGGCCCGACGTACAAAAACACAAACTCGGGCCCGGTCCGGCCCGACACTATGAAAGTTTGCTGCGGAGACAAGATATCACTTTTTGATCATGTTGAATTTTATTCAACGTATCAAAGTTGAACATATGCAAACGACATATGTTAATGTATATACACAGATTACAAGTTCTGTAAAAATAACAAGCTGCGCAGTGATTCGGACTTCAGTGAAGTGCACATCACATATCCTGTCGAACTGAAGTTCCGTTCGCTGCTCGCACTGGTAGCCGGAATCGCAAATAACTTTTTCGCAAGCATAACAAGCTTAGAATAATTAGACTCCTTGTTCTTCCAGCAGTTTATTATCTATGATGCAGGACAGGAGGATGATTGTATGGATAAATAATCACAAAGGTGATCTGTGTGCTCATCGCTATAAGTGCTAGAAAACAATTCCGGCACAACGTCTATATTTTTTTGGTTTGATGCGGGCTTTGCACCTGGCCCGGCCCACCCGATGCCCGAGATAAGTAGCCCGAGCCCGGCGCGGGCCCGAGTTGGGAAGACGTCCGCATACCCGAGCCCTGCCCGCGGGCCGGGCCGGGCTCGGGCTTTCGGGCTACCCGGCGCCCGTGCACAGCTCTACTCCCAACCCCCCCCTCTTGGCTACGTTCCTGGCTCGCTTCCTCGGATGGCCCGCGTCAGTGTGTTAGAACAATTCACGATGACCTTTCAAAAGCATTTCTTGCACGACTGACTAGCCTCGGCAGTCTTTCCAGCGTACGAAGAACTAGTTTGCATCACGCGCAGTTACTTTATGATTCCGTATTTTAACGTCTGTGACAACAGGGAGTGGGGTTCGGAGTGGTGTTTGATGCGTCGTTGGGTGTCCTTGTTTGGTGCAGTGTCACGTGGTGTAGTGTAATTTCTTGAAAAGGTGCTCGCACTAATTTATCTCAGGAATTCACTTCTAGTGCACCACTTTCGACACATCTAGATTCTGTATTTCAAGTACTGAGCGTTTTTATGTGAATACGTAATGGTCCTGTACTGTTAACGTAATAACAAAAACAAGGAATGATGGTACCGACAAGAGTTTTCAAATTTTTTCCAGCCATTGGCTTCGAGATTGACAAGCCGCTCTTTATTGGACACCACGACAATGGCACGCAACGTGATCTTGCATTAGGGAGAAGGCTCTTCACCGTCCCTGTCTCCACGCATGTCGAAAAAGTCCCACACCGATTGTTAAAAGGTAAGAGGAATGGGGCGGCTCCCATTCAATTTTCTACTCCGAAAATATTCGATAGCTTCACGTCAATACCTGCCACGGTATTGTGTGTGAGTGCGTATGTAGGTGGGTGGGTATGGGACGTTTTAATCAGGATGAGTATATAACATATATTACATTTTCTATCACGTTCCAGCCAATTGGTGCTGCAAGGGCACCACAACTGCCACAAAGGTAATCGAAACTTTTTAAACACTCCCTTACAAGCTCGTATCAGTTAGCACACTTTAGAGCCTAATTAACTTATTTATTTGATATCCTTTTCAGGCAGACACTTCTGGCGAAGCAGCAAGAATTATTGGCCCACCTGTTTTTCTACAAGAAGGTCTATGATGGGAACACTTTCCAGTGCTAACGGCACACTTTATTTAGGATATCATACATCTCCCTGCCTTCGGGCAAGTCCCAGTGTTAGTGTTTTGATTCCAATAAAGGACGACAAACATTTCTTTTATCAGTTGTCGAGTTATGACATTTGTCACGCATTAAAAAAAACTATTTGTGCATGCAAAACAGATTCCTGAAACACAGTCCTATCAATATCAATGCTCGTGTTCTACAAAACAAGTTGAACAGACGATTTTTGGAAAACAATGCACAAAAGGAATAAATGGAAGGCAGTGACACAGAAAGTGATCCACATTCATTGAAAATTGGTGGGTTGAACTTTTATTAATGGTTGCGTAATTGCATGGTGAACTTGAAAATCGAGTACAGGTGCACAAGGCAGCAGGAGAGAATATGCCACCGACCTTTTTTTCACACTTTTGAATATATGCTACAGTTCTCATATTCTAGCATGGTATTTGTAACCTTAAACCACGATCAAGCCAACCTGTGTACTGCTGTGGCAATGTACAAGTTATAAGATATCCTCATTTTCTGAAGATCAGCTGCTTTATTGAGGCATGGCGCAACAATATTGTCAAGTTCGTTCTGCACCATATCTTGACCCCAACTACACGCGGACTTTCGCAAAAAAGAAGTGCAAAAGCATCCACTATTTATTTGGAGGGAAACCTGTCCGTGGCAAATTTGTGCACGTCATACTTGATCTTGGTGCACGTTTCGGCATTCACTTGAAGAGCGGTGTGATGCTGAATAAAGGTAAGAGTAGCTAGTTCCCATATATAAGATCAGTTAAAGACTGAAGATGAGTAAAAAGCATTGTATCGCGTGAAGTAGCGCGCATAAGTGTTAATTGCTGAAACAGATGATCGTCGAACTGCTAAAAAGGTGCTGCTGCCCCAACGTGCGGCTCGCGATGGTTCACGCGCACAAAATGCAAATGTTAGTGTAGGCACGTTAAAATACCCACTGAAACGTTAACGTGCCAAAGCAGGTTAACGTTACACGAACAGCTGAGAACGGGCTGCTGTCACTGACACGCGCGTACATCGCGGCATAAATAACGGAAATTGCTCGCAGCACACGCACATGGGAAAAACGTACGTGGGTTTCGAGATCTGAAGATATCCTCGTCGCGCTGGTATACATTCGCGAATTTTCGGTGAGCGAAACAACCGCTGTTCACGGAGAAGCACTAACGACACACGGACACACGTTAATCGTTCTTGCGGCACGGCGAATTACGAACCGAAGTCGGAGCCGAAGGTGCTTACCGCGGTTGTCTGGAGTTCATGAAGCCCCGCAAACTATTTGCTGACCTAATGCACGCTCAAACACATGCACATGGCATAAAAACAGAAGTTCAAAGTCGCGCCGACTGTTTGCAAACGACATGGTAGCTATATAACCCCGCGAAAAAACGAGCCTGCAAGCGGTGGCGCTGTGGTGCAATGGGTAAGTTATCTGCTTTCAGTGCACGCGGTCCCGAGTTCGATTCCAGTGCTGTGCGTAATTTTCATGTTGTCGCAGATGTGGATGATTATGATGCTGTTGATCTTATAATTACCCGTAGTGGTAATTAAAACCGTCAGACTGGCGAGAAAATGGCGGACCGCGTCAAAAATATTTTTTCCCTCGCATCCGCATCAGGGCCGCCTAGACAGACCGCCTAGGTACTGAATAAGTACCTATATCCTTGTATAAGTACCTAGATCCTAAAAACGCTGCAGCATACACGACCCAGCCAATCACTGAAACACTGTTCCACATATCCGAGGCGTTATCTAGGACGCATGCTGCACCTACGTAAGCGGAACTTTTTTGCAAAAAGTTCCTCTTACTAGCTGGAACCTATGTGGAACCAGATTAAGAGTGTAGTGATGGGAAAATGAACAGCGGCGTTCGCAATGTCAACGAGGCAGTCGGCCCTACATTTCCTGTGGTTGGACAAGACGACGTAGGAAAAGAGGTGAGTGGCACTTACGCAAAGAAGCTTAAAGCAACTGCGTTTGTTGTTTTAAAAGAGGCTCACATCATCTTTTGCTGCAATTTTGTCACCAAGTGACATGTTACAAGAACTATTTGGAAGTTCTGTTTTACACGATAACGGCAAAAAACATGGTTCCTTACCATGCCTGTTTGCGTTTGTTGTTTTGTTGTGAGCCTTCATTATGTTTATGTAAATCACTTATTCTGTAGGTTTTGCAAACTCTTACTCCGATTACGTTTTCTCATCATGATATTACGTTTTTCTTTTCAGGTACCATTTTTCATGGCTGCTCACGCTGAACAGGAGCGACAACATTTCAAGTCACAAGTCCGATTCCTCCAGCCATCAAGACTTTTTGATTTACTCATAATCATAAGGAATAGATATGGAAACATGATGCCGATGTCTGCAGTTTATTTTGCACGACATAACACTATGCACATCACAGTCACACATTTTCGCGCTTTCTGTATTACTCTGCTGGAAATGGAACTCCAAAATCAAAATGGGAGCTGACAAATGGAAACACGTAGTGGGCGAAGCAAGAACAGAGGAAGTGCCTCAGACAGGCTGGCCGACGTTTCGATAGGTGGACCTATCTTTGTCAAAGGCGTCTTGTCATCCTTGGCGTGCTAGTTTTAAGGGGGTTAGTACTGACGTCATCTCCTGTGGTGGCGCATGTCCGTGCTGGTAATTGCAGTCTGGAAAGAAAAAATCTATGAAGCAGATGAGTGTAGCCCCTGTCTCATTTCAGGCAACGTTGCAATGGCGCTAAAGAGTCCTTCTCGGAGTTAAGGTGAGCTGGAGTTGTAAAAACAGGGGCGGGGGAGGAAAGAACGAAAGAAAGGCGGACATGCGCCACCACAGGACATGACGTCAGTACTAACCCCCCTTAAAACTAACACGCCAAGGATGACAAGGCGTCTTTGACAAAGATAGGTCCACCTATCGAAACGTCGGCCAGCCTGTCTGAGGCACTTCCTCTGTTCTTCCTGCTTAGCCCTCTGCTGGAAATGGTGTGTTGTTTTGACGAGTTTTATTAAAATAATGTTACAATTGAACGATTCTCTTTTTGCAGTCGCTGGGCACAACGGCATGTAATATGGGAGCTGCTTGAAATGAATATTTCACTATTCCTAGCAGTAGTCGCGCAAAAGTAGAGCAAGGGCCAACTGAGTAGCTTAAAATAGCCGTAGAGTCGCTTAACGCTTCGATGGGTGTCGTTTGACCCACGTTGGAGCGTCACCGGCAAGAATCGTATGACTCCCTCAGAAGTTGTACTGTGATCCTTCGCAAAAGAGTCCTTGAACTCTTCCTAAGAGGGTCCCGGGACTCTCCTAGAGCGCGCCGAGTCTGACCCACCAAGAGAGTCACCGTGTCTCTCCAAAGAGAGTCGTACACGTGGCAAGTCAGATCTATTCGAAAAGAGTCACACATACTCTTTTTTTTTCTTAGAGTGTAGCGGTAACTTGCATCAATGGTAGCTGGAGGAAGGACGCGGCGGCGGCAGAAACGCTCTACATGGCCGCGTAGACAACATTAGTAACAGATTGGTCGGTTGTCCGGTGTTCGCCAGGGATTGTTGGAAGGCGTGGCACGACGGCAAGAAAGCGAAGCGGGCGGGCCTGATGGCGCCTGCGTTTGGGTACAAGGCGTTCGTAGCAGCGTCTGTGCCTTGTGCCGTGTGGCAACGCATGTGACGGCCCTCTCGCGTTGTCGGCGTAGGTCAAGGGCGCGTGTATACAGTCGGTGGCTGGTGCGTGAACGGAAGAGCTTCGATTACTTGCTCCTCAACGGTCTGTCGCAGCGACTAGAGGAGTTCATTGGTATTACCTGCAAGAAAGGGTGCAAGAGTCAATTCTCGCGCAACCTCGATGAACTGCTGGATTTGGTGCGTTAATACCGTCGGGTCCTCAGAGATGGCGCCAGCGGTCAGTGTTCACGTTGTGGTCGACACAAGTCGTAGCTCTGGCAGTGCTGAATGACGTCTGCGACTGTCTGAGGGCTTTTCGCCACGAGCATGTGGAACGCATCGTCCTCGATGCCCTTCATCATATGTATGACTTGGCTTCGGGCATGGCAGGATTGAAGCGGTGACACAGGCCTACGACGTCCTCAATCTACGAAGTGAAACATTCTTCAGACAGCTGGGTGCGATGACTCAATCACTGTTCTGCGCGGAGCTTGCGTACTGTCGCTCGGCCGATTACGTCCGCGAAGGTTCTTTTGAAAGAGGTCCACGTGGTAATCTCAGCCTCGTGGTTGTTAAGCCAGAGTTCTGCGACTCCCCTCAAGTACAAGTGGAGGCGACCCAGGTTGTCGTTATCGTCCCACTTGTTGTTGACACTTACTCATTCGAACCAAGAGAGACAGTCCTCGACGTCCTGCTGATCAGTACCGGTGAAGATGACTGGGTCGCGCTCCCTCGGAATACAGCGACAGCGGAAAGCTGGCGGGTGTGGTAGCATTCGGCTGTTCAACGTCGTTGGGCATTGTTGGCGGTGAAGGTAAGGTCCGGTTACGGAGTTCCACTGTGCAAAATAGAACCAGCACCTCCACCATTTGATAGTACGCGTTTATCGATGGGTCCGCGACGCGCTTATTAAATGACTAGCACAGGTGAAGTGATCAGCGGTCCGAAACGATTGGTTGGTTGGTTTGCTGACCTTTATTAAAAGAGCATCAACGACCGTCCTCGTCTTCGACTTTCGCTTGCACTCCTGTCTGCGTTCTATCCATTCTACATTATAATTAATCAATTAATTTTAAAAGTGCGGCCACCGCAAAAAAAAAAAACCAATGGAAGTCATAAATTTTGGAGGGATTTCTGCGTATCTGCGGCAGAGGCTATAGGAAATGAAGCGCTGCAGATTACAACAGAAAGCGGCAGTCACTCACACTGGCAGCAACCCACAAAGTGAGCTCAGCTGCCTTCTATTCAAGTAAGAACAAAATCAGTTGGTCACTTCATCCCTAATTCTGGTCGCTGTACTACAGCATGAAAATGAATTCTATTTTTTTTCACATAGTGTCAATTGTTTTTTGTTATAGCGAAGGAACGGCGATGTTTTGACAATGCTCTGTCGTCAGAAGCGTAGATTTGTTTGCTGGAATCTTGACGACCTTGTACTCGTGGATTTGAAGTATCAAATAATAATAGTCTATATGCGTTGTTTTCTTTTGGTAAATGGCCTCCACTATGCCCTACCCACTACTACCAAGAAAGCCCCCCTAGAGTAACACCGTCCATTACATTGGAAAACGTGCTACATCCAAGTTAAATCACGTACAGAAAAACTACGTGACACTTTCCGCCTTTGCACTCACACAAAGTAGTTCTTCAAATTTCACAAAAATCCATAACACTAAATTCACTTTGGGTCTCAGGGGCATAAGAGCATAATTCTCAGGGGCATAATGCAGAATTCTATGCGTCATTTAGGAGACCACGTAACGTATCCGAGTCCACGGCCAGAATGTTATCGTGCTGTGACTAGTAGTACTAGTAGTAACTAGTAGTACCTAGGCCCGTAGCCAGGTGCGCGGGGGCTTGGGTCCCTTCGCCCTAAATTCGGATGGATGGGGTGTTTTACCGAAGAAAAATAATGAAAATAGGTATTTTTCAAGGCCTTCAACAAATGCTTGCCCCCCCCCCCCCCCTTCCCGCAAAAAATTCCTGGCTACGGGCCTGGTAGTACGTCTAACCGCCTTATCAGCATAGAGGTTGTCGGTAACATCCTCACGTCCCGGCGCCCAATATATTGTTTCGGAATCGCTAATATTCAGCTCTCTGTTGATTTAGGTAAGTGTCCGGAGTGCTTTTGCTCCGATTTTTCCGGTCTGATTGTTTGTAGATGCGCCTTCATTATGCGAGTATTGTGAGTAAACGTTGCGCCTCATACCTTGTGCTACTTCAAGCGAACAATGCGATGCACACTACACATAGTTTCTTTGTCCCCACAATCCCAATGTGCCATCAAGATATGCTGTTTCCTTCTCAGATAGCCCAATCGAAGTCTGCCTCATTCACATCGTAATTTTCTACCATCTGTGCAACGCCTCCTCTATTTTATCAATGCCAGCCAAATGCGCCCGTTCCAGCTGTTCACCGCACTCTCCTATAGCATTTTCCTACTCTCGCCCATCGCCTAGCCTTCGCGTGTCCTTTGCGGTCATGGGGGGGGGAGCACCCCATACGTGGTGCCTCACGACGGAACTCATATGAAGTAATTTTTTGTTCAGTTGTGTACAGGTCCGTGGATCGGTGTCTTGCATCCCTCGTGTTCACTATGTTGGCGGTCACACTGGCTTGTTGCGACACGGGTACGGCGGGTCTCATCGTTGGTAGCTGGCCCCGCCGCCGGTCCCCTCGCCCATCCGTAGCAGAGAGGAAGGCTTTCGTAGGAGAGATATTACTGACGCTTATTTACATTGAGAGATGAAGCAGAGAGTGTTTTTCACAAAAAGCCTTCGGTTTTTAAGGCCCCGAGTCTGGCAACCTGAGGCAATCAAAGCAGAGCCTGCGACCCCGCCAATAAGGTGTCCTGCCGCCACAACGCCCTGCCCCCAGAAACGAGGTAACGGGACGCACAACACATTCCTTATAAGGGCAAGGACGAGAAGTCCAATTGGGGAACACCAATTCAGCACACAGGGAGACGTCCACGCACTCCGCCCACACGACTCCAAACCGTCGTCGAGGAGGAAGAGTCCGAAGGGGAACCGGACTGGTGCCAGGTCAGTGACCTCTGAAGACGTGGCTGCTCCTGTCGATCGCACCTGCAGCCGCTAATGGCTCCGTGCCGCTGCGGAGACATGCCGCGTCGCTGGGAAGGCTTCTAGCAGCTCTATCCCACGCCGGCAGCATCTTGCAAGAAAGGGCTGTTCACGGCACCCTCGCTGGCTTTCTGCTCACCTGACCACGCCGCACGCACGTGGGCCTATCAGGAAAATGGTGGTAAACCTGCGCCCACCAAGGGCAGCGAACCCGGGAGGAACTTTTGATTGACAGGAGCACTCTCAGCTGCGTCTGCCATGATATCCTCCAAGGCCGATCGTAACAGGCTCTGTTAGGGACACGGTGTCGCCCGCATAGCGCGTGCCTGTTCGTGGCGCTATGCGGGCGACCAATGGGGACGCGTCACTTCGATGCTGCATTGCATGTGCTGCTTTAACAGGTGCCACACGAGTGCTCTGAGGCTGCGGCGGCATTGCTTCGAGCTACAAAGAAGGAACACGAAGGAACAAATCTGACAGACACATGATATTGGAGAGGGAGAACGCGTCTATCGCATCTCCGTGGGAAAGCGCTCGGACCCACGTGTGACGCAACCAGCCCTACCCTTTATGCAGCGTGGCATCACGACCCCTGCCTGAACTAAAGCGGACCAACGGCTCCCTTTCAGGAGCCAGCGTTTGCACTGGCATTGTAAATAGAGAAGGCGTTGATCTGTGCTACCTCGACAACTAACATCGTGTCGATATCTCTATGCGCGTACAAAATACCTGTATGAGAGCAATTCTGTCAATACTTGCACTGATGGCAATGTGCACATAATCACTCTTAAGATATCATTTCTCCGCCTGTCAATGATGTAGCCTGTCCTGTGTATTCCTGCGTGCAAGAAAATGGAAATGAATACAAAGCCGTCCTCCGGACACTTACATATGAACACGGCATACACTGCACCTTCTGACTGATTCATGAATACACCCCACAGCCCTGCTTGTCACCACCGGACACATCGCACGCAGTTTACCAGGAGTTGAAGATGTAGAGAAAAGGACGAGCCGCCGTACCCATGATGAAGGTCTTTCGAACAAGCGGTTGTTGTCTATGCGGGTTTCTCGGATGGTCTTTTCTGCAGTAGCAGTGCTGATTGGTCGGCTTCCCGCAGGCACAGTAATTTGTCGTGAGGTTGACTCGTCTAGGTCCTGCGCATGAATATTTCTGTTGAATACGTGATTGCTGGATTGTGGTGACATAGTCGGAGAGAGTATTTGCCTGTGTACTTCACTTCTAATACGCTGTCCTATTGAGTCCAAGTGAGCCTGTCGAGCATTCAATGTGTCTGCCATCTTAAATTCCACTCTCACCTTCGCTCGAATAGTCTGGTGGGTTCGTGCGGGGACCCTGGGACGTATCTGCCCGAATTCCTTGGTGTAATAAAGTTTTACCTCCACCTCCTCTATGTCAACTGTATCCTATACTTCTTTATCGATTCTTCTGAGCTCATCCTACTGGTCAATCAAAATGCTATGAATATCCCATAACTCACGTACTGATGGGCGCTCCACATACAGAAGACTTTCGATCCTTGTGATGGCTTCCGTGACGGTGTTTCGTACTTCACGCCGCCTTTCAAACAGGGCCTCAATGATCCGGTCCAGTGTTGGAAAACCTGAGCGATCACTGGCCGGCAGCGTCGCGAGGAGAAGTCGGCGTCAACGTGGGATTCGTCGCGGAAGTTTCGCACAACGAAGTTCCGGGCAGCATCGAGATGTCATGCTCTACGATCTGGGTCGCAGGTAGGGTTAGGGTTCGCACATCAGCTTCCCCCAACGGCAGCCTCTCAAAAGTCCTCCGGGCTACAGATACGGTCGAGAATTCGTGAAGTCCGCTCTGTCTCACCTCTAAAGGTCATTTCGCCCGGGTTTCACGGCACCAAAATCTAGAGAAAAGGACGAGCCGCCGTCCCTATGATGAAGCTTTGTTTGTTTGCTTGTTTGTTTGTTTCCTCTATCCTGTGGCACATACCCACTCTGGGGGGATTGGCCAAGAAAATGTATTGTATACTATGGGTGATAGCTATCGTATTGCTTGCCAACATATAATTAGCAATGGAAAAAAAGAAAAATAATACTAATAATAATCATAAAAAAGATGAACGTTAAAAATTTAACAACAGCAACAAACAACATAACAAAGAGGGAGAGAGAAAAAAAGGAAGGAAATAGCTGGCGATATAATAGTAAAGTTCTGAAATTTTGAGGAGACCAGACAGCTGTGAATCAAGTTGGAACGTGTATTTTTCATTTCATTACATTTTAAAGTTTCTTTGCGAGTATTTATTGAAGGAGCCATTATATTGGAATACGTTTAGTGGCTTGAATATAGTTACAAACCGCATCGAATACGTCTTGATGGCGATGTCCCAAAACGGAGGCGCCGAAGTTTAGAACATTTTCTGTGGTTAATGCTACACCTACCTTCGAAAACGGTAGACCAAGAAGTCTTTTTCTAATCCGTGAATAGTTGCTACATGAAATAAAATAATGATCAATAGTTTCTGTTTCATTACAGAATGGACAGAGGGGCGATATTGTCAGACCAGCTGTGTGCAAATATAGGTTTAACGGGGGAGCTAGGCATCGAAATTTGGTGATAAGAACTTCCCACTGCTAGATTGACTTCACTGAGATTTCCATGGAAATTTGAGGTGCTGATATTCTGTCCATTTTGTTATAGTTTCCATCATATCTGTGTGAACTGCTAATTTTCTGTACCTGATCACTGCTATATATTCTACTTCTGGAAGTACCGAAATGCTAAAGCCCCCCCCTTCGACCTCTTCCTTATTCGAATACTGCTCCTTTGATTTTTAACAGAAGAAACGGCTTTTCCTCCTCATAAACCCAGCAACGCTTTTAAGGCCATGACGAAATTTGTGCTCATAAGGCATAGCCGCCTATTATTCGCTCTTGCCCATTTTCATTGATTCCTCGTTTAGCGATATCCTTATCTACTTCACCAATTTTTTCGCAACTGGTGGAGATAAAACTGGCTTCGTATCCAGCTTTCTAAAGCCTGGTCACATGACGTGTAAACGGACCCCTAACCATCTATACGCATGATTTTGCGAAAACGCAACGTAACTGATTCCACAACGAATTCCACAAAGCACAGCTTCCAATTCATGCCCAACCCATGCGTTACAGCGCTCTTATATTATTCATGCACCCTCCAAGAAAAATGCTTTAAGGGTAAGCTTTCGTTGCTATAAAACAAAGAAAAGTTAGGCTGGTAAACTCAACCTCCCCTTACCGTAGCGTCCTCTTTGGACCAACTGTCCGATATCGCAATCTTCGGCTAAACAAATTTGAAGTTATTGTCAAACTATATTGTGTCTCTGCCCGGGCCACTTTGGCTCCCTCACCTCCCACTTCATGTTAACCCATTAAGACCCAGTGTACTTTACAAAGTGCACTTCCTTTTCGGGAATAAAAGATAGACAACACAATAATATGATCTTACTCATTGGAATTTCCGAGGCCAAAGGTTTCAGCAAGATAATCGTAACTTTGCACATTGACTCGGTTCTATTTTTTTCTGATCAGCGAGTCGTTAAACTTTAGCAAAACCAGAGCCCGTCAAACGCACGTGGCCAGTACTTCTTTTTATAAATTTGTTTCAGGTTTTATAATTTATATTTAAAAAAATGGATGGCTTGTTCTTTAGCAAGAACAAAATAATCCCTGCACAGCGCGAGAGTTCTATAGGGTGCATGGTTTTGCTCTGAGGTGTAATCAAATATGGGTGTACTTTGTATAGTACAATGGTAGTTTGTGGGAGCACACATGTGCCTATTGTTGTGCGTTACCTCAGAGATTGAACGAGCTATTTTGTGCAGCAGATGCAGTTTTTTGGTTATCTGAGACTCAGATGCTGCGACAAATGCCGCTGGGAATATACGAGAGCCCGTTGTTGTTTTCATTGTTGCTTCTCACACTAACATAGAAACTTAGGTACGATGGTACGAATGTATGCTCTCTTCCAACAATAAAAAACATGGAACGAAAGGAACACGGGAATATAGTTTCTGCTTTAATCCAGGAAACAATTTTGTTTCGTAAAGGCCCAAGGCAAAAGCATAGCTGCTATGCTGACGAACGACAACACAGTAGTTTCTATGCTCTGTAACCAGGGGGCCATCTACTGAAAAGAAAAAAAATAACAGCGTACTGCCATTGCCAACCCTCTTCAGCGGCTGTAACAATGGCATGAAAGAAGCTGCGCTCTATGATCATGCTGCGAATAACTACAGATAGTTCTTCTGTGAGAACAAGTGGTACCAGCTCCTATTTAACCAGATGATAGAAATGGCCGCAGACAACGCATACAGGGTCTGCTACTGCACTGGAGGTTTCAGCAGACCCTCTACGCGTTGACTGTTGTCATTTAGTCGCATAATAGCAAGACACTCCCTGGGCCTTGTTGTACCCAACAGAAGTATCAAGTTCTTTGTAGCGTCCGCTGTGCTTGCTATTACACTTTATCCATACGGACATTTTCACAAGAAGCTTGGAAAACAATCCAGGAATGCCACACTGCACTGAAATGACGTTGCAAGAAGCGTGACGTTACGTTTTCCGTAAAGCGCTGGTGCTTCAATAAGTTGCACGGGCCAAGATAACTTTGGTATTCGTTTGGCAGTGGCCTAGCGTACTCTCCATTTTTTGCATCACACCAGCACATCACACCTATTGCTATGTCTAGCGCCCAGCGCAATTTCTAAGGTACAGTATCATAACTTTTGCAAAAATTAATGAAACTCTAGGAAAATTTGCAAGTGTTGTTTTCTATTGCATTTAACTAAATGTGCGAAATCTCTATAAAATCCAACCAGTACTTCTTTCATGGGCCTTAATGTGTTAAGGTATGTCTGAATCGCACGTGTCGAGCATGTGCATTTATAATATCATTGAATGGGTGTCATGGTGCTCGAAATTTTTGTCTATGATACACGTTTAATTAATTTTGTCCTAATACGCAGATTTTCTCGTTTTCAGAGACACACGGGTAGACTTTAATGTAACTACTCAAGATGATGTGACATATCTAGTACTGAAGGCTGCATTAGGAGGTATGAACTTTGTGTGATCTTAAAGGGTCTTAAAGGCCACATCAGTGCTATCCGAGAAGGATTGGCGTTCATCGCCAGGTTTTAGGTTTCTTTAGCACGATATATTCACGCGTTAGAGTTATTTATGCGTTTGACTTGAACAATGAAAGAAAAAATATTTTTCGGGCAATAGAATCACTATTTAATATGAAATTAACAGCAGGGCTAACTCAAAATTAAATATTCATTCAGTCATATATGTCCAAAAATCTTGCGCATCATCTATAGCAGCGTATGTCACCATAATCGTAATGAAATCAGAAAAGCCCACAATATTTTAGTGAGACATATATTTGCTTCCGAGAAGCCATGTTAAAAACTTGTGAAGCTTTGCTTCATGCATAAAAAATGTAATATTTATTTCCCATAATTTATCTCTTCCTTATATGGCCCTCTGGTGACAAAACATAAACTGTAGGAGGGTGCGAAGAGTGAATTTTGGAAACAAATCAAATACGAATCGAATACTGATGACACCGAATCGAATACGAATACAAATAAAGTACAGTGTTCGAATATTATGATAACCATTTTCAAAGCTGCCCCACACTGGTAAAACTGCTCAAAATATTCCAAGAATATTACGACATCCTTTTGAAACACATATTCACCAACCTTAACAAAGAAACACTACCATTACTTTGAACTCAAACAAAAAAGAAAACCATAATTAAACTAAGGCAAGATCACATAATGCAGCATCTAGTGCCTTCGATATATTTATTAACTGCGGGATAAGTATAGCAGTGACTACAGTATTCACGGTGGTCAAAAGGGCTTAAATAAAAGTGTAAAGTAATTCACATGACTTAACGTAATCATGAATGTCATGTTGAATATAGTGGATTGATGACCCTGCCGCTTCAAACTGTGATAAATGTAGCGTAGACAATGCCTTAAGTATAAGGGCTGTATCCACCTGGGTAACTCGATGATGAAAACACGAATCGTTATCCCTCGCTCTTCGAGCATCTCTTTATTTCGAGCATTTTTCGTTGTTGCTGATTATTCGAAAAAAAAAATTCGAAATATGTTCGATATTTCAAATATGTACTTCGTATCCCGAATCGAATAAAGCGCTATTCGATTTGTCATTCCAAATTTTCGAATGTTCGCACACCCCTAATAAACAGGACTGAGCTTACTGTGAATACAGTGCTGGACATGATAGAGAATGCGCAAATAGCAAGCTCTACGAAAATTGATAGTTTGATAGCTAGAAATTCATACGTGTCTGCATTCTTCTGCGCAAATGAAATAGATTGGGCAATGTCATAGGAGACAAAAAAAACAAGAAATATAATAAATGACCAAAGGACAATCTATCAGTGATGTTTACTGAAAAAAAAAAAAGCAACGTTTGTTTCCTTTTACTTCGCAGTACCCTGCGCCTCGCACGACATAATGCTGCCGAAAACCACATCTAGAAGTTGGAAACACAAATAAAACTGTAGTCATACCTCTTACATGAGTTTTATTAATAAAGTCATTCTTTAGGGGGGCTTTAGAGGCATGATTGCATTGAAGCGAGTAACCTAATAGACTTGAACCACGAAGTGATGGGGCTCATGGCTTGAGATACCAGTGTGGTGGTAATATTATATTACTGGCATATTTTGCGGCGAAAGCTGTTATGAGATCACAACAGTGGCCGTTCTTGGTGCCGTAGTTATCCGCCACCGTCACCGCCGGTGTTCCTAACAACTATCGCGCGAAATAAAAAAAAATTAAAAAAAAAGAATTCGGGTTGTAATGGGGGTGCTCTCCGTGGCCGCCCTGCATTCTACTGCAAAGCCACGCCGGTGCTCGAAACTTCATCTCAAAACGGCGCTACGCAGGCTTCTTGCCGGAAAGGAACGACGTTAACAAACGTAATAAAGCGTTGTAGAAGAGTAAAATATCAACCAGACGTCACAGAATGCGAATTGTGTAACCGGGCGTCACAAATTGTAATATGCGTTAACGATTGCTTCGTTGAATCGCTCCATCCCATTACAAAAATCTCAGCCATAATTCTTCATCGTCATCAGCCACAGCATCAACAAAGTGCACGTAATGCCTTAGAGGGGTGTTCAAGGTACCACACATCTCCGCAGAATGACGAATAATTCCATAATTGATGCTTCTCTACCTCTAAAAATTATGATTTATAGCGCAAAGGGTACCTGGCAAGTGTACTTCTATTAGTTGCCACGGAAGTCCATAAGACCCCCCGTTATCCGTTTCCTCAGGACCTCAATAAAGTTTTCTCTATCTTTTTTTCTTATGTTAAGCTAGGTAATGTAGCGTGGAGGGAGAGTAAAGTTACCACCGCGCGTCATACAACGTGAATCACGTAACCATTGGGTTGCTGAAAGCTTCCAACCCATTAAAAGGTATCTGCGATAATTCATCATTATTCTTTACCACATCACCAATGTGCACATAATGCTTTTCAGATGTGTAGCATGTACCTCTCTTCACAGAATCACAAATAATGGCGCAGGGGGTGCTTCGCAAGTTGAGAAAAATTATATTTAAGGAGTAGTGGGTACCTGCTTTTTTATTAGTAGCTCCACAGTTTACAGTGGGCTACAGAAAGACCGCTCTCTCATCTTCTTCTGTGGCTGAACTGCGCTTACAGCGCAAGCCTGGCGTTTTTTTTTATGCAAAGCTTGATAGTACAGTGCAATATAAGCATTTCCTCACGTTTTTTTTAAAGTCAGTGGTGAGTTTTTTGACGTCACGTTTATCAGTCAATACTCGCAGCCTATCAATTTCTCGCCCCTTTCATTGGTCCGTAAGTACTGAGATTGTGTAAGCACTAGAACTTACAAATTATTTAAGCTGCCTGCACAGATTTGTGGTCTCGTATTTTAACACAAAATATGGTGTTAAAACGAAGAAAAGAAGTAAATAGTGAAGGTTTGTAGTGCTGTTGATACAAAAATCGCCTAAGGATCTGTTGGTGGGCTAGCTGGTATAAAGAAAAAGAAAGAACGTAAAGAAAAAGGAATCGGACCAGAAAGAGGTAAAACATAGACGGAGACTGCAAGTGTAGCTAGACATTCACAAATTCTCCCACAATCTTAAGAAGATAGCTAAGAGGTGTGGCGTCAAAGTGGAAATTTCCGCACCATGTAAACTATCCGAGATTTGCCCTGTGCTGACAAACGAAAGGAACAAAAATCTTGCACATTGAGGCGTGCTAATTGTTACACCGATTGTGTAACTCACGTGGTGTACAAGATACCACTTAGCTGCGGCAAAGAGTACATTCGGCAGACGGGCCGATGTTTTAATATGAGATCAGGTAATCATTCTTTTTTTTACTGTAAGGAAGAAGTCAGGCGGATATCTTGCAGACCACTGGAAGAAGTGCAAACGTACTCCACAATTTGATCACGCGACCTTTGTGAAACGTGAAAAACCAACGAAGAAAACAGAAAAAAAAATAATAGAGGCAGCTGAAATTCAGAAATCTGGCCAGTGTGTAAGTACACCAAGTGTATAATTAAGTGACAAAAAATGTTTTTGTTCACTCATGATGCGTCTTGCGTTTTTGATAACAGTGCGCATGTATAAAAGCGGGCTTCATGCTTTTCAATAAATCAGTTGGAAGTCAGCGCCAGCAAATGTCATTTATATGTCTTCTCCAGTCTTCATTTGTTTGTCCTGCACGTACTTAATATTAAGAATTTCCGAAGGGTTACTGACTGCACTAAAGTTGCTGTTAAATAGATTAAAATGTCTTAAGAGCAAAACACGTACCATGTAATGGCTCATTCGCTTACATTACATTTATTTTCCACTTTTCCATTCCGCATACTTACAATACAGTGGACCAAGAGATATATTTAGCTTTTCCACTCGGTACCTGGTTTTCATATTACTGATTCTTTTACAGATGCTGTAGCAGAAGACCCCTCAGCGGAGTTCTTTCCCGCTTGCCTAGTTTTGCAGGCAGATAGGGAATGTCTCCTTCTTTCATACGGCCAATCGAGTGAAGGTACGTTTTCCTTTCTTGTGTTCGGAACTGCGCAATACCTTCAAGTGGTTAGATAGCAATGGCTTTCGAGCGTTTTACGGATATATTCTGTACACTTCAGGTTTAAAGATGCTACTTCCGTTATTGTAACATTTTATTGAAAATTTTAAAATAATAGTTCAAATCATCGATATAATATCTAGCGTTGTATCTTTAGAAAAATTGACTGTTTATAGTTGGATCCCTTAAACAACGTTTTGGCTACGCCGTTCAAGGAGACCCATTGTAGACCATTTTTATTACGTTCTCACGATCCCATGGGATTGACATAACAGTAACCCCTCGTCTATTATCCGCACCTTACGCAAAAAACGAAACCCTTAATCATGTCCGTATTCAATATAAAAACATTTATCGACTTAGTCACCTAACGTCACTACACTGTAGGTTTCCTTTCTCCAGTAGTATTCCTCTTCATCAGCTTCGACGTCCTTGCCCTGCTCACTTGAAGCGCGTCCTTGGTAGTCTCTGTTCCGAAGTGAATGCACCCACATCTTGCATGACCACTTTGGGTGCTAAAAACAGAGATTGAATGGGTAGGTTGAGAACGTTACCAACAAGCTCAGAAGAGCGTCACGACTCGTGTACACGAAGAACTCCTCACTTCTAAAGGTTAGGTCGTTTGGTCGAGCAGGATTCGCCACTGCTGGACTAACCATAGCGGTATTTTGGGTGAACCGCACCGCCGCACAATTAGATTATGCGAATGGTCAATAACAGCCCTCTGGTACCGTATTCAGAATGAGGGTATCAAGGTTTCTGTTACTGACGCACTTTTGGCGCTCAAGTAAAAGCATACGGCCCCAGAAAAGAAAGCATAAAAAATGTAAAACACCTCGTAGCATGCTACACTTTAACAAGAAAAGCGAAAGCTTTCTGCACACATGGTAAAAATTTAATTTTCCAACCAGGAAGCGCACTTTCAGGAACCTATGACGAGTGGCAATGTAAAAGAAAAGCGCTAAATTATCTGGTTCTTCTACGTAGATTTCAATGTTCCTCCGCGTTTAACCGGAGCTCTGTGCACCTCGCATGTTGTCGGACTTAATCTGGGATCTGTCCATTTTTTGACCGATTGATGACATTAAGGCGAATCTGAAACAACCTATCGCCGGCTGGCGTTACGTAGTACGTGATTGTTTTAACGAGTGGGCAGCTGACCAAAAAGCTCTCGCGTACTACATGACGGCAGTAAATCTGGGGGGAACGAGATCCTCGCTATAATCGAGAAATGGAAATGAACTTAGACGGCTCAGGGGACAGAGGGACGATGGCCGCTGCAGCCTAGTTGGTAAGAGCATCGGGCGCGTAATCGTAAGGTTACAGGTTCGGCTTCTGCCTGCGGCAAGTTGTCTTTTCGCGCACTTTCTTCACATCTATGTCACAATTATTATAATACACTTTAAACAGCACAATTAACGTCCCCTCTGCCTTCTTTTGGTTCATTACTGTTGGTTGTCATTCTGGTTGTGTTGAAATAATGGAACAACGAGCCCTAAAAACTTCGTTCCGTCAGTCGCGATGATGTCGTGCAATGACGTCATATTGAACAGATAATATCGCCAAAAATTGTGACAGCTTACGAAGTCGCTTGAGAAAGTTTCGCGAAGAGTCGCAATACTCTGCAAAGTGTCGCCCAACTATTGGGGGGTCGGTAGCGCCAGCATAGCATCTTAAGTCTTTCGAGTTAAATGGCAAACTTTTATATTAACGGCCCCAAAACGTCGTTGCCTAGGGGACGAAGCTGGTTCACAGCTGACTCCTAATCTTTCCTCCTTCAGTAGAGTAGCAAGCGCTGTCTGCGGTGACCTGTAATCCTCCTAAACCAGTATGCTTCGTAGAATAAAGGCACGTCTGATGGAGTTCCAGACGCAGCCTCTCGCCGTACACGCCGTTGCCATCGACAGGGGTGACGTTTTGTCGGACTGCACTGAAAGTAGCCTAAGGTTTTAGAACACCTCGCGGAAACTACGCAAACATACCAGGTTCCTAATCTCCAATGGCAAAGCCCACAATACAGCAGGCATCTGTTAAAGGACACGAAAATATCACCGATCATCGCCGCCTGGTATGCCGGTGCTGCTGCTGATTGGCATGGCGGCTTCAGAGGCTCTTTCACCCATCACGATCGGCATTCTAGGAACCGTGTGCTGATGCGCTGCACCCACCAGTCTTTATGTGGTACATGGTTCACGCCCACATATTTCAAAAGCTCTGACTCCATGTGTTTCCTGATCGTGGTACCATTACTATAATGATGGCTGCCCTTACACGCCATAGGGCACCGTAGTCAACTGCTTCTGAAATGTTTTCACATCGTGGTACCGCAAGGCATCATTCAAGCTTACCACATGCTTCCGAAGTTTCTCATCGCCGTGATCCATATGCTAGTTCCGACTCTCGAGGGCAAACCACTGTACGGTACGTATATTTAGCCGCTGCTGATATCTTAAGTACCGCATCATAGTGATTTTGGTGATCCCCGCGAGCGGTTATGCCGCAATATGCCGTGAACAGCTGCGCGAGAATAGAAAAATACATTCGTCGTCTCATAAAAAGAACAACCTGACTCTGCGTGAAAAAAAAAAAATGCGACCAGAAAACATTTCAACAACAATTGTCCACAAGAGGCACCATGGAACGCTGTAACACTAAGCTGCGGTTGCCGTCATTCACCACAATACCTTCTGAAAACCACCTGAAGAACTTTAGTCCCTTGCACAGCGTGTGCTTGGCGGTGACTGGGAAGTCAAGGTGAGGAAGCACTTGATAGATCTCGACCAAAACGAGTGCTCAGCAATGAACGCTGCCAGCGTTGCTGAGCAGAAACACACACACACACAAACACACACACACACACACACACACACACACACACACACACACACACACACACACACACACACACACACACACACACACACACACACACACACACACACACACACACACACACACACACACACACACACACACACACACACACACACACACACACACACACACACACACACACACACACACACACACACACACACACACACACACACACACACACACACACACACACACACACACACACACACACACACACACACACACACACACACACACACACACACACACACACACACACACACAGACACACACACACACACACACACACACACACACACACACACACACACACACACACACACACACACACACACACACACACATATATATATATATATATATGCCAGAGCTGCACGTGTGCGTAGAAAATGACGGCATCAAATCAACCTACAGGGAATATTGTGCTGTAATTTATAGAATCACGTGGTCATTCCACGCAAGGTTGCAACTCGGATGCTTCAAATGTATACGTGCCTTGCTAACTTTTCTGCAGGACAATTCAACAAATGTTCGATTTGAGTGCTACATCCGTAACGTTAAAATCCGTAGTCCCTGTTATTGTGCGCTGTACAAGTGAACATGAAATTCCGACATGCCCAAGCTTACGCATTTAAAAACAATGATTGCAAGAGTGCTGGTACTTCACATTTAGCTATAGAGCATGGTTGAAAACTGAAAATTTAAGGAGCTTGTTGATACTTTAGAACCGTTCCCATATATTCAACTACTATTATTCCAGACTTACGAGTATGCATGGTCAGAGTTGTGAATGCGGACACGAGCGCAACTTTCAAGGGAAGTGTGGAAGATATCATACTCACCAAAAAAATCTGGGTATAGAGGGTCTACGAAAGCTACGTTAGCCTCACATGGGACGATTTTGCATCAGATTTAGAACGTTGAGCCTTGGAAAGGGGGACCAAGTATATAAGTGAAAGTCACACGCCTTAAAGTTAATGGCATTGTTACGTTGTTAGGGTGTTTTTAACAACGTGCAGGTTCTTAATAGATGGGTGTCCGAGACGTCGCCACAGACACCCACGAAAGGACGAGGCCGTTTGCACACAACATTTAATACACGCACTGAAAACAAGCACACATCACACTGAACCCAAACACTACACAACTAAAACGAGAAATCACAGTCCTAAACGAGCAATTCCTACAGCGATGGGTGAAGCGAGGCACGAACGCTGGTCTCACCAAGGTCAGTCGTTGGTGACCGGTTTCGGAGACGATCTCGCAGACCATTGGTCGAAGAGGTCTTACATGGCTGCTGGTCGAAGAGGAGGCACCGACGTCGTAGCCGCACCCCGCCCGGACACCTACGCCAGAGCTCGGATCCGAAACCCGACAGCTCAGCGTGCCCACGGGCACAGGACGCCTCGAAGCAGGACCCCGTCACAGACGCGCCGTCATTGCCTGGCAGTACGCGGCAGGTTGCTCCGGGCACGGCTGGACACCAAGGCTCGGGTCCGGAACCCGACCGCCGAAGAACGTTGCCCGCCGTCTTCACCGCTTATCTCGTCCCTTCACCTCCCTCGCCGCCACGCTTCGCCCTCTCCTCTCTCGTGCCTCCCGTGGCCTTTGCCTATTGGTTTTTTCTCTTCTTTGTTCTTTTGTTTTCCAGCGCGTCGCTCGTGCCACTTTCGTCGTTGTTGTCTGCTTCCAGCTCTTGCAATGGCGCGCACTTCAAATACTCGCGTACGTCACTCACTACAGGCATACAGGTCTGGTCAAAAGTTGCCAGACCAATATCCAATGCATTCCTATGGAAGCATGGCCTAGAAACATTTGACCCCCCCCCCCTTACATCCAAGCAATGACGTCTGAGTGGTAACTACCACTGCATCAGGTACCCATCTACATTGTGACTGACAGTACCTGACATTTTGCGGCAGCCCTACAACGCTTTTTGCACGAAAGTGTTTTATGCTTGGGCCTACCAAGGCTTCGTTCACATCATTTCCATCGCTGAAACGGCGTTGGTAATATGTACACAGAGGATGGACAAAACCAGGAGACAAAGTTTCGTTGACGTCCATGGCTTGGTAGTCCAACCCTTGACCCCTTAATCCACGGGAATATGCGCTGCGCGTTCACCACACTAAGTATTATTGCATTCCGATGCACCAAATTCTCAAGATGTTAACTCTTTGGCTTACGGGCTCTCCGCGGCGTTCCCGCTTGGTATTCCGCGCGAAAATTTTCGCCCCCCGCAAGCGCCATATGTGTCTGCATATAAATTGTAATAAAATCCATACAAACATGGCTGATCCCTCTGTCATAGGAATCGGTAAAGCACGAAAGTGAAACGCGTCTTCAGAGAGGGTGTTGAGCATCTATTATGCATTGTTTCGCCACGAGGGCAAATGAACGAATGCTGCAGGAGCAAATTGTAATGTCATGCGAAGAACGCAAGCAGCTCGAAACTTGCTGCTCACTCCTCAAGCAGAAATGTCCCATCAAAAGAGCATACACAGGTTGGGCGTAAACTAACTGTCACAGCTCGAACCTCATGTGCTGCTGAAATAGAAAGGACGCACGAAACGAGCACACGAGATTCGAAGAACCAGCGAGAACTGGCAATAATATCGGGTGTTTAACGTCCCAAAGCCAGGATATGATTGTGAGAGATGCCGTAGTGGAGGGCTCCGGAAATTTTGACCACCCGTGGTTCTTTAGCGTGCACCCAACTCTAAGTACACGGGCGAGCGCCAACTAACAACTGCCACAGTTACTTTTTTGTGTGTGAGCAGCGCGCTTCATTCGCAAACGTGGCAACTGCAGCGAGCGAAGTGACCTTCGTACTCCCTGGATTTTCAACGACAGCCCAAGTCGTACAAACCGCCCGGATCACGAGTTAAGCTACGCCCGTGCTACGAACTTTAAGGCGCACCCTCGCGCCCGTCGCGCCTTCTCGCTAGTCATAACAAACACACGCTGAAGTCGCCGACGTCTGAGTACCGCCCACCGTAAATGGTGTATATAACTAGCTCGCCGTTAGCATTCCAAAAAACGCATGGTTCGTGCCCGAGTCGTTTCGCGTCGCGCGCTGCAGAGCGAGAGGTCTATGTTTGACTCCCGGTCATCTCTTAGTGTATATTTTGTAACGTCATATCCGTGACGGATATACGTCAGAGTGGTGGTGGACACAGGCATAAAACACTTTCGTGTTAAAAACGTCATAGAATAACAAATATATTTTTATTCGTTAGGAATGCTTCACTGCATCATCTGTTTTAGTACGATTTACGTGTGTGAAAAACTTTGCAGCACACAGGCCATGTGAAGAGCAACTTCGCATTGTTCTCACTCCCATTGCTTCTCGGACTTTTTTGCCGTGTACCTTGCAAACTAGGCAGATCCTTCAGGGATTCTTCTTTACTTTGTTTGGCAGGATCTGACCTGGAAAATTAGCCCACTAGGCGTATCGTAGGCGCATTTAAGAGGCCGTGACATCCGGATTTTCGCGTACGCCATGTTTCGAAAAAGCGGGGAGCGTGCAGCCTTCACCGCTAAACACACACACACACACACACACACACACATATATATATATATATATATATATATATATATATATATATATATATATATATATATATATATATATATATATATATATATATATATATATATATACACGAGCGCGCACAAACCGCTCCCACAACGGGCTAATACGCTCATCTAGCGGATAATATAAGAATCAAACGTCAAACATCAAATAACGTGCTGCCATCTATGAAACGTTCTCAAACACATCAATTTTCAAGCGACCGGGTATTCGCTGGTCCAAGCGTTTTTGGCCTCGGCAACACGGCCGGTGGATCCCCGGCTGCGCAAGCCAACGGGTTATAGGCAACAGCTTTTTACAATTCAGCAACGTCATCTTTTGGAGCGAAGCTTTTCGGTGCCCGTGCCTTCGTTGAGCGGCCTTGCCGTCGGCGTAACCGATCAAGCGATTTATCCCTCCGTCACGCACGCTGGCCCCTCGATGGGGAGCGCATTCGAATGCAGGGCTGGTAAGTGCATTGCGGCGGACTTCTCTTGTTCTAAAGGGGCTGTCGGTCAGTGCTTCGCTTGGTTCGAGACGCCTGCAATGCGCAGAGTGTTGTGCGTAGCAGTCGAATGCTGGCAGCTTAGTATTTAGCGAATGTTACACTGCTACCAATGCAAATAGCCGAAACTTCAAACACAGCTTGTTACTGCGCCAACATGAAACGTGCATCCGTTCTTCTAGAACGCAGCCCATAGGCGCCTGTTCCTGCATTGACCGGTGTCGGCTTCACCGTAACCGGCGGAGCGAATGAGTTCAAAAAATTGACGGCCGATCCACGAGGTGAATGATGATGAGATTGGGCGAAGCTCCTGGAAGTAATCATCGGTTAAACCGTGAAATTTCTTCCGTTAATTCGCCCGATAAAAATGACGTGAAACGATTGATTAAATGTTTTATCAAACCTTTATTGCTGGTTTCCGTTGTCCTTTCATTATGACCGCTTTGTGGTCGGTGAAATGTAAGCTAAGTGGTTCTTGCACTGGTTGCAGCGGCATCCTTATCCATACGAGCACACACCGACGGCAACGAGCATCGTCAACTACAAACCTGTATCGCGATATGGTTTTGATTATAAAACCATTGCTTTAGAAAACACCTGGCGTCTTTCGTTAAGCAGCTGGCGTCTTTTCGTTTTGCTTTAGAAACATCTGGCGTCTTTTCGTTTTGCTTTTAGAAAACATCTGGCGTCTTTCGTTGTTTTATTTCATCAATCAACGGCGTTCTGAACAAAATTTTTATTGTTTAATCACGCACAGGAGAAATGCCAATGGCTGCTAATGGGGAATGAGAGACAGAAGAATTCGGCTTTTAGTTAACGCGCACGCTGCGAATTTTTTATTGTTCAACAACGCACAGGAGAAATCTCCCACCGGCACCACCTTGGAGGTCAAAGCGTAAGACTAGTTACGCACTACGACTACGACGAGGGACGAACGGGTGCCGCTTTAAGGAGCTTCGCCCCTAAAAGATTACACCATCTCCCGCTAATGGGAACCACGTGTAGATGCGAAGCAGCGGGCGCTAACGCTTACGCTGGCGGCGGCGTTGACGCTGGCGCTCATCGCAGCGTTGCGCAGGAGAGAAATCTGGGGAGGCGCAAAGAACGCAGTGATGGACCGGTGTTTCCTACTGGAACATGCCAATCGCTGCTAACGGGCAATGAGAGAGAGAAGACTCCGAGTGGACACAGAGACCAGTAGTTCGCTTTTAGTTAACGCGCACGCTGCGAATTTTTATTGTTGAACAACGCACAGGAGAAATCGCCCACCAGTGAAAACTTCGTTACTGCTCGGCCGCATGAACACCGCACAGCAGCGCGGCGGGCTCGCAACGAACAGCAGCTGGGGCTCGCGGCCCGAGCGCCGCATGTAATGTGTATATAACAACGTTGTCACGTCTATATATGATGGTAGGAGATATGTACGGAGGATTCGCGGGTTACCCGATCATCTCCGAGCAAGCTCCTCCAACATCATTCACTTTGTGGATATGGCGTGACTTTTTTTAAGGGTTTGCGCATGCGCAGTAAGGGTAGTCACGCCGCACACCACCACTGGATTAAACCCCGCTCTAAGATGCTTCACATCTAAAAGAGCGAACGCGGAGCGCAGCGGAGAGCAGCGGAGGATGAAAGGCGGCGATAGCGAGCCGAGGAGGGAACGACAGTGGTGAGACGACAGGTTCACCGGAAGCCACCCGCGGCGCCATGGTAGTCCGCCCGTAGTGCGTCGTCTGCTGTGGAACGCGCACACGCGCTGCGTTCCGTGCTCTTCCGCTTAGCGAGGCAGTCACGCTGTGCTCCGTCTAAGGCAGTAGATAGAAAATGGGTTGCGCCAAATTATCCGCGCCAGTCACACTGTCCACAGCATTCTGTTCTTAATGTACGCTATGTACCTAGATACAAAATCTTCTCAGCCAGTGTGTTCTCATCATTGAGCGACGTTACTGGTGGAAGTGCGTCGTCTGCCGCTGCTGCTAAACGTGCTGCCCGAGGAGAGGCTCGACGCTACTGACGCCAGAATCTAGGGGTGCGCATCACCGAAGTAAAAGCATTTGCCTCAGCTTATCGTGAGACCAAAACACCTAGACAGCTGCGCTTACAACGAGCATTAGGCAGTATGGTAATCGTCAATGAATTTTATTGGTATTTTTCAGTGAACTTAAGTAACATAGAGTACTGGGCAAGTTGGTACAGATTCATGTCGAAGCGTAGCGCGAGGAAAACAGGACAGAGTGAAGAACACACAGGACAAGCGCTTGTGTGTTCACTCAGTCCTATTTTCAGTGATGCTACCGAGGTCTTCTGATTTGGAGCAATTTTTGGAGCAGCAAAATTTTCATTTTGGAGCACTTTGGAGCAGCAAAAATTTCCATTTTGGAGCACTTTGGAGCAGGTAATTTAGCATCTGGGAGCACTCTGGAGCGCTCCCAGATGGAGCAACTAACATCCTAGAGTACACTGGAGAAGCAAGTTGCATTTACATTCAAGGACCTGAATAATTATTTTGCGGCTCTTGTGAAGAGCTAGAAATATTTCGATTCATTGCAAATCTCAAGGAACCAATCATCTCAGGAACACTCCCTATTTCACTCAATGATGCAGAAATGAGGGCGTCATGCGGTTGAGCATTTTGGGACAACTCGTTCAGCGATTATTTTCGTAGCATGTAAACACAATACCAGTTCAATAAAATCGTACTTTATGAAATTACATTCTAAATACATGAAAGGGAAATTGACAACCACCCGTTTGTAGCACGAAGCCACAAGGAAATCCATACGGATTTCTCAGAAAGAAAACTTCTTAGTTGCCGAAAAATTCGTCCTGGTCCGGGGTTCGAACCCCGGACCAGGACGAACCCCGGACAGAACGCCTTTCCGGGGCGGTCGCTCTACCAATCGACCGCCCCGGAAAGGCGTTGGTCCCGGGTTCGAACCCCGGACCAAGACGAATTTTTCGGCAACTAAGAAGCTTTTCTTTCTGAGAAATCCGTATGGATTTCCTTGTGGCTTCGTGCTACAAACGGGTGGTTGTCAATTTCCCCTTTCATAACCCCTTCCGCCACCTTGCGGGTTTCCGCAGAACTCATTTGCATTCTAAATACATGTATGTGATAATCAGCAGACATTGTAGACAATCGCTGCGACGTACAACAATGCCTCAACTCTAAAGACTCACACTGTCCCAAATGCATTGCCCTAAGACAACGCCAAGGAGAAAGAGAGGTTCTTTTTCTTCACGATCGATTATATTGCTGTGCGTAACATGACGTCACTTAGCAGTGGCGTAGCCAGGGGGGGGCGGGGGGTTCAAACTCCCCCCGAAATGTTTCAGTTTTGCTTGCGCATATATGCACGCACACATACAAACGCACGCACGAACATACATAAAGTATGGTTAACCCCCCCCCCCCCCCCCCGAAAGAAGTTTCTGGCTACGCTACTGTCACTTAGCTAGCCTCATAAAGCCAACCTCCTCCGACACTCCTTTCCCTCTCTCTGAGGCCTCTCTGGGCTGAAGCAAGAGCATTCTCACAGTCCTTCCGGACTATCGCTTGCGCATGCGCAGGGTTGCCCGGATATGGAGATCCGCTTCAATCGAGCTTCCGCGAAAATGTCAGGAAGTTCGTTCAACGGTGGACTACATGATTTAACAAACTTCGTTGTCTTTTTGCAGTGAAGTTGTATATGGCTAGGGAATTCTGTTTGTACACCGAAAACCCCGTGTTGTGCCCTCTAGAAAACATGGCAAAAAAAATAAAAATCACTGGGTACCTTATGCATTCGCCTAAGGCGACTCGAAGGCGACAGCCATTTTGTTTTTATTGCGATAGCAATTATATGGACATTCTCGACTTTTGCCGCCGTCATGTTTTGTGTAATGTCCAAATCGATAACATCCCCCCCCGCGCATCGTACGTTTTACACTCGGGTAAAAGCTCGCGAGCGGGGGCGACGAACGCGGCTGAAGCAGAGATAAAGAGAGCCGACCTATCTCCGTTGCACGGAGGCCGCATCCGATAACATCACCGCGCGTGCCAGGCCTGCCATCGATTGCTACTCAAACAGAAAGGAACGCCCCACCCGTCTTTAAAGGGCATGAAAGAACGCAAATGGAGGGGCGGTGGGGGGTGTTGTGTCGCTAGAGCAGCAACACTAAACTTTGACTTTAAGGGCGCGGTCGCGATCGCTGGCGCGCGCTGTTTCGGCAGGCATCACACGTGTTGTGCTCTCAACGCGTACAGACTGTGCGAAAACGCTTCTCTCCCTGGAGCGGCCACTGATCCTTGATCCGCAAGGCGGCAATACCATCGCCGCTCCATTTTAGAGGTCCGTTCATACGCGCCGTTCGTGCTGCACGTACATCGGCGTGCAAGAGGTGTTCCGTAGGTCTCTAGTCATCCAAGTCGCCGTACGGGTCTCGAACACAGCGCGTGCAGAAAGCTTTTCGCGCACGCAGCGAGTGCGTGGACCTTGAAAATGGCGACCCCGCCGCTAGCGCTTCTCGCGGATGATGTCAAGCCTTACTTCGTATAACAATACAATTTGTTGGTATCGCATTCACTGCTTCGAGCTTAAGCGAAACTAACAAATTGTATTGTTACACGAAGCAAGGCCAGCAGCTATTTTGGACCCGATCTCGCGTAACTAAACAGAACGCTGGTTAATGGGAATATGGCCACTCCAGGTGCCGAAGCCGTTTTCGTGTTGTCCGTTCTTTAAACGCGAAGTAAGCGTTGAAAGCACAGCAAGATTACGAGCAGTCTCACCATGCCTCGAGATAGCGCGCGCCAGTGACTGCGCCCTTCAAGCGACGCAGCCCCCCAGAACGAAGCGATGAATGTGATTTTCAAAAAATAATTAGAGGGCAAACACACGGCACATTCACACACGCACACACCCAGGCACCAAACACGCACCTGGGTGTGTAGGCGTGTGTGAATGTGCCGTGTGTTTGTGCTCTAATTATTTTTTGGAAATCAGCAACCAACTAGCCCAACGAGTTCGTGTACATGAATGCGATGAAGGACAGAATTGTAAACTTAAGGGCTCGTTTGCTTTGTTAAACACAGTATTAATGAGAACTAACAGACAAAGATGCCAAGGAATGTATAGGGGAAGCTATTAGAAATAATTGTAATGTAAATGTGAAGAAAGGAAAGTGGACGAAAAGATAACTTGCCACCGGCAGGATCCGAACCTGCGACCTTCGAATAACGCGTCCGATGCTCTACCACTGAGCTACGGTGGCGGTCATCCCCCCGTCCACTTTATAGGGTATATATGTGTACTTAAACGTGGGAGCGTCAGTCAGCGCCGCCTGTTGCCATTACGGCGAGTGTGGAACACTCTTTTTATGCCTGTAGGCGTCACGCAGAACGTGATCTTATTACGAGCGGGCAGCTGACTAATAAGCCCTCGCATACCACCTGAAGGCATCAAGTCTGCCAGAACGAGACCCTCGTTATGAATGAAGGACAGAATTGTAAACTTAAGGGCTCGTTTGCTTTGTTAAACACAGTATTAATGAGAACTAACAGACAAAGATGCCAAGGAAAGTATAGGGGAAGCTATTAGAAGTAATTGTAATGTAAATGTGAAGAAAGGAAAGTGGACGAAAAGATAACTTGCCACCGGCAGGATCCGAACCTGCGACCTTCGAATAACGCGTCCGATGCTCTACCACTGAGCTACGGTGGCGGTCATCCCCCCCGTCCACTTTATAGTGTTTATATGTGTACTTAAACGTGGGAGCGTCAGTCAGCGCCGCCTGTTGCCATTACGGCGAGTGTGGAACACTCTTTTTATGCCTGTAGGCGTCACGTAGAACGTGATCTTATTACGAGCGGGCAGCTGACTAATAATCCCTCGCATACCACCTGAAGGCATCAAGTCTGCCAGACCGAGACCCTCGTTATGAATGAAGGACAGAATTGTAAACTTAAGGGCTCGTTTGCTTTGTTAAACACAGTATTAATGAGAACTAACAGACAAAGATGCCAAGGAAAGTATAGGGCAAGCTATTAGAAGTAATTGTAATGTAAATGTGAATAAAGGAAAGTGGACGAAAAGCTAACTTGCCACCGGCAGGATCCGAACCTGCGACCTTCGAATAACGCGTCCGATGCTCTACCATTGAGCTACGGTGGCGGTCATTCCCCCGTCCACTTTATAGGGCATATATGTGCACTTAAACGTGGGAGCGTCAGTCAGCGCCGCCAGTAGCCATTACGGCGAGTGTGGAACACTGTTTTTATGCCTGTAGGCGTCACGTAGAACGTGATCTTATTACGAGCGGGCAGCTGACTAATAATCCCTCGCATACCACCTGAAGGCATCAAGTCTGCCAGAACGAGACCCTCATTATGAATGAAGGACAGAATTGTAAACATAAGGGCTCGTTTGCTTTGTTAAACACAGTATTAATGAGAACTAACAGACAAAGATGCCAAGGAATGTATAGGGGAAGCTATTAGAAATAATTGTAATGTAAATGTGAAGAAAGGAAAGTGGACGAAAAGATAACTTGCCACCGGCAGGATCCGAACCTGCGACCTTCGAATAACGCGTCCGATGCTCTACCACTGAGCTACGGTGGCGGTCATCCCCCCCGTCCACTTTATAGGGTATATATGTGTACTTAAACGTGGGAGCGTCAGTCAGCGCCGCCTGTTGCCATTACGGCGAGTGTGGAACACTCTTTTTATGCCTGTAGGCGTCACGTAGAACGTGATCTTATTACGAGCGGGCAGCTGACTAATAAGCCCTCGCATACCACCTGAAGGCATCAAGTCTGCCAGAACGAGACCCTCGTTATGAATGAAGAACAGAATTGTAAACTTAAGGGCTCGTTTGCTTTGTTAAACACAGTATTAATGAGAACTAACAGACAAAGATGCCAAGGAAAGTATAGGGGAAGCTATTAGAAGTAATTGTAATGTAAATGTGAAGAAAGGAAAGTGGACGAAAAGATAACTTGCCACCGGCAGGATCCGAACCTGCGACCTTCGAATAACGCGTCCGATGCTCTACCACTGAGCTACGGTGGCGGTCATCCCCCCCGTCCACTTTATAGTGTTTATATGTGTACTTAAACGTGGGAGCGTCAGTCAGCGCCGCCTGTTGCCATTACGGCGAGTGTGGAACACTCTTTTTATGCCTGTAGGCGTCACGTAGAACGTGATCTTATTACGAGCGGGCAGCTGACTAATAATCCCTCGCATACCACCTGAAGGCATCAAGTCTGCCAGACCGAGACCCTCGTTATGAATGAAGGACAGAATTGTAAACTTAAGGGCTCGTTTGCTTTGTTAAACACAGTATTAATGAGAACTAACAGACAAAGATGCCAAGGAAAGTATAGGGCAAGCTATTAGAAGTAATTGTAATGTAAATGTGAATAAAGGAAAGTGGACGAAAAGCTAACTTGCCACCGGCAGGATCCGAACCTGCGACCTTCGAATAACGCGTCCGATGCTCTACCATTGAGCTACGGTGGCGGTCATTCCCCCGTCCACTTTAGAGGGCATATATGTGCACTTAAACGTGGGAGCGTCAGTCAGCGCCGCCAGTAGCCATTACGGCGAGTGTGGAACACTGTTTTTATGCCTGTAGGCGTCACGTAGAACGTGATCTTATTACGAGCGGGCAGCTGACTAATAATCCCTCGCATACCACCTGAAGGCATCAAGTCTGCCAGAACGAGACCCTCATTATGAATGAAGGACAGAATTGTAAACATAAGGGCTCGTTTGCTTTGTTAAACACAGTATTAATGAGAACTAACAGACAAAGATGCCAAGGAAAGTATAGGGGAAGCTATTAGAAGTAATTGTAATGTAAATGTGAATAAAGGAAAGTGGACGAAAAGCTAACTTGCCACCGGCAGGATCCGAACCTGCGACCTCCGAATAACGCGTCCGATGCTCTACCACTGAGCTACGGTGGCGGTCATTCCCCCGTCCACTTTATAGGGCGTATATGTGTACTTAAACGTGGGAGCGTCAGTCAGCGCTGCCAGTAGCCATTACGGCGAGTGTGGAACATTCTTTTATGCCTGTAGGCGTCACGTAGAACGTGATCTTATTACGAGCGGGCAGCTGACTAATAAGCCCTCGCATACCACCTGAAGGCATCAAGTCTGCCAGAACGAGACCCTCATTATGAATGAAGGACACAATTGTAAACATAAGGGCTCGTTTGCTTACCATGCGATACCGTGATTTTAAATTTTTTTTTAACCATCAGCTTTCGATCCTGGAAAGCGAGGGGCGGAGGTGTAACATTGTATCTATTCCTATGGTGTTCCCAGATTTCATTCCGCGATGTCCAGAAATAGACGTGACAAACATTCTGGCGGTACGCGTGCAGTGATTAGTGAACATTGCTTTAATTACGTGCAGTGCGACTCTTGAAACGAGGTATCAGCAGCGTTTCTGGAACGGACGAAGTCCGCCGATGAATCGCCGCCACACTTATACAATCTACCGATTGGCCAAAACGTCACGAGCCTCTGCGGAGAACGTGTTTTGCCGTTGGTTGGGCCGACTTGCACAACAGAAGCTGCATCGGCACCGAGCATAGCATCGTGGATTACTTGGGACGCATGCGCGACCACTGTTTATTCAGCGGAATAATTCTTGGTACGTGGTTGTGATTTTGGCCGCCCCGAGAACACGCTGCAAATGCTGGTGATATACCCCCCCCCCCCCCCCAAATTTGAGACTTTGGCGCAGTTTGGCGCAATTTCCGTTGATATTATCAGGATGGCGCAGTAAATCTGATTTGGCGCACTTTGGCGCAGTTGGCGCAGGAGTGGAATCACTGTATTTTCCTCGCGCTACGCTTCGACATGAATATTTTTCAGTGTGCACGTGTCTACTACAAGTTAGAAAGCAGTGATGCTGAAAGCGTTTAAGATTGAAAAATATAAGCACATTCAGTAATTGTTTTTTAACTAAGGAAGGCTGTTGAGGGGCGTGCACCACTTTTCGTGATAAAATACCTTCTCTAATCACTGCCTTTATTATCTGTGATTTGCAATTGTTTTTTAGGAAAACATAAGTGCTTGTTGTGGGGATTATCTGGTGACAACGTGGACACGGCTACTAAGTGCTATGAACGGCTGCAGTCGATGTGCGCTGAAGATACATATGACATGACAGAAAAAGGCAGCCCATGTCAGCTTATTGAAGAGGGAAATGACGACGATATGCTACAAATGTGACATTTTCGATGAGCCAGCCTAGTAAATATTTGTAAACAAACCGTCACTATTTTTATGAACTTTCTATAGAATAAAACACGACTTACCTCCGACGATTATCCATTTCTCTTTCGTGGCATATATGAGGCTTTCCTAGTTTGTAGACAAGATAATGTGTGCCTCCGCACGCCAGCCCATAAATTTTGTTATTTATCTATTTAATGAAAAATACCTTACAGGACCGAAGGCATTGAGTAAGAGGGGTTACAGTGAAATCAGAAGTAAACTCATAATGTACGACGCTACAGTGCAGGTTAATAATAATAACAACGAAATAGTTCGTAACCAAATAAACAAAGCAATCAGTCATCATATATAATTCAACAGTACAAAAAAGAGCAGATTACAGAGTTTTAAGGGCAGATGCGATTCGGAAAAAAAAGTTGCGCTAATCTGTAGCCTAGGGCAATGAATTTTTTGCTGTATATATAGGCTTTTATGCTGCTTTCAAATATGTAATTAGTTGTATAGTACCTAAGTTGTACAGTTTTCGTTTTGTGCCAGGGCAATGTGTAAAATATAGTTGGTTTTGGACAAACTTTTTATGCCAATAAACTTTTACGGTTCTGAGCCCTTAATGGCTCATATTGCTCCACATTAACTCTAGAATGCAAATAACTATCAAGAAAGTGCGTATAAAACATTTTTATTCTCAAGAAAATTTGTTATGCGAGAATCTTTGAATCCTCAGCCCATACTGATTGCTTACTTTATGTTCGTAATAATTATACAGGCGATATCAAGTTTTAAAGGAGATACTTGCACCCTCCACATGTTAAGGAATACGTGGCCAAAATTTCATCCTGATCGGGCTATCAGAAGTACCAAAAACATGATGTCGAACCTCAAGAAGTTGCCCAAAAATGGATCTTGAGAAAAATGCATTTTAAAGGCATAAGTGAAAGCTCATCTATGCGGAAGAGATGTGTTATTTAAGATGATTTATTCTATCATGAGAGCTTGGCAATCAAGGTTATTTTGAGCATGTGGCTTTAGCGAACCCCTCATGCGAAATGCAATGGCAAGCAGCCAGGTAACAATTTCCGGAGGACTACGAGTTCGAACTCATCATCGTACACATCATCGTACATGCTCCGCAGAGGGTGCGACATTTTCAACGTGAAGCGCCTTAAAGCCTACCATGACCCGCTCATAGCGACAAGGTATTAAGTCGCCGAGCGGCTGCCCTTTCCTACCAGGGTAACTGTAGCGAAGCCTTATGACTCTGTATCGGGTCGTCCTCTTCAGCTGCTTTCTAGCGGGTCGCCTCCTTCGGGAACCTTCTGAATGAACGCCACTCGTTCTAGGTGTCCGTTCTCCGCTTTGACAGCCGCCATTGCGCATTGTCACCAAATTATTGAAATGAACACATTTACAGTATGTTATCATGCCTCCATCATAGACAGCGAGCGAGCCCGAACCATCCCCCCTTCTTAGTAATTTCTATCTTGAGTAGAAATGCACCGTTGTTTTCAATTCAATAATTACAATATAGAATTATTACAAGATATAAGAAAAGACCAATGTAGTGTAGGCACTTTCTACAGATTTTATTACTGCAATGGTACATGCGAAAAATACATTTAAAGGCCAACTCCGGAGGTTTTTCGAGGTCAATGGATCTCAATGAAATTCGCTGGGTACGTTCCTTTGCACATTTCCGTCATTTATGCCAAATTTCAAGCTTGAGACATGCGCTGATTGTTTGCAAATGAATTTTAAAGATTGTCTGCAAACGCCCACCCGGCTTCCCACAATTATTGGCAACATTGCGTGTGTGACGTGTTGGTTTGCCGGTCGACGGAAGTGACGCAGCCGATGGGTTCGCTAACTTTGGCCGCTACAGCGTATATTGTGCTGGTCACAAGGCGACGGTGTTTGGCCGGCGCTTCGCTGGTTTGGCGCGCAATTTTCTGTTCTCTGTGGAGGAGCGTGTGATATTCCGCGCCGGCGGGACCAGCATGCCTTGCCCGACTTCCGGTTCGTAACAAACTACTACGTCATACTTGGACAGTACACTCGGTTGGGTTTCGGTTTCGGTATTGCGCGTTTTTGCTTATTAAAAATTATTTTCGAATTTGCTGAGCATTTCAGCTATCGGGTGCGTGACAAGAGTGTCTCAGGCACATAAAAGCACCATTATCCTGACACGGTCAAAAAATCGCCGGAGTTGGCCTTTAAAGCCCAATTTTGTATAATGATTTTCGTATTTCACGAAGGGCGGAAATTGTCATTATGCTGTGCACTTGATGGCCTCTTATTGCTTGGCAAGCTTTTCGTCTATTTTTTTTATCTGTAATATAGAATTCCTTGCAGTCTTCTTTCCACACATTGGTCATATCGTCTTGGCACATATTGTTTTTAGTATGAAAGCACCTTTTGCCTTCTTTCTGATAGCTACCGTTAGAATCCAAAATCACCAACATTAAGCATTGGTACTTCCCTGTAATAATGAAAGTAATAAAATTCATTGAGTACTGCTCGTTTTTATTGTTCAATTTACCATGACTGACGTAAGTAGCCGTGCGTCAGTAATTGAGAGAAGAAATGGTAGAGAGGAAAGGCAGGGAGGTTAGTCAGTAATTGAAGTAACAACAGTAGTATTGAGCAATAGTGTACAACGATCACTAAACTAAAACTGGAACTATTTCATTTAAAAATTCATTTTAATCTGCACGTGCGGCACGAAACACTTGTTGGCATTACGCCCCCCGCCCTCATAGTTTGCCACTGCTAACAAAGTGCCTGCAAGCTTATAGAAAAGAAATTGCTTGCGCAACCACATTGCTGTCACTACAGGCCCTCCAGTATCTTGCCGACCCAGACGCCTAGCTGGGGACCGCCTTGCCATCGCCAAAAGAGAATTCGACCACACGCTGCAACTGGGCATCATCCGTCCTTCGTCGAGCAGTTGGCCTTCAGCTCTCCACATGATACCAAAGCGTGACCCAGGGTATTCGCGCCCGTGCGGCGACTACCTTGCCCTCAACCGGGCACACCGTCCCTGATCGCTATCCCCTCCCTCACATTCACGACTTCTCTGTCAACCTCGCGGAGCGGTGATATTCAGCAAAATAGACTTGGTGAAGGCCTACCAGCAGATTCCGGTTGAGCCAGCGGACATCCCCAAGACTGCAATTGTGACACCATTTGGGCTTTTCGAGTACGCGCGCATGCCGTTCGGGTTGCGAAACGCTGCTCAGACGTTCCAGAGGTTTGTCAACGAAGTAACCTGTGAAATAACCTTCGTATTTCAATATCTCGACGGTTCCCTGGTCTTTCGCTCGCCGCCACACCCATTGTTATAGAGGACCTAACCTCAGTCTTTATACACATAATCACCGCATCGCGTACATCTTCGACGAAAGGACACTTCTATAAAACCCAGGGCCTTTGTCAGTGGCCCTTCATTATTGAAGCTGCCATGGTATACGAAGATGTTCAGCTTTTTGGAACCTTGCAACGGAGAGCGCCTGTATGTATGTATATGAAAATCTCCAGATAAATAAATTACGTGGTTGATTAGGAGTTCTTGCTAGCAATATTTGCCCGGTTTGTTCAATGGTATGTCGTATCTGAGATTAACCAGCTCTCAAGGCGAAATATCTCGAATGCAAATGTCTGTCCTGCATTTGTCAGGTGCTGCTCAATCAACTAGGCGTGGGCAAGTGATCGCTACATTGATTGTGTGAGAGAGTGCTCTTTCAGGCACGATATATAGTCCTGATGAAAAGGTCAATCATGGATGAATTATTTAAAGCAATCCGCGTTCCACTCATCACAACAGCTGAATTATGTCAGATTCGGGTATTCTTTTTTTGTGTTGCTCGAGAGGATGTGAGTAGTAATATTACCGACGTGTGCTATTCTATAGCTATAAAGATTTGCATATGAAGAAACTTTTGCCCAGCAACAAATATGCAATACTGTTTCTATCAGAAGGTTCGTAGCGCGCGGTAAACCAAATGTATGCACAATTTACAGTAACCACATCACAGATTTCATGTCATACTGTTTAATAATCACTGTAGTATACAAAGTAAGGGTTCCCCCAATTCGATCCCCGTTAACTCGGAAAATCGAAGAATCCGAACGTGTTTTCTGGTCCCGGCAAGAATATATATTGATTAATGGTTTCAAACTCTCGTTACATTGGTCATATTTGGCCGCAACCCAGTTAACAGGGACAGTCATCAGAGTGACCATGCACGAATCGCCGCAAATCTGCGACGCAAAACTGCTTTCGCAGAGAACCGAAACGGCCGCCATCCTGCTGCAAGGTAGCTTCGTCATCCACAATCTTACCACAATAGCGTTCTTGGCGACCAGGCTTCAGCGGCGGCGGCAATCTTGTTTCATTTTCGACGTACTTCGGCGCACGCGAACTGCGTGGGCGAACTGCGCCAGCCGTTTTCCCGGCAAAAAAATTATCTCTCCGTGTGCGTGGTGGAGTGGGCAAGACGACAGCAGCACCGGCAGGATGCTTAAACCGCGTCTTGTTTTTTACGCACTTTCTTTGCTGTTCGCCCTTGACTTTCATCGATGGACTCTTCCCGCAAGGATTCATACCGGCCCAAGCCACTGACCATGCGCTCGCTCAACGCCTCTACTTGTGTCCGCGCATGATGGCCTGTGCCCGCGCTGCCCTGTCGCGCCTGCGTGTGACAGCTTTGGCATGTGCGACTACAGTCTCGTCATCGCTCTATATGCCTCCCGGTCATATGTGACGTCATCGGCTGCACCATTCAGCGTCCGGCGCTGGACTCTGACGTGGACGGCAAAGGGCTTAAATACCGTGGACCTGGCTTCCCTCGTCAGTGGGCAAGACGGCAGCAGCACCGGCAGGATGCTAAACCGCGTCTTGTTTTTTACGCAGGTACCGTACTGTGATTATGCCCATTGCTTTAGATCAGATGATCGTTGTTTACTGCTGCTCTCTTGCCCAAAGAGCTTTTTGTCTGCTATTACAAGTGCATTTTATTGTGTAAATAGGCTTGTGCTTAGCGGTGATGTTGAGTTAAACTCTGGCCCCCCCTAAGCCAGCGAAAACGGTGACACGTAGCAACACAGCCGAGTCCGATAACAGCCAGAGCAATATCTCTGAAATGCTGAGCGAACTGTTGGCTGGACAGAAACAGATTGTTCGAGATATTGCCGATATCAAGTCTTTTCAACAAACTGTCAACAAGCGTTTCGACACCTTGGAATCCCGTGTAAGCGCCCTTGAAAAAACTGTCGCCGATCCTGTTGTTCCATCCGGCCAATCCTCCTCTGACATAAGCTCCTTATCTCGGTCTGTCTCGGACTTGGCGAGAAAGAACGATGATCTTGAAAATCGTTCCAGGCGTAGCAACATAATTATACATGGAATAGTTGAAACGGGTAGTGATAACACTGATACGCTTTTGGCAAAGGTAAACCAAGTTTTCGCAGAAAAAACTTGAAATTCCTTTCCCGCCTATTGAGCGCTGTCACAGAACTGGCACCAGACGTGAAGGTCGATCACTCCCAGTTATATTGCGAATACTTAATTTCAGTGACAAGGCTGAAATAATGAAAACTGTATCAAAACTTAAAGGAACAAAATTTTTCATCACTGAAGAACTTTCAGCTAAAGTGCGAGCCACTCGTAAAAAACTTTGGGCAGCGACTTCGTTTCGAGACCGTGGTTCTGTGGTGAAATTACGTTACGAGCATGTTTTTATAGATGGTGTCCGCTACAGTTGGGATGACGCTTCAAATTCCCTTGTGAACGGCTCGGGTCTCTGTGTGAACACGTCAGTGAACAATTCCAACGCCCTTTTAGACCCACTCCCAGCTGCATCGTCTTCAGCATGACAGGTTCATGACTCATGCAATGCTACTTTCCTATACCTTAATGCAAGAAGTTTAGTGAATAAGTTCCCGCAGTTTCTTTCTCTTGTAACAGCTTATGCCCCCACTTTTATTGGTGTTAGTGAGACTTGGCTTAATGATCAAATATTTGACTCTGAATTCACACCACCCGGTTACGTAGCTGTTCGCACAGACCGTCAAACCCGCAAGGGGGGTGGAGTTGCCCTTTTTCTAAAATCAGATCTAAAGTTTTCTGTCATTCCTCCCCAGCAGAGCTCGAATCCGTCTGGTGTAAACTGTACATAGCCAATCAACCTATTATAGTTTCTGTTTTTTTATCACCCACCTGGCTCATCACCTGACAACTTTTCCCTTCTTGCTGATTACATAAACATGCACAATTTTCACGCATGTAGCCTAATCCTAATGGGCGACTTTAACACGCCTGATATTCATTGGCCTTCCCTTTCTTACCGTGGTTCTTCAGGTAACAAGCTGGTTAACTTTTCGTTGTCTTTCGGGCTTACGCAAATAGTTAATGGTGCCACAAGACTCGATACATGCCTTGACCTGATTTTCTTTAGCGCAGATCTTGTTGATAAGCTGTCTGAATGCGAAATAACTGACGGAATCTCCGATCTAGACCTGTGCGCCGGTGCTAAAATCACCGGCGGCGGCGCGCCGGTGTTTGCACCTCCGGCGGCGGCGCGTCAACGGCGCGGGGTTCATCGGATCGGCGGCGGCGCGGCGCGCGGGGGGGGGGGGGGGGGGGGAGGTATTCATTTGACAAGGAAGAAAAAAAAACTGTTTTCCCGAAAGGGCGAAGCAATGAAGGCGATAGCAACAGGTAGTAATCTTATTCGAACTAAGGCTAG